>NW_004624743.1:28038430-28067156 GCF_000247695.1 Heterocephalus glaber
CCTTGACTCCAATCAGTCTTATATTATTCTTCTTTGCATCATCTAGCAGCTGCTGGATTGATTTCTCGTGTTCCTTTACAATTTTAAAGCAATTTTTCTTTCCCTGGTCACTAATTGCAATCTTTTCTTCTATATCTGGAATTCTACCCTCACATTGGTTCATTCTGCTGCTCAGACTTTCAGTTTTTAATCTCCTGGAAATCTGTTTGCATCTGTTTTATGGATTCCATTTCTTTCCTATGTTGTGATTCCATCATGTTCCTGAGGTCCTCTCTAGATTTATTAATCATATCTTACACTAGGAGCACAATCTCTCCTCTTATCTGAGAAATTATTTCTGATTTCATTTTTTCCAGATCCCCTTTTGTTGCCGGTTCAGTGGGTGCAGGTGGTTGAGTATCAGATTTTTCCATCTCATTTCCCTTTGGGATTGCTGTAGGTGATCTGGAAGTCTGTTTTTGAGAATTATTTACATGTCTTTTCATTTCAACTCGGGGGGATGGGGGGATGCTTTTGGTGCCTGTGCGGCTCACCTCCTCTGAGCTGGGAGAGTTGTGACAGGGGCCGGGAGTGGCAAGAGGGATGTTGCCCGGGAAGCCCCTTCCTCTGGACCAGGAGCAGTGGGATGGCAGTTCAGAAGCCCCTACCTCTGGGCCAGGAGCGGCAGGACAGACAGCAGCCCAAAAGCCCTTTCCTCTAGGCCAGGAGTGACAGGAGGAGTGGTGGCTAGGAACCCTCTTCCTCTGGACCAGGCAGTGGGATGGAGGCTCAGAAGCCCCTACCTCTGGCCCAGGAGCAGTGGAACAGCTAGACATTATTTTCTTGCAAAATAATTTCATCATCATTTTGAAGTCTTCTATATTCTTAATACTATCTTTTAATAGTCTTTTTTATCTGACATTCAATTACTTATATCAATTTTTCTTTATATTTTTTCTTTTTAAACTTTCTGTGACTTTATGTTTTAGATACTTCTTGTAATAGCATAGGGTGGTGTTTTTCATCCAGTTTCATCATATTTTCCTATAACTGAAATACATTGTTGGTTTATGTGCAATATAATTGCTGATACCATATTGTAGTCAACTTGGAACACACAGCTGAATTAAATCAGCATGATTTGAGTGTGGAAGACTCATCTGAGGATTGTTACCAATGGCACAAAAAGAGAACTGAAGGGGAAGATCATGGACTATTGATTTTCTGGGAGAAGCTTGCTGAGGTTGGTTTTCCAGATGCAAACTTGGTTGTTGTTATGGGAGGAGGAGCCTGGGATGGCTGCTGTTCTCGGCAGGGGAGCGCTGATCTTCACTGTAAGCATCACTTCCTGGTTCCAGTATAGATCCCTCAGCCTGGTGGCACAAATCCTTCATGCCACCAGCTCAGGTTTTCTGGCTTCCACTACTGGCCTTTGAGCCAGTGTAGATCTTTGATATGGACAAGTATGAGACATTGTCATGGGCTCTAGGCCACTGGGTAGACTCATGGAGGACATTGACTTGGACTTCAGGCCTTCAGGTGGACTTGTACGGGACATTGGTTTGGTTCCAGACCCTCATCTGGGTTCTTTGTATCTCTAGTCTGTAACTATATTTCTTACACTCCTCTGCATTTCACTTTTTGGGTGAGTATTATAAAATACTGCTATAAATTATGTGTCCTGTACTGAATCTATTCCCTTGGAAAACCCTGACTGCAACACATATATTTGAGTTGAAATCTTTCTTTTTTGGGTGGGGGTTACCAGGGATCAAACTCAGGACCTTGCTCTTGCAAGGCAGGCAGTGGCACCACTGAGCTAAATCCCTGACCCCAAATCTTTCATTTCTCAAAGCATTATATTGCTTGGTTATTCTATTTTCCCAATTCTCTCTCTTTGTAACTTGTTTTGCTGTGCATTTTTATTAGGGCATTTTTCCTGTATACTAAAGCAGAAATTATACACTATTTTTGTCATTCTTATGAGATTGTTTAAAATTAATAGTACTTTGACTCTTTTCTAGAATAATTTAAGGGCCTTTAAACACTTAAACTTCATTTTCAATCCAACTCATAGTTCACTGAATCATGTGTTTTAGTTCTTTCTTTAGTTAAACCTCAAGACATTATTGTGGTTGTTCTATAAATTCCATGTTCATTTGAATAAAACTACAAATTGCCAATTTTCTTGGTTTTCATTCTTTGCTTCTTTTCTGACCTTCCAGTAGAATGGATTTCCTTCTGCCAATGAAAACTAGTTTTTATTTTGATGCAATATGTTTGCAGCAAATTCTCCTAGGTTTTGTTTGAATACATATTCATTTTACTGCTTTTTTCTGGTTTTCCATTCTGTTGTTCCCTCATGAATTACACTAACTAGTTCTTATTTACTTATCTCCCTGTTGAGGTCCTTGTATTACTATTTTATCCTTTCTTCTAAAGGGCAGTTTCATATGGTCCAATTTAAGATGAAAGAGTTTTGTTAATCCTTGTAGGCCAAGAACTCTGTTTTTGCCAGATTTTCTTGCTGTCTTCAGTCAGAAGGAAGGAGTGATTACAAGAAACTAGTTTTCCTTTACTCAAAGAAAAAAATTCCATTACATTGGAATTTTAGAATATCAAAGATAAAGAGCAAGTTCTAAAATGCAAATAGACTGCACACACACACACACACACAAACACACACACATACGTGCATAGAACACAAACCAGGTAGATAATATTGTTTTGATAGAGTCATAGACTCAGGAAGATAATTGGATGAAGTTTCATATTATTAAAGATAGTATAATTTTATGTCAAGTTGAACAATAATTCAAGTATTAAGATATGCTAAAAATAATATCTGACATGCTAGGCCTCAAAAGCTTTCTAAATAAGTATTCATTAGAGTTAATTTTGGGTGAAGTCATTATGCAAGAAAGAGAAAAAGAGTGAGAGAGGTATGTGATTTAAAGTTTATATATACATAGTCCCACATTTTAGTCCAGTGGTTCTGCTGCCTGCCTTGCAAGCACAAGGTCCCGAGTTCAATCCCCAGTACAAAAAAAAAAAAGTTTATATATATGTTGGTAATAGTTTTGTAGTCTTACAAGTAGCTAGACTAGCTGGGCACAATGGTGCATGGCAGAAATCCTGGCTTCTCAAAGTAGTCTGAGGCAGGAAGATTGCAAATTTGAGGCTAGCTTGGGCAACTTAGCAAACCTTGTATCTAAACAAAAAGAAGGGCTGGGATTGTAGATCAGTGGTAAAGCACCCTGGCTTTGATTCTAGTACCAAAACCACCACAACAAAAAACTAGACAAAAGAAAAAAAAACTATATCCTTAATAACCCCAGATTAAAGTTCGCAGTAAAGGTAGATAAGGAATATGAAAACATGCTAAAGTACTTTTATTTCTCGGAATTGTCACAGATAGTGATTTAGATAAATTTAAAAATTCAATAAACATTCAATACAGTGGAGATTGGTATAATGAAGTAAGCAAAACGTATACATGTAGTTGAAATAATTATAAATATCCTAAACTTTACTGGTGGAAAAGATATAAAATGACGAGTTGAATAACAACTGAAATCCATATATATGCTATTTTCAACAGATGCACATAAAAAATGAACATTCAAAAATTGAACAGTAAAACTTTCTCAGGAGAACATTTATCAAGAGGAAGTGGGATTGGAAATGGTTAAGACATGTTAAGTGCAGGTACTAATTCCTAGAATAAACCCTATCGTCATGTAATATTAACAAACATTAATACATTTTCTAAAAAAACTGTAAAAGCAAAAGTTATGGTTTGCTATATTTACATAGCTATTATTTGTGTTATAGAGGAATGTCTATAAAAGAAAATGCTAAAGTGCTCAGGTAAGGCATTAAAAAATGAAAAGACAGTAAATTCAAAGAAAGTAAAAGAAAACAGACTAAAATAATGAATGGGTATTAGTTACATAGAAATCAACATAAAGTATCAACAAAGCTATGAACTTATTTATAAAAAGAAAAAAGATAAAATTGACAAACTGAAATATTAATGAAGAGAAACAAAGGAAATACAAAGTTAAGCAATATGGATGAAAAGAGGAATACAAGGTAGGTAGAGATTAAACATATGAACATATGAATGTGTATGTATAAAATGTTGAAAACAGACAAAATGAATTAGCCAGAAAAATATGCTTTACCAGGGGTAACTAAAAAGGAAAAAAATATTTAACAATCCTACATTATGAAAGAATTTTAAATCATAATTCACAGAAAATCAAAAACATAACGAAATAATAAGGTGATTGGCCTGGATTTAAAAGAGTTTTACAGCAAAGTTCTTTCAAAAATTTCAATAAAGCTTTTATCAAAATTTTATGGTTACCATTATTGCCAGTACAAAATAGAAATAATTCTGAATATATTCTAGGAAACTGGGATAATCCAGATATAAAAACCAGAAGGAGATATCAAGTACAAGAAATATTGTAAAGGTTTATTTCTCTCAAGACTGTAACAATAAAAATATTCTGAGGTCACATTCAGAACTGTTTGAAATAGATAATATATCATGGCCAATATGGGTTGATTTTAGATACGTGAGTTGAGGTTTAATAGTCAAAAATTCAAAGTTTTAATTTACTGTATTGAAGAGTTAAAATAGAATTCACAAACTGTCATTTAAATAGATAATGAATGTCTTTGTTATACTTCAAAATTCAATCATAAAGCTTTTATTAAATCAGGAAGAGAAGAAAAAAATTAAACCTAATAAAAATAGCTATTTAAAAACCCAATGAAAATTAGAATCACTCCCTTTAAAATCATTAATGAGACAAACATGTCTTCTTCAATAATGTCATTTAGCACTGTATTGGAGTTCCTAGACATCAATCATAATAGGAAAATAAAATTAGCAAGAACAATTACAGAAATAAAGGAAAAAAACTATCAATATTTGCAAATTTTTTAACACAGAAAATACAAAAGCTTCTACAATTGTTAGTAACCATAAAAAGGTGAGCAAGGTTTCGGGACTGAGGAATCCAACAGCCAGTTGCATTTCTATGTAGCAGCACTTATAATTAGAAAATATACTTGAATAAGATATGTAAATAATAATATTGTGACTTAATTTCAAGTACCTAGAATAAAGCAAAAAAATATATATGTAAGACTGCCATGGGGACATTTTAAAAAATGTTATGTAATTTTAAAAATGGTATAAAAAATAAAGAGACGTTCCATGTCAATCATTAGATGAGAGAACTAAATATTGACAAATTTTGAATCTCTCTAAACTAATATGTAGATTTACTTTAATTACAATAAAAATCCAAATAGAATTGTTAAGATACTCTAAAATATATATGGAAATGACATGATCAAGAATATGCAAAGTACTGAAGAGGAACAGTAATGGACACTTGGCTGCAGAGCACTGTGAAGCCATAGTAATTAGGACAGCATGGCTTTAACTCAAGGAGAGACAAATTGGCAAGTGGAATAGAATATAGATCTCAGAGAAAGACCCACCTGTGACCCAACTGGTATATGACAGAGGTGACATGTCAGATCCGCAGAGAAAAGGAACCAGGAAAATGGTTATCCATTTGGTAAAACATAATATTAGATCCCTAAATTAAACTATGTTTCTAAGTAGAAAATAAGTAACTCATATAAAAAAATGAAAACAAATTTAGTAATAATCAAACTGAATATTCTTCAGACTTGGTTAGGAAAAAAATTTCTTTGAAAACACTGACTATGAAGAATTGAAAAAATATATTAAAATAATTAAATAGTCTCAAAAGTAACCTTAGAAAAATACAAGATGTAATTTGGGAAGAGATATTTACAATTCATACAACTAGTAAGAGATTATAATCAATAATACATAGAGAACTTCTAGGAATCAATGACAGAAACATAAACCAACTAAAACTGAGTTATTAACCATCATTTTACAGAAAGTGTTTCATACACACAAGAAGGAATGTTCAATATTATTAGTGTTAAAAAGTGTTCAGATATAAATCACATAGATATTTTCAGTTTTATTTCCAATGAAAAGGAGACATAATTTTGAAAACACTTGGATTCAAAGTATCTCTTCTATATTCCTAGTAGGAATATAAATGTTATTCCACTTTGAAAAAGTGGTTTGGCTTGATCTATTAATATGAAAATTTCTATAATCTACAAAACTAGAAGCAATTCCACTCATAAGTATATAACAAATGAAGACTATTTTACATGTACAAAAGCAAATATAAGAATGTTCTTAGCAATCTTTCAACAAATGCAAAATCTAGAAAAGTGCCTGTGAATGTTAGAGTAGACAGATGCTTTGTATTTATAAGGTAGAATATTTAAACAGAGGTTTAAAAAGTTAACTTCAACAGCACATATAATCTATATAGGTATTAACAATAAAATATTAAGTGAAAGAGTTCCAAAAGATAACATAGAGCATACTGTTAATATATTTTAATATATAAAAACAAAGCTTAGAAGGAAAAAAGATACAGAAACAATAGAAAATGTATACATAATACAAAATCAACATTAAAAATGAATAGCTTATCTTTATTTCAACAATGAACTAGCTGAAAAAGAAATTGGGAATAAATTCCATTCACAATAGCTTAAAACAAAATACAACCTAGGAATCAACCTAACCAAGAAGGTGAAAGACCTCTACAATGAAATATACTGAATATTGTACTGAAGAAAGAAATTGAAGACATTGGAATATGGAAAGATTTCCCATGTTCGTTTCTCAACAGAACAGATACTATTAGATTGAAGGGAGCACAGGGAATGGGGAAAAAATAAGAACCAAGATACATCATGTACAGGTACAAGTACCCAATGATAAATGTAAACATATTGTATACCTATAATGTACCAATAAAAGAATTTAAGCAAAAAAAGTGGCCATATTACCAAAATCAATCTACAGATTCAATGCCATCCCCATCAAAATTTAAATTATGTTCTTCACAGAACTGAAAACAATTCTAAAATTCATACGAAAACATAAAAGACTCAGAATAGACAAAGCAATCCTATGCAAAACAAGCAAGGTTGGAGGCAACAGGGTACTTGATTTCAAATTATGCTCATAAATTACTGCAGTATACAAGTATAGTTGTATACTTGCACATTATACTTGTACATATAATTTGCATACAAATTATACAAAGCCATAGTAACAAAAACAGGGTGGTACTGACACAGAAATAGACACATAGGCCAGTGAAATAGAATGGAGAATATAGAAACAAATGCACACAACTATGACCATCTGATTCTTGACAAAGGAGCTAAAATACATTAGCAAATAATCTCTTTAACAAATGATGTTGCAATATCTATATGTAGAAGACTGAAACTAGGCTTCTGTTTCTCATCCTGTACAAAACTCAATACAAAAAGGGTCAAAAACCTAGATGTAAGACATGAAACTTTGAAACTGCTAGAAGAAAACCTAGGGGAAACACTTGAAGCCATAGGCACAGCTAAATGCTTTCTGAACAGGACTCTAGTAGTGCTGGAAATAATGACAAAAATCAACAAGTGGGACTATATCAAACTGAAATGTTTCTGCATATCAAAGGAAAAACCTAACAGAGTGTAGATACAGTCTACAGAATGGGTGAAAATCTTTACAGTTACTCTTCTGACAGAAGTTTAATGTCTACAATATATAAAGAATTCAAAATACTTAACGGCAAAAATTCAAATAGCTCAGCTGATGAATGGGCAAATGAATTAAGCAGACACTTCTCAGAAGAAATACAAACAACTAATAAAATATGAAAATATTCAACATCAATAGCCATTAGGGAAATGCAAGTCAAAACGACATTGAGATTCCATCTCACCCCAGTCCAAATAGCTATCATTAATTAAGAATATGAAAACCAAAAAATATTGGTGAAGGTGTAGAGGAAAAGAACCCTTCTACACTGCTGGTGGGAATATAAATTAGCACAACTGCTGTGGAAAATAGCATGGTGATTCCTCAAAAACCTGAAAATAGAGCAAACATTTCATCCAATTTCTTGGTATACAACCGAAGGAATCAAAGTTGGCATATTTTAGAGATACTCGTATACCCATGCTTATTGCAACAAAATTCACAATAGTCAAGATATGAAACCAGCCTAGGTTCATGCCCATAATCAGAAGAATGGATAAAGAACATATTGTATATATAATGGAATATTATTCACCCATAAAAATGAACAGAATTTTGTTATTTGCAGGAAAATTGGATGAAATTAGAGTTCATCATGTTAATCAAAACAAACCAGAAAGATGAGTATCACACATTTTCCCTAATATATGGACTCTAAAACAGGGGAAAAGGGTTTGTAAGGGAGGGAAATAAGGAGCATTGATATGTTCAGTATATATTTTATGCATTGAAATCCAATATTTTGTAAAAATTTTATAGACTAATAAAGAAAGAAAAAGGGAATTTTACAAAAAGAAAAGAGAATGATAAATGGGTGACTCAGAATATGGTTACATCACATGGAGGACTGTTGTTGTTGGGTTGAGTTATTAACAAGTTCGTAGTCTATATTTTGAGTGTTTATTTTGTAAATTAATAAAACCTAGCTCCTAACAAAATTATAGTGGCTATATATAGAGCAATGGCACTATATACTAAGGATAATGACTAATGTTATTTTGTATATCTGTGGCCTAACGGAGAAAAAGATGTTACACAGTCAATAAATACGTATTCATTATTTATTCTAAAACTGAGATTAGTAAAATTAATCTGTAAAAGATCAGATAGCAAGTATTTTTGGGTCTACGGGTCATATATAATTTTTGCCACACAATTATGTTCTTTTTTTTTTAGCAATCTAAAAATATAGCTTCTGAGCCAGACAAAAATAGGTTGCAGACCACATGTAGCTCATAGGCTAGAGTTTGATTACCTATATTCTACAGCCTACTTGCTGTTGTAATCTATATTTAACTGATAGTAAGATAAAATGACCTAAATCTTAAAATTTTTAGCTTTTCTTTTCAAGATAAAATCGTAATGTGACTTTTTCTCTCTATCATGAACATTTGTTTCTATGTTAAGCTGATTTATTCAAGTAGACTTTTAAGTACCACTTAGTGTTAAATAGTTAAAAAATGTTGCACGCATCTTTCTTTTGTTTTAATAGTATGACATATACCAAACTTCACATGTAATAGACCTTTGGGAAATTATCCAGATAATAGGGCTCCAACCAATATTTTTACCCAAAATACCAAATAATGAAAATAGAATCAATTTTATTCTTAAAATAATACTTGAACTTCTTCAGATAAAAACCTTGTTTTAGTATCTTATTAAATAAATTCATATACACTAAGTTTAGGAGAAATAACTCAAAAAAAGAAATAACATCCTTTTCTTTTCTTAAAGTAAGTATCAATCTACTGGAAAAATTTAAGGACATGCCACAATTCTCATATTACTAGTGCTAATTGCTGGCTATCCAACCAGAAAAAGTTGTGGTCCTTAATAGTAGCACAATTGAAATTCTGATCCAGAAGTAGTAAGCCCATTAGGAGACTGAAAAGCAATAAATTCTATTCAGAGACTTTTTTTTGCATTTAGTATGATCCTCAGTGTTGACCCTGAAATTAAATCATGTTGAAAATTGATTGGGAAAAAATCATTTGGGATAGTTATAGCATATTTATTCATGATTTTAGAGTTACTAAGAAATTAAAGACTGGTTCACTCGTTGCTGTATCTTTAAAATGACAAATCTCTAGATATATTTTGGGAGTAAGAAGAGAGGCATTGAAATAAGACTCAGGTGACATGAGGTTCATCCTAGGCCAACGCTACTCTGTGTGCCTTGTATTTGACCCCCGATCTTCATTGTGAAATGTAATCATCTCAGTACAAAAATGCTCTGGGGGTCTGAAAGGAAGCATGACTTTTTCCAGGAGTTTTGGATTCCTAGTGAAATCACCTTGCCAACCTGGCCATGGACATGCATGGGGGAATAAATGAGAAGCGGGTGAGAAAGGAGACAGTGAGTACAAAAAAGAACATAACGGAGGGATCCTTTGCTTTTCTTCAGCTGCGACCTCTAAGAATAGGATCTCTAAGGATCTGTGGCACAACTGGATTTTTTAAATTAAAGAGGCTTATGTTATTTACCAGAAACTAAAATCAGAATTATATTTCAGAATGCTATAGAAACTCAAGTGGTTTGAAATTGTTAGCTTGGTGGAAATTTTAGAGTGGTGTAGTTCAGAGAGTACCTTATTTGTCTTTGATCATCTATGTCTGAAATATAGGAAGCTTTCAAAAAATGTTTATAGAAAGGAGAGAGGGAGGAAAGGAAAGGTGGGAAGGAAGTGTGGTATTTGTAAGGTTATATAAAAAAACTCAAGCTAATTAAAGAAGGTGATTTGAAATAGCTGTCATACTGGAAGTGCAGTGGAATTGGTATTTGTCATCTGTGGGATTCGAGTCTGGATGTGCATCTCTTGCAGGCAGGGGGCAGCAGTTCATTTGAATGAGTTAGCAACTGGAAATGTCAAAGCCTCTTTCAAAACAAATGTAGACTTCTTTTTGGAGTGGTGATGTATCAAATAGTGTCCAAATTTATATTCCAGCAAGTCTAAATTTAAAATATCTTTAGAGTCTTTAAGTGTCAAGTTTGTTAGAAATGGTATTGATTCTGGTAACCTAATCATATAGCATTTTCAAAAGTTTTACCCAAACTTTGATGTTCATATGGTTATGGGTGTTATTTTCAAAAACTGAAAACGTTAATGGATTATATTCTTGACATTGTTAAATTCAATGAACATATGTTTAACTAATGAAAATGATATAGTCTCAGAAAAACATAATGCATGTTTTAAATGCCTTAAGAATATAGATCCTATAGCTAAAACTAAAAAGACAAAAGATGACAGGTGTCAGTGAATTAACAAATGTTGGCGATAAGAAAACCTAGTACACTGTTAATGGAAATGCAGAGTGGTCCATCCATTATGTAAAACTATATGCATATTTCCTAGCAAATTAAAAGTAGAGCTACCATATAATCCAGTAATCCATTCTCTGGTTGTATATTCAAAGGAGTTAAAAATCACCATCTTAAAAAGATACCTGCAGTCCTATGCTATTGTATTTTGTTATTCACAAAAGCTAAGATACAGAAAAAACTGAGTGATCATTAAGAGACAAAGAGATAAAGAAAATTTTGTGTGTATACAATTTGTCTGAAGGAGATCCCATCATTTGTCAAAACATAGATAAACCTGGAAGATATTTTGCTAATAATAAAAATAAGTCACCGAAAGAAAAACATTGCATGATCTGACATACATTTAGAATCTAAAAGAAAAAGGTCAGAAGGAATATTAGTGTTGTTCTAATATCCATTTCTGTAATGACCAATGATGTTGAACATTTCTTCATGTATTTATTGGCCATTGGTACTTCTTCTTTTGTGAAGTATCTATTCATTTCACTTGCCCATTTCTTGATTATGTTTTTCTGTTGGGGGGGGTCTAACTTTTTTGAGTTCTTTATATATTCCAAATATTAGTCCTCTGTCTGGAGGAATAGTTGGCAATTTTTTCCCCCCATTCTATGATTTTTCTTTTCACTGTTTTGGTTATTTCTTTTACCATTCAGAAGAAGCCTTTTAATTTGATATGATCCTATTTATTGAACTGGTGTTCTGCTCAGAAAGTCCTTGCCTATGTCTATGATGGAGAAAAAGGAAATCTTCTACATTCTTGGTGGGAATGTCAACAAATAACAATGTCTGTGGACATCAGTATGGAGATTCCTCAAAAAACTAAAACAATAAATTTTATTTGATCCAGCTATTTCCCTTCTAGGTATCTTCCCCAAAGAGTTAAAGACATTATATTACAGTTATACACACATATCAATATTTGTAGAAGCACAATTCATATATGTGCTGCCAAAGTGAGCACTGTTTATAATAACCAAATCTGGAAAGCAGTCTATACGTCCATCAACAGATGAATGGATAAAGAAAATGTGGTATTGACACACAATGAAGTACTACTCTGCTATAAAGATAAACTTAAATCATTTGTAGGAAAATGGATGCACCTTGAGACTGTAATGTTAGGTGAAATAAATCAGACACACAAGCTTAAATATTGCATGGTTTCTCTTATAAGTGAAAACCAAATTATAAATAAAGAGCAAAATAAAAGATCATAGGAGAAGGGGATCAAGAGTTGGAGGGAGGTTGAAAGAGGGGAGGGGAAAGGGGATGTAAAGAATTTAAGATGTTATGTATATGTGCCAGTTTCACAAAAGGAATGTAAGCATTATGTGCTACAAAAATGTAATAAAAACATGAAAAGGTCAGATGTACAGAGATAAAGAATACAATAGTGGTTACTAGGTATGGAAGCAGAGTGGAGAGAAAAATGTGGAGATATAGGGGAAAGGATTCAAAGCAGTAGATATGTAGTTTGAATAGTCTAGAAATCTAATCTATAACATTGGACTATAGCTAAAAGTAGAGATTTTTGTCAAGTAAGCACATTCAATGTGCTCTTGTCACAAGTAATTATGTGAGATAATACGCATGCTAATTTACTTCATTATTGTAATCATTTTACTTTTGGTATAATCCAGTAATATTTTATGAATATCAAATATGCACACTAAACTTATTAAAACAAAATAAAAACAGCTTCTAGAGTTTGTTATTTATAAGTGGGTTTCCCTAATTCACAGCAGAATAACAAATGATTTTATAACTGTTAGACATTTAAGATAGGCGGTGCGATTGAGAAATATAGTGAATGTTTAAATAAAAAAGTATTTTTTACATTTACACAAAAGAAGATTTCCAGAACTGTTTCAAAAAGTGGCAAGAAGGATGGGATAAGGTGTTTGGAGTGGGAGGGAATATCTGGAGGAAGCATTAATGGCAATGTGTCTCTTATTGTAAGAATTTTTATAATTTAAACATTCCTCATATAGGTTGATCATCCCTTCTTTGATGGTTACTTGACAAGGAAAAGTAAATACCAGATAGGCAATAGAAGTATATTTCTGGTTTTGATTATTTTTTTCAAGAAAACTTTATTTACATCCATCAGAATTGCATAATGGACACATTTAATTCATCTTGTTGTTCTAACCTCTTTCAAAATTGGATTTGATTGTATACTGGTCACCATGATGGCCATGGTTCATAAGCATCCATGTGGCTACTTGTCATGAACTATGGTGAACAGAAATAACTTGCTTTATCAGGGTGGTTTATTTCAAATCGTATAGGCCAGTTTAGGGAGAGCATGTTCTTACAGGAAGTGGCTAAAGAAATGAGATGAGGCAGAAGAAGATTGTATGGACTATAAAACTATCCTCTAATGTTATCTTCATTATCCAGCATAATTCTCAACACAGTTGAAATAATGAAATAATAATTTACTAAGAAAATGCATGAATGAGTAACAAAAATCAAGATGGCGGTAAGTTGAATGGATTTGCTTTTGGTTGGGAAAGCAAAATATGGTCTCCATGGAATTTGGTATTTTGTAGTAAGAATATAACTAATCAGAAGGCATACTGATTACAGCTATTGATTTGAGTTCGGTGAAGGGTAATATTTATAATTCAAGGCTCGTGATGGGGAGAGAGGGTGTTGGCAAGTTCAAGACAGTGTTTCAGTTTTTAAAAGACTCAATTATTTTATTAGTTTTACATATACTTTTAAAATTTAAATATGGCAATATATGGTAACAATCAGAAAATTAAAGAGCTCATGAATTTACAGATCCATTAATTTTCACAAACTAAGCAAAAGATTCATGTCAAAAAACCACAGAACTGCCAGAACTCTAGAAAGACCCTCACCCCCACCTTGTAGTCATACATCTCTTCCATTAGAGTGAGCACTGCCATGAGTCATAACATCATACAGAAGTTTTGCCTATAGAAATGAAATCGTATAATTCGTATGCTTCTTTGCGTGTCTTTTTTATTTGTGAGACTAATCCATATTATTGAATGCTATAGTTTATTTATTCTTATCGCTGAATAGTAATCCATTGTAAGTACACAACACTTTTTATATATCCATTAAATTTGGATTGTTTCTAGTTTCTCTCTTGCCATGAAAAATACTGTAGTGTTTTATAAACATTATTGTGATTATCTTTTGGTGAATTTATGTAGGCATTTCTTCTGGGTATGTAAGAGGAACGGTATCATTGGAAAACAGATTATACTGATATGGCGTTTTTAAAATACGGACAAATATCTTCCCAAAGTATTTTTGTAAGTATCAGTTTTCTGCAGAGAACTTTCTATAGCTATAGCATAGGCAAATGTGGATCCAAACAGAAGCCAAGCTCTAAGACTTAGTGAATGTCCGAATGGAAAATTAAGATCAGAAAATCATGCATAAAAGTCAGTTATCATGGGCCGGGGGTTTAGCTCAGTGGTTCTGGCACCTGTCTTGCAAGTGCAAGGTCCCGAGTTTGATGCCCAGTACCAAAAAAATGTCAGTTATCACATTGAGAGGGATTGGGGTTTGGGAGTGGGGGTGGGGCTGTACTTGAGAAACACTGTGGGAACCTAGCAGAAAACCTGAAGAAACTGCATCCTGAATCTCAAAAAAGCTATAATGACATGGACTACCAAATGGAATCCCAGTGGTCAGCATTTTGGCCTAATCTGCTGTCTGATATGTTAACTGATCTCACTGATCATACACAAAGAGAAGTCAGGAATAATATTTACCTCTTGATAGCCACATTGCAAATATTAACAAATGTGTGTATGTCACAGACATTCACAAAAATGTTCACAACAACCCTACTTGAAATAGCCAAAAATCAGAAACAACTCAAGGAGAATGGACATCTGTATAAGGTATTATATACAGACAATGGAATGAGAACAGATATAGCAATGAGAATGGACAAGTTACAGCACATAAAGAATTCTGCAATATACTTGTGATCAGTTTTACTGGAGAGGAAGTACAGAGAATTGAAATAATTTGTTCAAGTTTGTAAATTGCAGTCTTTGGTTTTCACTCTTTAAAAATAAGCTTTGACAAGGTATAGTTAATCAAACCTTTCTTTTAAATATATAGTCTGATAATTTTTGTCAAATGTGTACTACTATAACTACTGAGATCATGATATAAAACATATATTTTACTCCAAAAATATCTTTTCCTCCTTTGTAGTAAATTTTTCTTCTTGTTCTTCATTCTTGATTTTTTTTTGTACCCAAAGTGTTGTTTTTCCTCCAATGTCTCCTCTAAATGGATTCATAAAATATTAATCATACTTCCTTCACCTAGAATAGTTTTGAGATTAACTAATGTATCAGTAATTTATTTCTTTTAAGAAGTTTTGTATTTCATGTATTGTAATTATACATTTACCATTCAAAAAACATGTGAATTATTTTCAGTCTTGGCCAAAACAAATCTGTATTATTCGTATACATGTCTTTTAATAGACATGAGTTTCTGTTTACTTTAGGAAAATATGTATGAGTAGAACTGTTGGATCATTTGATAAATGTATCCACATGTATTTAAGAAAATGGCAAACATTTTCTGAACTGGCTGTACCATTTTGCATCCCCACCAACAATTTGTGAGATTTTTCACCTATTTTGAAGCCTTGCCAGTGGTTGGCATTGTCAGTCGTCTTAGTCTGAACTTTTTCAGTGGCATCTGACTGTGGTTGCAATTTGTATTTCCCTAAGTCTTATTAATGCTCACCATCTTTCCATGATCTTCTTTTCAAATACTTCTGAGAAATTTCTGTCCAAGTCTTCATCTGCTTTTCAGCCAGATTACTTGTCTTCTTTTTGTGAGTTTAAGACTTCTTTTTCTATATATATTGTGCATATATTCTTTATTATTTATCATATACTCCATAAATATTTTCTTTCAGAATATGATTTATAGTTTCATTTTCTTCACTGAATTTGAAGAGCAGAATTTTGATGTCTAAATTATCAATCTTTGCTTTCTTGATTAATGCTAAAATTTTTTATTTAACTGAAAGTCAAGAGGTTTTTTCCCTATATTTTCTTCCTGCAATTTTTTTATAATTTTAACTTTTATATATGGTCTTATATTACATTTTTAATTAATTTTTGTATCTGATAAAAGGTAAAGGCCAGGGTTTATTCTTTTCATATGAATGTTCAATTGTTCCAACATTACTTGTTACATAAACTACCCACTAATTGTTAAATCCCCTTGACATATTTGTCAGAAGCCAGTGATACTTTCTGTGAGGGAGAGATGAAATTTGAGTTTAGAATTAGATCACCTCACAGCCCATAGTCTTTCACCTTGTAAGATTGCATTCTTTTTATTATACAGATAGGAGAGTTTTAAACTCTAGGTCAGGAGGCTCAGGAGAGCAGAAATAATTCCTTATCCTAAAGCTGGAACAAAAAGATAGGATGAGATCTTTCATAACAGAAAATTAGATATTAAATCTGCTGTCCTTTAAAATATTATACCTATGAAGCTATGAATCCCTTTATAGCTATCACTGAATATTGTAGCACATCCCCTGATATTTATGAAACATCCACATTACTTTGCGTATGAATAGAACCCTCATCTTTTCCAGTACAGCCTTCTCAATATTTTTTCTTTGCTTCTGTAGCTACCCTTAAACTCATGACTCCATGAACAAACTTGTCCTTGTGTCTGCTCCTAGAGTGTTGGCCTCAGAAGAGGGAGCTCTGCTTTTCTCTGCACCTTTATGTGAATCATGGACTTAGGACTTATTAATGTCCCATACATGAAAGAGACAAGCCTATAACTTTTTTAATCTTTTCTTTTCCAGTACCGGGGATCAAACTCAGGACCTTGCACTTGCATGCAGGAGCCGCCATTGAGCTAAATCCCCAGCCCAAGCCTATAACTCTTAAGGGAACTCAAATGGAACAATATTTACAAGTAATGCACAGATGCAGGCCCAGGGTTGTCCTAGGAACAGCACTCTATCTCAGCCACAACGAATCTCCTATCTCAGCTCTGCAGATCTCCATGTGCCCCAGTCAGCTAGAGAGTTATCATCCTACCTGCATCAGGCATCTCCCTATCCAGGTGTCCAACCTAAATTAACCCATCCCTGCGAAAGGAGCAAGTTTCTCTTCACTTTTGTCAAAATCTTCGTTCCACATATCCTTTTTGGAATGTTTGTCTGAGAACATGCATTCCTTTTAAGGTAAATTATTCAATTGGCAGTGGTATGGTTAGTTTCTAGCCTGGTGAAGAAATGAGTCTTCATGAATGAATACATTTCTCAAAATCTGTGCTATTTATTCTCATTCTTGGTGTACTATGAAAATGTTTAAAGAGTATAATTTTGACATCAATAGATAATAAGGGAACCCAAAATTCTCTATATATTTCATTTTATATTTTACTCCCTAATAAGTTTTGTTGACTTGGGGGGGAGAATAACATGAATCCGAGGTGTTTAGGCCATAAGAGGTTTGTGACTTAATTAAGGGAAACTCCTGCTTCACGTGGAGTGGCAGGATTTATACAGTATTTACATATACACACACAACCCGTCTTTGTTCTTGTCAGAGGAGGAGAAGCCAACTTATTCCTTTATCCCACACATATAGCTTTATTCTACAGTAAAATTCATTTATTGTAAGGTGAATTTCCTTTCTCACAATGAAATTTGGGGTGCCAATTTTTGTTAGGTGTCTATTGGCTCAAATTCTCTTATTCTAGGAATATAATTGAAAAAGATGATAGTTGACAGGCTAGCTTCCTGATTTGAATAGTACAACTGGTAGCTATTATATGGCCTTTGACATTAGTAAATGTCTCTTGGTTTTGATTGATTTTAATTTCAATTCTTCCAGTTTCTAGTTTGGTAAGCTGTTTAATTTTAAATAGTTGAGTATCTATAGGCAGGTTAGTTTACCAGTTATTTAACTCACTTTTTCTCAGCTGAAAGAACTCAGTGTGATAATGTGTCAAGTTGTTATACCAAGTGATATGAGGTGTGATCAAAAATACAATAAATGTTTACATTAAAAATTTTATTGGAGTAAGAAGATACATAGCCTTTAATCCCTCTCAAAATATTCCCTCTTGATTTGAACACATTTATCCAAGGTTGTTGTCTTTTTGAAGCAGTTCTACAAGTCTTCAGTGAGTGTCTTTAGTTGAGCTTTTGTGGGTGACCTGATGTTTAAAAAATTCAAAACATTACCTTTTATGGTCATTTTCACTTTAGAAAAGAGCAAGAAATCACACAGTTCAAGATGCAATGGATGAGGACACAATATAATGTTTTTTAAACATAAATTGCCCTAAATATTTGCTCATTGAGGATTTATCATAGAATATGGTAAATGTTTAAATTTAAAAAATCTTTATTGCTGTAAGTGACATACGGTCATTCATCCTTCTCAAAATAGACAAGATACTCTTTCTCATTTTGAACTCACTTATCCCATCATTCTTGGCAATATGTCTCTTACTGAAATATGGTTTTAAAAAAAAACATTTAAACATTCACTGACTCTTGGTCACCTCTGGTACAGCAAGATAGTAGTGTTAGAGTGCTCCACCAAGCTGCAGGCAATGGGGAGGGGAAAGTGCATTTTCTGAAAAGAATTTAAAACAATAATACCTACTAAAATCAGTTATAATTTATTATCACTATGCATCAATTCTAAATGATTTAGTAATAAAATATTCTGCTGGGCAACCCAATTCCATGATTTCTCCATTGATATACAACTGAATAATTTGAAGATACAAGTTCTTGTTATATGAGACATCAGCATGTTCATATATTTTCTTGGAAAGGCAACTGAAAATGGATAATAAAGTAATCTCATTCTTAGTTCTCAGCTGTAAGTATGAATGTGTAAAAATAACTTTACAGAAGATCCTCTTTCTTTCCATGTGAATGCTCAGATCACAGCTGTGGATTAAGCTCTGAGTTTGGCACCTTCAAAAACTCCATAGAATAATTCAATTGTCAATTTAAATTCTCTCTCTCTCTCTCTCTCTCTCTCTCTCTCTCTCTCTCTCTCTCTCTTTCTCTCTATCTTGCTGCAACAATTCGCTACATTTCTCAGGCTGACCTTGAACTCATGATCCTCCAGCTGGGATTATAATAATGCACTACTCCCCACAAACACACCTTAATTCTCTTTTGATACCAATAATTTTGATACTAATAATCTGATACCAATAATTACAATATTCAAAATCTTCATCCAGAGGAATGACATTGTTCCTCCTCAATATTCTATGGATGGAAGGTTTTTTGTATGTCCTAGAAAAATAACCCAATTAACTCAAAAAGAAGTCTGCACTATTAAGCAATTAAAATAAGTATTTGATGAAGGTAACTTTGTGTCTTTCTTTCTGAATGTGATTCAAAGGTATAATTAGCTCCAAGAGGAAGCAATGCAGTTATCACTCAGAAACGCTCTCATATTAATCTTTTATTAGATGAAATATTCTTTCTGTCCTTGCCTTTCACCCTGAAGACAGAATGGATTCAAAAAGACATTCATTCTTAACTTTTTCTTTCTGTCAATTCCCTGGATCTGGATTGAGACTGAATAGGACCTGATGTTCATGATCTTTTCTCAGTTGAAGAGAAAGTTTAATTTTTTCCATCTAATATATTGGCAAGTCTATTGTATGTACATAAATTATGCAACACAGCTAAAAATAGTCACTTATTTAGTTGATTTTTTTAGTTGGATGTGCAATCAATTGTGTGAAGAGTAAAAATCTTGATATCAAATGAAAAATCAAAGGTAATTTACATTTTCTTTTGTTGTAGTACTCTTTCTATCTAAGCACATAAGGACCTGTATTACTCCTGCATTGTGCTGAGGCACCATCATGATTTCTAAACCTGAGTAGCTGCCTGGTGGTTCATTTGAAGACACAGGTGTTAGACTTTATTCTTTTTGATATAGCAAAACAAAAATTTTTAAAAATTCCCATGTGCAACTGATTGCAAGAAATGAGAACCTCCAGCTTTGTTGAGGACACAGCTATTTGGATGGGCCCTAACCATGATTTAAGGGTTGCTTTTACTTTCTAAGACTCAGCTAGTGGACCATTTGAGCCCAAAGTTACTTATTTCTCTAGCCTAACTTCCCCTTGAAAGAAAAAAAAAAAATCTCCCAATTGACATTAGTCTAGTCTTCAGCAACAATGTCAGGGGCTTCAGTATGTTCTCTCAGATGCAGTCATTCAGGTGCTGTGTCAAACTACACCACTAGGGGAGCCAGAGTCTTCAGGGCTGGCTTCCCTCTAGTCAGCAAATCTCATACATTCCTTTCAGAATGAAAATGTATCACTACTCTAACTTATAGCTTAATTTTTTATGTTATTTTTTGTTTATAGAACAAATATCCATTTTAATCCATGGAATTTTCTAACATAAAATACAACATTTTGTACCAAGTGTTTTTTACTATGGCTCCCAAATGTTATTTAATGGAACAAAATATTTTGTAAAAGTTCTGACTAGACTTTTTTATAATTATAAACCTAAAAATTATTATAGTTATTATAATTCAACCTTGCCAAATACATCTGAGTGCACTCTAGTTTATAAACAAGTCACCTTATGTGTGTGTGTATGTTTGTCTGTCTAATTTGTTACATGTACAGCTGTTTTGTCTGAGCTTTTTTTCTTTTGGCATTTTGAATTTTTTAAGATCTTTGCTTGTAACTCAGGTTGGCTTATAGATAAATGTAATTAAAGACATGCTTCCTCCAGGTTGCCAGATGATCCAAATAACGTCGACTGGTTTTACAAATACAGTACATATTTTTGTCTATGTATAATAACTCAGGAATCTTTCATTGGTTAAAAATAATGTGTTAATTGTTATGATCTGGCTGTCATAGGTCATCTAAAAATTTGTGAAGATAATTAAAGACTCTTGGGCTTAGGAAAATTACTGGACAGAACTCCCCTTGGTAAATAAAGGAATGGCTGCCTGGAAAAATTTATTCCAGTCTTTGTTCACAAAGGAGAACCCAGTAATTTCCATAGCCTTTTGGGAAATACATTGCTAAACATATTATGATATGTATACATTGGTCATGGTCAAAAGGCTGTTTTCTGTGGAAAAACAATAAAGTTTTATTTAAAATGCTCTTGATACAATACAAAATTAAGGGACAAAGGGTTTCATATAACTGATACTCACTGTTATTTCATGGTGTACTAAATATCATTCATGCCTCCTGGGTATACAGGTCTTCTAAGATATTGTTTATGATGATCTTTTTTGACTCATGTATCTACCTTTATCTTGTGCTCCAGCTACTTATGATAAGAGGTATATATCAAGTCAACATGAGATAATCAATCAAACAATAGTCTTTTAAAAAACTTATGCAATGTATGTTATATGTGTCACCACACTTAGGAATATTTAGTCACCAAACAGTTGAAACAATGTCACACACTAAAATTAAAGGCTAGACATTATGAACTCCTAAGGTACATTTATAGGCTAATATGTATGTTCTCTTTAAATGGCATCCTTCTAAAGGATAACAAATAAGAAATAAGAATTTTCTTTGTGTCATTTAATGTCTTGTGATCAGATGGAGGTGTTTGACTAAGACTATTCCATACTAAGATGGACATGTGTTACAAAGATAATGTCATCATGATTGTCATGCTAAAATACTATGTGTGGCTCTTGATCCTGTTTCTCTATAATATATAATTGTTGTTGGTTAACATTCTATAGGGATTCAACTACTAAAACAACGGTGGTTGGCAAAAAATAACAGCCCTCTAACTGTGCTTTATACTTCAAAGTGCTTAATGTCCAGACAAATTATAATAGTTAAGCTCACTCCTCCTACTACACTACTAATGTTACTGTTCTTTTCTTCTGGGTGTTCAACAACAGTTGGTGGTCTCTCTAGAGTGAGACTTGAGACTCTGGAAAGCACCAACTTTTAAAGAAAGAAAAGGAGACAGCCTGGGGGATGAACAGCAGTTTAATTCGACAACCACAAAGGGAAGAAGTAAGGCTTTTATATATGTAGGAAAGCAGCTTAGTTATTCTGGCTATCGTCTTTCTGATTTTTACATCTGATGATAACCAGTGACTTTAAGTGACTCATAAAAGCTACAGGTGAATTCACAAGTCCCCTGTTTCCATTCACCAATCCCATACATCAAAGAGCACACTGCAGCCCTCTTCTTATCAGATAGTATCAAGAGAGCAGGATGACTTCAGCCAAAATCAAGCCCACTGGCCCACCACAAACATCACAGATGTGCATAGTGAGTCATATCTCTCTTACCAGTCACTGGGTTGCGGTCCTCTGATCTCAGGAAATGGTAAATAAGAAAACTAGGAAAACCTGTTTTTCTCCCGTGAGACTTTTACAACATCTCTTAAAGTTTTCTGGCATTCTTTTAACAAACAGACTTGTGGAATTTCCCAGAAACGACTTAATTTTCTCAGTTAACAGACTTCTTGTGATCCATTCTTACAACTAGATAGCTGAATTCTACAATTTCCCACAAACAACTAAAGTTTTGAGACCAATACTAGAAAGGTAACTGGGCTATGAGGACAGCCAATATTATGGCCCTGGCCCCTCAAGGTCAACAAAGATCCAGGACACAAAGAAACCTTTCCTACAGGGTCCTCCTTCTTTGGTAAGTCACTCAACCTCCTGAGCAAGGAGATTGCTGGGCACCAGAGGACAAATGTCCCATGTGCCAAAGGAGTGTCACAAAGAGGGAAAAATCTCCCATGCTTTCACTGAAAGCAACATGGTCAAACAAGACAGTGACCCATCCTGATGCCTGACACTGACAGAGGAGCTGAGAAGCTCTATGCATGGTTCCAAAATAATGCTTGAGGAGACTTGACTGACCTTAATAGATAGCAGCAAGAGGTTCATACTGACTGACACAGGTCTCACTTTAACTTGATCTTAAACACCCAGCAGAAAAGAATAACCAAAAGAGGTAAAAATAATGCCATAGTAATAAAGTTAGATATAAAAGGGGCTCCAATCTCTGACCCCTTCTGGCAGTTTCTACCTACGCCAGTAGCTGACCATAGTTATGGATCATTAGAAAAATACTGGTAAAATCTATAAGAGCTCAGCTAGAGTTTACATTTCTTAAGTGAGATTTGTTCTTCAAATTGTCTCCTATCTATCAATAAAGGAATCTGAGTGATCAAATTACAATCACTATTTCAATTTGCAAGTGTGACTTTCTCTCCAACTTGCCCTTTCATTCTAGTGTGCTCATGCTTAGATTATGCATGCTCTAATTTCTTAAAAGTTTTGTTTATTCTTGCCTAGAGGCTACAATACTCCAAACAGTTCTACAAATGAAACCAAGGACAAATGCGCTAGACTTCTTTTACCGGAATCCACCAGACTGACCTTGTAAACAGATCTAACTGCCAAACTACACGATACAATTTCTATGTTGGATTCTGAAGTCCCCTGGACCTTCTTATCCTCTTTGTGGGAGGCTATTACTAGTTCCTCCCAAAAAAACCCCTTGTTGGGGATATTCATAGCAATCTTGCTGACCTTATAATTTGGCCCCTATATTCTTAACTATTTCTTTGGCTTCATCTCCTGCCTCCTTCAGACTCAAAGCTATACAGCTACCAAGATGACAATGCCTGGTGCCTATCGAGGGCCTTTAGAGAGACCCTCTGTAGAGTAACTCTGACTGCTGATCACAATGACCCTCTTCAGCTGGAAGTACCCAGAATGCTCTTCTCCCTTTGCCCCCTCACAGCAGTTAGGGGTACTTCTTCAGAAGGGGGAATATTGCAGATAGGTAATTTAATTAGATATTTTTGTAGGCAGTTAGATAGGGCCAGCCCACAAGGAGTCAACATGGAGGAGAGTGAAGACACATTCACTGAAGGCCAGCATTGCAAAAGGAGAGAAACTACCACATCCATGTAGGATGAATAGCAGTGATTGATATTCTAAACAGGTGTCAATCACCTGGGTAAGGGGACCAAGATCTTAACCCAGCCTTTCTGGGAAATATCCCTGACCCACCCTTATTGAACATCCTTGTATGCTTGCTATGTGACTTGCTCTCCCATTTGACCCCCATTTAATCAATATTGTCTGGGTGACTATACTTGTAATCTTATTGGTTGGTCATGGTTTTGCCCCACTTCATGCCCACCTTGTAAATTTCCATTGGGTCTTATAGTTTTGTCCTACTTTGTACCCACCTCATCACATGGCTTTTCTGTATAAAACATCTATGAAAAGTGGTGTGAGTGGGCAACTCACTTTCTGGTCCCCCTTCTGTCTCTCTTAGACAGAAGCTTTCTTTCTCCCAATAAATTTTTCCTACTCTTAAAAACATATATATTTTGTAAGTGCTGCCCAAACAGACCATCCCTCAACAATATACATGAAACAAAAGCTAAGTTTTCCATAATATGTATTACTCTAAAATTAATTTCTTTATTGACCTAGTAAATATATGAACAACAAGAAAAACTAACTTGGACTTTCAATCATTTATTTATATTATTTTTAAGAAAAAGTAGAAGAGGTGGAGCTAGCTCTCCTAGAAATGCCAGTGTATGAGAAGGAGAGCTCTGGTATCTGTGTTCTAGATGTCCCAATCATCTGGGTGAAGGGAAGGGAAGATACAGAACTGCTCCTGCTCTAATGGTACTACACTTTCAATCACAAGGAATTTGAACATGGTAAGAACAATGTACTCTTACCCACTCCACACAAAGTCTGAAAGCCAAGCTGGAAGACATCATATGTAAATATCAGCTTCAAGAAACCAGCACATTTCTGTACTTTCCTATTGTCCTATTTAGTTTTACTAAGGAAAAAAAATGGATTTTCTTTCATTTTCCCTTTGGCTTACTTAGGTTAGTTGGTCCAAAACCATGTATTTGTCATCTTTTTCCATGTAACCAATTACCTCAAACTTGGCAGCATAAAATATCTGACACATATTCTCTCACAAATTTTGTAGATCAGGAGCATAGGCATGGATCAACTTAGCTTTCCACTCAGCATCACATAAGGCTGTTATCAAAGTGATTTTCACAGCTGAAACCTCATCTAAAACTCTGAAGGAGAATGAGGTATTTTCCACCTTATGTGGTAGGGTTTAGTTCCTTATGGGTGGTCAGAGTGAAGATCTCAGTTCTCAGGTGGCTGTGGGCTGGTGGATTTCCATGGTAGCTTGCAATGCAGAATGTGCAAGTCAAAAAAGTAAACAAAGATATTCTGTAGTGAGATGGAAGTCACACTTTCACATAACTTACAGAAAAGATATCTCTTCAATATTGTTGCATTCTACTTGAATGAAATAAGTTGTGTCTATGACTGACATACTAGTGAATGTTATACTACTTATTGCAGACAGTAAGAAAATAAGCAGATAAACAAGTGAGGTAGTCACAGGGAGCTAAAAGAACTATAGAGGCAAGACAGGTAAAATTACAGACATGGAAGTGCCATTTTTGATTTGTGGTAAGGTTCTCTGAAACATTGAAATTTGAGCAGACATGACTATCTGGCACTAGCAAGTTTGAGGTGGGCAGGGAACAGCAAAATTGAACTTCCTGGGATGAGAATTACCTTGATGTTTTGTATAAATAGCAAGAGGGTAGGGTGGATGGTGGAAATTCAGTAAGGATGACATGGAAAAAAAATTAAGTAAAGCTCAGGTCACTACTGCCCCAACGTTAATGAAAAGAAGTTTGAATTTGTTCCAAATGTAATGAGAATCCATTGAAATATTTTGTATTCAAGGATACATTAATTAGAATTCTATATACTCTCATTGACACACCCAAGGCAATAAAACCAAAGACAATAAAAACTATTTTCCGTTTATGTAAGACTCAGAACTTATATTCCCAAACAGTTGGGCAACTCCTTCAGAGAGTGATGCAGAGATTCAGTCTCATTCCATCTGGAGGCCGTTTGAAGGCTTGCTGCATCAAGCTAACAGAAGGAATCAAACATGCAACATTTAGACAGGCTAGAATTGGCAGTAGAAAATATTCCTTCCTCTCCTATTTCATGGGCTAAAATTGAGTTGTACAACTGCATCTACTTGCAAGGGAAACTAAAAATTTGCTCTAGCTTTAAGAGCAAGAAAAGATAAATTTATGAACAATCAACTCTTCTCTGATATGGAGGATGAGACAATTTTTACAAGCTCGTGGTAGCTTTCATGTGGTCAACAGAGGGTAAAAGCTAAAAATAGAAGCTGGGACTCTAGTTAGAGGACACAAGGAGGATAGGCAGAAAGTGATGGCACCTGGGAGTAGACAGAGAGAAAAGTGGAGGAGATGAGAAACTGTTTGACTCACAATGTATTCTGAAGATAGTGTCAAGAAGAGTTGTTGTGAATTCTATATTGGGTGATAAGAAAAGAGAATGATAAAAGATTGAGCTCACATTTTGGATTTAATAAATGGATAAAAGATAGTGGCAGTTCTTGAAATTAGGACACATAGAAAAGGGAAGATTGGTGTTACAAGTATGGAAAACCGAGGATTCCCTTTGTAAGCCTCCTCAAAGACATTTAACTATCAAGTTGGTAGTTACAGAAATGAGCCTGGACCTCAGAAAAGGAAGTATGGTTGAGCAGCACGTAGAGATCATCAACACATACAGATCATTTAAAATTATTGAATGGGTGAGATTAGCTTGTTAGGTAATGAAATGTTAGGATTGAAGTCTAAGACACTTTGACATAGAGAAGTCTCTAAAGGTGAATAGTGAAGATGAATTATGAGCATAGCATTGTTGAAGCCAAGTATTTAAGAAGTAAAATCTCTCCACAACGTCAAATATTACTGTATTGGGAGGACCAGAAAAAACAATAAAAATGAGCATCAATTTTAGCAAGATATAAGCATGGTGACCATAACTAAACTGATTCCAACATAGGATTGGCATCAAAATGTTGAAGAGAAAAATGAAGTTAAGGAAGTTGAAACTGTAATATCCTCAACTCCTTCAGTAATTCTTGCTACAAAAGGAGCAACTGATAAAAAATGTGAGAGAGACAAGTGAGTTTTTTTAAAAAAATAGATACTATGTTACATTTGCGTGCTGTTAGAAGTGGCCTTGTAAAGAGGGCAGGGAATGAAAATTGTGAAGGGAGAAGAGATGCAATTTTTTGAGTGTATGAGAGGGAAAGGGACCTAGTGTTTATTTTGAAAAGTGGTTATAGAAAAAATGTACAAGTCAACAGTTAATATAGAGGTAAACAAAGTTGGTGGGTATAGGTCTTTGTTGATTCATAGATGCTATGCAGGGAAAGAAAGCTATTTACTTCTGGTCATTCTTTTCATATTGTTCATATCTTTTTGTTATTTTTGAAACTAAAACATTTATTTGGTCAATTATTTATTTATAATTGACCTGTACATTCTTTTTCCTATAACCGCTTTTCAAAATAACTGGTCCCATTCCACCTCATACACTCAAAAAATGCATTTATTGACAGGCCTAATCAGCCTGCTGCAGACAGGCAGGTCTGCGGATGCCCTACTGAGGTCTGGAGTTGCACAGAACACACCGAATCAGCCCACACCCTGACAACAATTGACTGGACCCCCACCCCCTGGTCTGCTCCTCCGTACAGCCACCTGGTTCCACACTACAAAGAAGCAGAGGACACTGGACCACCAGACCACAGTACTGAGTCCTGTTGCTCCTGGCCCAGAGGTAGGGACTTCTGAGCTGCCCTCCCACTGCTCCTGGTCAAGAGGAAGGGGGATCCCCACCATCATCTCTCCCGCTGCTTCCAGCCCGGAGGAAAGGGCTTTTGGGACACCATCCCTACTGATGTTCCAGGTCCGTGTCCCACCTCTCCCAGCTCAGAGGAGATAATCCGTGCAGGCACCAACAGCCCCTTCCCCCCCAGTTGAAATGAGGAAACATGTAAATAAGTCTCAAAATCAGACTTCCAGATCACCTACAGCAACCCCAAAGGGAAATGAGATGGAAAACTCTGATACTCAAACACCCGGACCCACTGAACTGGCAACAAAAGGGTTCTGGAAAAAATGAAACCAGAAATAATTTCTCAGATGACAGGAGAAATTTTGCTCCCAGTGCAAGACATGATTAATAAATCTAGAGAGGAGCTCAGGAACATAATGGAATCCCAACATAGGAAACAAATGGAATCCATAAAACGGATGCAAATAGATTTCCAGGACATGAAAAACTCTGCTGAAAGTCTGCACAGCAGAATGAGCCAATGTGAGGACAGAATTTCAGATATAGAAGATAAGATTGCAATTAGTGATGAGGAAAAGAAAAATTGCTTCAAAATTATAAGGAACCATGAGAAATCAGTCCAGCAGCTGCTAGACGATGCAAAGAAGAATAACATAAGACTGATTGGAGTCAAAGAAGAAACAGGAGAGAGTGCAAATGACATAAAAAAATACTTCATAGAAATAATGACAGAAAACTTCCCAAACAGAGGGAAAGAGCTTGACATACAGATAAGTGAGGCATATAAGAGTCCAAATAACCTTGATAAAAAAAAACTACACATAGGCATTTAATTGTTAAGATTCCAGAAACTCAACAGAAGAACAAAGTTCTACAAGCAGTCAGAGAAAAGAAACAAATCACATACAAAGGAAAGCCCATCAGAATCACAGCAGACTTCTCAACACAAACCATCAAGG
>NW_004624743.1:28081678-28117019 GCF_000247695.1 Heterocephalus glaber
TTATTTGCTATTTCTACTTCTTTGTGTGAGAAATGTCTGTTCATTTCAGATGCCCATTTTTGGATTGGGTCTTTAAATTTGGGAGGTCTGATTTTGCAGCCGTACTTTCTTTACTTTCAACTTTTCTGCTAACCTACTTTTACTCTTCATCCTTTCCTTCATACTCTATCAAAACGACTCTCTCCTCCTATCATGCTTCCTTCCCTTGGAATATGTGCATCTCTTCTGGAATTTTCCCAGTACATTCTCCTTCCTGAATTTAGAGTTACCTTACAAAATTGAACCTTACTGTGTTATGCAATCCTATCTTCTACACACACATAAAATCTTCAATAATTTTTTCTTTGTCTCATTTCTATTTAGATAATGACTAATTCATCCACTCAATTTACAAACCTTTGTATTCTTGCCTCCTGCCAACTTTCCTGTTCCCATTATGGAACTCTCTCCCTCTCATTCTGTCTGTAGTCCTCCACCTTGGCCTTAGCCATGTCTTGAGGGTTTATGACAGAGGATCTACTATCATGCTGCTGGCACTCATTCCATCTAGTACTTTCCTCTTCCTCTTAACACCTCACCTGTGGCTCATTAGTGACTACCCATTCTTTCAGGTAAGGTACAGTTTTTTCAGGGACTCCTTCGCAGATCTTCTACTCTAGTTTTTGCCCAGATTTTTTCTGTTCCCTTGGGATGTGTTCCTTGAAATCATTAGCATATATTACTTTATTATTTTGCTCATGCTTTAATCTCTAACATTGACTCTAACATCTGCCTCTTGGCAGAAACTCAAAAATGTATTGGTTAAATGCCTACAACAATGCCATATTACAAGGTAGCTAATCTTCCAGTTGTTATTTTCTAATACAATTTTCTTATTATGTGTCATCTGATACTAACTAAAGGCATCCTTAGGTGTAAAGGCTGGGAGGTGAGTGTTAGATTTTTTCTTGATGTCTTTAAACATATAACCACAGAAGTGTTTACAGTAATTCCTTTAAATTCCTGACTGTAATCCTTAAAAGATATGATCTCAGTACCTTAAGAGAAAAAAAAAAAGAATAATGTTGGGGCGTCTACACCTTTAAATCTATGCACAGTTCTCATGATCCTGTCTTAAGGCAGGACTGCTGTTCTTCTCATCCATGGCCATTCTTCCTTTTTCTATGTTTTACACAGATAGAAATTAGTGGTTATAGTAACTTCAAACTGTAGTGAAAATCCAGGCAGTATCTATGAATGCATTCTCTGCGCATCCTTACATCTTCCACGCACATGTATATTCTAGGAACTCAGTCACAGGACAGAGAAAAACTCATGAGAAATCACACGTGACACTGCATCAGACTAGTATGTACACACACACGTACACTTAAGCATTTTGGATCTGCAACTCATATTATTATTCCTCTTTGAGACAGGGCCTGTGCCAATCCTGCATAGCAATGAATCCCTCATACTTAGCTCAGTATCTGGAACATAGTAGTTATGAGTTAAATATCTGGTGAATAAGTGAAATATATCATAACTACTATGGTGTAGTATCTGAGGCAAGGGCCTGGCAGGGACTGTCATGATTTAAATACTGCCAACAACTCTGTCATTATTTATACATCTGTCATTGACTAATTCTCTCTGAGTTCCCAATTCAACCTTCATTCTTCTCCATGGAAATGAGTCTGGGTCCTTTAAATATTTTTTTCTGCCAGTTGGTGTGGTTTTGACCATAAAGGACACTAAGAAAGCATTGCAGAAGAAATCACACTTCCCGGTTCTAATGGGATCACTAGGTGGGCTCCTGAAGCAGGTTCAGCCACTCCAGCACCCTGTAGTCAGCAAGTTTTCCTGGTTCTCCCTCTTGTGTTGTATTATAGTGGGGGATCTTGTGTGAGACACCTGCCAGGGAGTGGCTTTTCTCAGAACTCGGGGAAGCAGTGTTTTGGTAAGTTACATGAACTAGACTCAGCAAATTTTCCCTAGCAAGGGACCAACTTCATTGCTCTCCAGTGAGCCAAAGATGTGACTTTCTAATCAGGTTTGGATTTCAGCCCTGGGCTGCTGCTTCCTTGAGTGCTCATCTCAATTGTAAGACTGTTTCTTTTTTGCTAAGATGCCTGTATTCCTTAGAGTGCCTTTTAAAAAATTACCCAAACCCTCTGTAATCTAATCCTCCACTATAGTCAATTTTTTAAATTAAAAAATTTCCCCTTTCAAATTATTATGTAATTCCTCTTTCCTGATTGGATCCTAATTGATAGAATTCTCTCCATGTTACAAAGGAAACTCATGTCAAGAAGAATGATAAATCTGTGCAAGTTCCTGCAGCTGACAAGCAAAATACTCAGCTCTGAATCCAAGTACCGTGATTTCTATATGTAAGAGTGACCCACAAATTGTGTGTATGTACTGAAGCTCTATGATTTAATAGTTTTCCATCATATCATATTGTGTATTTCTCACTATGAGTCCATGGTTCCTTATCTTTTCTGAGGAAAATGTTTTCTCACCTATCAAGTGCCCCAGGCATGCTAATTTCCCCCTCCTTTGTGAATATGTATTTAATGGGGAAGATTTGTGTGCTTGTATCATCCAGTTAAGCCAACTGCATATAGCTTTCGAGTGTTTTCTCAAGCCACAATTTAAATTAACGGTTAATGGCCAGGTTTCTGATTTTAAAATATTAAAACATAGACAATGTTTAGGTGTGATTTTTGATACCTTGCTATCATGCTTCATATAGTACTGTATAAATTAAAAATGTAAATATTTAAAAGAATCAGAATGGAAAGTTGAAAAGTGGAAGCTGTGATTTATTAGTCATATATCAGGAGAAAGAAAGAGGGAAGGGGAGAGAAAGAAAGAGAATAATAGTTCCAAGATAGGAATGGATAGTCATATTATTATTGTTGTTGGTGGTGCTGCTGCTGCTGCTGTTGTTGTTAGTGGTTCTGGGGATGGAGCCCAGGGCCTTTGCATGTCCCAAGTAAGTGCTCTACTCTAGAACTATGTTTCCAACCCTGCATAGTCATATTTAGCTTCTCCAAAGGATTGAAGAAAAATTAAGATAGTAAGTCAAGGATCTCTTCCTCCATCCAAAAATATAAAAAATAAAAACTATCACAGTTTCAGTCCTTTAATTCTTTGGAAACATTCATTTATTTTGATCAAAATTAAAAAGGGCTGGGGATCTAGCTCAGTGGTTCCGCTGTCTGCCTTGCAAGCACAAGGTCCCAAGTTCGATCTCCAGTACCAAAAAAAGAAAATCAAAATAATTTATTGATTTGAGAATAAATAATTGAATGGTAAATTTTATCACAGAAGTGTGTGAATGAATAAAGTGGTATTTTCACTTCACAGCCAAGCAAATATATCATTGTCTATTGTGGAGCTTGAGTCTGCTGTTCATTATTGTTAACATCATTATATTACATCTCCAATGTGATAGCTTTAGATTTCTGAAAAGAATACAGTTGCTTAAAGAAAAATCTCCTGCCCTTTCTCAAGGAATGTCCTATCTTCTTCCTTCTCTCAGAGGGGCAGAATGAACGTTAAAGTAGGAGTGCTTGAGGGATCATCCTGAGGGGCCATGGAGTGGACATGGTGTCACCCTCTTACCCTCTTATGGTTCTTCTCATTCCTCACTAGGTCTCCATAAGGCCATGCTTGGATGTTTATATGAAGCAAACCTGTGTTACTGGGGTTGGTCACATGCACTATCAGAAGCGGAATTCTATGGTAAGCAGATCCTTCAGTCTGTGATAATTTCAAATATCATTTAAAAAAAATCTCAGGGTGCCTGCATTTAATTTTTATTGTGTGTCCGTGTGCACATTCCAAGCATATTCTTATATATTGGTGTAAGGCATGTGTGTTATGGATTAGTTTATGCTCCCATAAACACAAAATGACAGTCCGTAGTCTCTTTGAATCATAGGTCATCTGTTCTTTGAATATTTTGATTTTTTTCTTAACTATTCTCAAAGGACATTACTTTTATCTATTTTCCCCTGAATAAATCCATGTTAGCAATGTGAGGGTTTTTTCCATTTTGTCTTCTTTCAGTTAATTTTAACTTCATTATTAAGATGAATTGTAATGATGTCTAAAGCCCCAGAGGCAAACTGGCTTCATTTGATTTCTTCTGGTAGATGAAAAAAAAAAACTGTTAGCAGTTCCAATCTTCTGTGAAATGTGCCCTGTGCTTTATGCTTACATTTTTAATGTGCTTTTCAAAATAGAATTGATTTAGTTTCTTTCTTTTAAAATATAAAACAATAAATATTTTATAAGCAAACGGATGGCATTTTTTTTCATTTTTGGAATATGAGCAGCTGAAACAAAAAATAATCTTACCATATCAGCCAGCAAAACAATGCTGCTTTAAATTTGTTGGAATTTTCAAAGAAACTTAACTCAAGATGCACCTTATTTGGCATGTACTCTTTGGAAGATAAATTTGGCCCTGTACTCCATAACGTCTGTCCTGTGCTCAGGATTCTGACCTCCCAGACAAACTCAAGGAATGCAAATAATCAATACTATATGAAATTCACTCAAAGAAAAACATACTATAGATGTGTCATGTATTGGGAATCTGGTGGAATTTCAGGCATGCTCATGAAAAAAAAGACACATTTTCATGAGTCATGTCGCCTTCTATAACACAAACCTTACTTCATGGAAAGAAGGTATGCATTTTTTTGTCATGCTCCTTGTTCAGGCCTGGGGTCAGGGTTCTGGTCAGGGTCAGTTCCATATAATTACTCTGCATTACCTGGAGCATTCCCTCTCCCATTGGTTTATGATACAAACATTAACGGAGCATCTCTTTTGTGCCTTGTGAGGTCCAGGATATAGATATGAATTAGACACAGATCCTTCTGTCAAAGAATTTTAATTTTAATGGGAGAAACTGACTAGTGTACATATGCTCCTGGAAGGCAAAAAAAAAAAAAAAAAGTAAGTTGTTTGTGAAAAGAATATACAAGGATTGCAGGATATCTTGGGCCTTAAATGCTACCTTTTTGTAGATGGTCAGGCATATACAATGGGGCAGCTATGGGCTTGGAAGTTGTTTTTCTGTAAGAGTTCAGTCTCACTTGATTGTTAGGAGAAATTTGTAGTTGCTGCTGCACCATCTTTTCTTTCTTTTCAGTGCCTGGCTTCTGTGGACTGGAGGGCCCCTCACCACCCTATTGGTGACAATCCTAAGCCTCCCTTGCCAGCCTAATTATTAGCAAATTGCTCTTGCTAGATCAATGGGCATGCTTTCAAGTCTAATAAAAATGAAAAAAAAAACTGTTCAAAGCTGGGATATTTTTAGTCCTACAGAAAGATTGATTTTTTTTATGAAGCCTCTAAATTACCTTTAAAACTTATTTTAAATTCCAGCTAACTTTTTAGGTTTGCTACTCACCACAATGATGGAATGTTTTCTTGGATAGATCTCTTTCTCCTGTTAATTTTCTATCATGTCTCTGGGTTGGGAACTCATGGTTTCTCAGTAAATGTACAACCTGATGGCATCAGGTTTTGTTATGTTAGAAAGTACAACTCAGATGCTTAAAACAATAAATATTTATCATTATTATCATTACTTCTCACTTCTGTGTTTGGGAGTTCAACTGAAGAAGCTGTGATCTTTTAATTATGCTTCATCATTATTTGGTGGCAGATGGCCCTAGGAACATGCAAGAGAGGGTAAGAGCCAATGCACATTTTTGGAGTCTATCCCTGCCATGTTCCTAATGTCCAAGTGACTAAAATAAGACACAAGATAAGCTTTAGTTCAGAAGTTAGTAAAAAAGATTGGGAAATGTGGCAAAATCACATTTCAGAGATGGTACATACAAGGAGGTGTGAACAAATTATTTGAGGTCATTATTCTGAGGCTATTGTTAATTTCATAAATTCATCATTCAGAAGTCCGAATAGGTAGATTCAGAAGAGAGAGAGATTGGGGGTGAATATTCAGTAGAAGACGTTACAGAGACCCAAGTCTATGTTGACGTCTGTGAATCTGACTTCTATTGCAAATGTATCATCCTGAAATTCTTTACCTCTTGAAGACCTTGGAAACACTAGACTAGAAGTTTACAGTGTCTTTCATGACCAAAAGAAAGGTTCCAAAAGAAATAGTGAAACTTGTCAAAGAAAAATATTTCACTAGTCAAAATGAGCAGGCTAAGACTGATTTTATTCTAATACTGCTGCCAAAAATAAGGGAGAGCAGAGAACAAGTTAGGTTACCCAGCTCCACTGAAACAAGTCTGGATGATTTTAAGCCCTAGGGTTGAGTGGAAAAGTACTTCAGGACACTGTAGAGAAGGCTGATCAATGGGATTTGTCCAGAACATTTAGTTACTCTTGAGTGTGCAATTTTTGTGATTAAGGCAACTGTGTTCACTAATTGGCACCATTGAAGTTCAACTCCTAACCTCTCACAGAGATGGAGCGACAGAATGTTATCTCTTCCCATGTTTATATTTGAGAGGGAAAATTGTTAGTTTTTTGAGAAACATGGTTCTTTGTTTGTAAAACTGGTAAGAGCCTGAAAGAAGATTTACTTGCATTTCATAGAGGCAGAGAAAGAATGTCAAATACAAGTTTTTTAGATTAAATGGTGTATGAAAAATCAAGTTAGAAACTTAGGGTCAGAAAGAAGACTGTGTAAACTTTAGTCAAGCTGAGGGGAACTTTTGGGTGAACTTTGTCAAATGGAAGAGGAGCAAAGCAACCTACTTTTTATCTCTGCACAGGGTAACATGGAATAATTACCCCTCACTATAATGGGTTAATGAAGAATTATAACATTTCAACTAATCTAGCAAATATGTTGGTATGTTTAATGTTTTGTTTTCCAAAGTCCAGTCAATATCATCTCTCTCTCTGTGAGTATATCTCACCTGAGTATTTCTCTGGGTCCTCCATTCAGGGATCAGCAATACCTATGTATATGTAAATGGTGTCCTTTACTGACATCTCTACTAATGAGGTAGGTGATATGCATTCTATAGAAGATAAAAATGGGGCTAAAAAATGTTAAATGAATTTCTCAGAGGTCTATGATTCTCTACAACAAAGATGGAACTTGAGCCAAGGGATATCTGACTATAAAGTCTGAATTATATTTTTTCCAATAACTGGTTTCAAGCTAGATCCTGTTTACCTTATGGGGGATCCAAAATATGTCTTAAATTTTTGAAATTTCCATTTCTCCTTTTTTCCTTATGTTATAGTACCATCCTTTTCAAAACAGTTATTTTTATGTCTTGTGGCCCTCTGGCTACTAAAACTAGTTTTTGGATAAGGAGCTACTATCTATTTTTCAAAGATATTGGATTAAAAATCTTTAGTTGGGAAAGGAAATGTTGAAGGAAAATCTGTTAAACCAGAAAAGTGATTAGGGACAGATTTTTGTTACTTTGCTTTGGTTTGGAGAATAGAAAATAAAAGCTATGCTATCCAGGACACCTGCAGATATTGCACAACATATCCAGCTGTTTGTGAGGTAGATCCTTGATTAGCTGCGACAAGATGCTCTACTAGAAACATCCTCATCCTCTGACAAGCAGTATTTCTATCAGGAGGCCGCTATTGATTTTTTTAACTTGAAGTGGGGAGACTTTCAAGTTAATTTTCTCAAAAGTAATGTTTTCTTCCAGTAAAAGTTGATAGCCCTTATGGTATGAATATTGTTATTTGGAAGGTTATTAAAACTATTCCTGAAAAATACTTAGCTGCCACAACAGAAGCTCTACAGCTCTGGTAAAATTTCCCCTCACTCTCCTAGAAATTTTGTTTCCTGCCATTCCTTTTTTGAATATACTACTTAGGTAGCAGCTTTGCAGTTCTGGTTCTTGGGAGTCATGAGAAGATGGTACAGTGAGACCCAATGTGTTTCCACATTCACACAGATTCAGTAATGTGGAAACATTCCCTCTGAGAGAAATCCAGAAACAAGTTGAAAGATTTCTGCACGTTTTGCAAACATGAAACTACATTCAAAGAAGCTGCTAAGGAGATTCAGGACACCCTTTCTCTGGAATCACTATTTGTAGCATAGCAACAATTAGGAGAGACGCCTAGCTTCCAGCTTCTCCCAGAGGAAAGACATCTGCCCATCACCCCACCTTCTCTGGGGCTTCCCAAAGAATTGAAACTGAACTTGCTTCCTTGGATCTCTGATAATTCTTGCATAGACAACCTGAGAGAAAATGGATACAGTATTTTGGACTGTTAGAAGCTCTTCTTCTCCATACACCTCACCATAAAGTGAGTAAACAAAAACAACTGTGCCCTGCTTCTCACTAGGGAGGTAAGGAGGTGACAGAACACAATGTCTCTGGCTGAGCTGACTGCTGTGGATCTTGTCCTGTACAACACTTGTCTGTGGAGCCTGAATAAGGGGCTTGTTTTCTCCAATGCACAGACACCAAAACAGAGTATCAAGGGGAATGAAAATATCCCCCAAAAAGAACAATATAAATCTCCAGAAGCAAACCCTATAGAATTATATGATTTACCTGACATATAATTAAAAATAACTTCACAAAGGTGCTCAGAAAATCAAAACTGCATAGATGAAATAAGAATCCCAACAAAGAAATACAATGTTAAAAAGTGCCAAATAAATCATGGGAATGAAAAACACAATAACAGACTAAAAGAAATTCATTAGATGGGTGCAAAGGCAGATTAGATTGAGCAAAAGCAAGGATCGGTGAACTAGAAGATGGTAATTGACAGTGATTCTGCCAGTAGCCAAAAGTAAGAAAGAATGAAAAAGAGAAAAACTTAATGAACATATGGGGCAACATCAAGCTGAGCAATATGTGTACTTTTAGAATCCCAGAAGCCAGAACAAAAAGAAAAAAGACCAGAAAATGTATTCCAAAAAATGATGGCACCACCTTTTCTCATAAAAAAGATACAAGGGGATTCTCTCACATAGCGATGGAGGGAAGATTGGAATTATGCAGCTGTAAGCCAAAGAGTGTCAAGTCCAACCACAAGCTCAAAAGAGTTAAGAAATACTTCACTACAGTCTCAGGGCATGGCCCTTCTAAGACCTTGATTTTGGACTTCTGTCCTTCAGAATTGTGGTAAAATAAAGTTCTGTTTTTTAGGGTATAAACAGTGAACAATGGATATAAATAGAAAACTTGTTTGCTTCAGAAATGGTAAAGATGAAACTTAATAGTTGACACAGGGAAAGAAAATAATGTCTTTTCCTCTTAGATGAGCTCATATTTTATTTCGGAAAATACATAGTCCAGGCAAGCAGCCATTGATTGAATCCAGACATTATCCTTTTCAGCTCAAATTGAGAAACTTGCTTTCCATTGCTTTGCCAGGGACATGATACCATTTTAGCCTCTTTTCTCCCATTCGTATTATCCCGATTCAAGGTCTCTATTCATAAAAACTGTCAATATACAATTTCCAGGGTCTAAAATAAAAAGTGTCCCTATTTGTGAAGATATTGACTGTAATGTGCTGCAAATCACTCAATAGTCTTACGAGGTTTGGGGAACCTCACAAGATAGAGAAGTAGCTCAGGAGATGCTATTTTTAGAATTCTAGATAGGTTTATCTTATTCAGCATCCAGGCTGCAAACAAAATTGTCATTAGAAATGCTCCAGAGGAGAAAAAATGACGTCTGCTTATCTTTGAACACTTGGGAACTCTAATTCTGTTTTAGTATATGTGCTGCTGAAGCGAGCATGGGAACTCTAATTCTGTATCTTGCAAGCTGCCAAATCCTTTCTAAGTAGCCTTTGTGAGGGTATCACCAGGGAAAGAAGAATGAGGCAGACACTCACAAATCATTACTTCTGCAAACTATTCGCATAATTGCTTTTTGTCAGGGCACCCAGAAACATAGCATTCAATGGCAGGGAGCACAGTAAGGTATTGAGTCTTAGAGAGGAGGCCTACTTCATTTTCTCATTACTTCAAAACTGTGAGTTGCAGGAAGCAGTTGCAGTGTCCAGTAGGAAGTAACTGCTATTGTCTGTGGAGGGACAGAAAGTGGTATGAAATTGTTCTTTATATTGGATACTCCTGCAGTAGGTTCCAGTCTCCTGCCCAGTGTACACTGCAGGGCTGAAGAAAGACTCAAAGAAAGGAGTGGGGAGCCAGGATGACCAGTGCTATTCAACTAGAAAAGGCCCTGGTCAGTCTGAGCCATTGATTTTTATTGGTAATCAAATTGAGATAAAAGGGAACTACATACCAGGACGTGCAGTCATGCAGTTGCTTTGGATACTAATGCCCTCAAGGGTTGTAAAAGAAAAGACAAAGCATTCTTGAATTAGGAACAGAATAGACAAAATATCACATTGTAATTAGAACTTTGTCCTTCTAGTTAAGAGGATTTTAGTTGTGGAAATGGAATTTGGGTGTGAATTACTTTGACCTCCACTACTATGTTATCTCATATTGAGCCCTACAGCTTTAAAGGCCATTTCTCTGGTTTCAGCTGTGGCCATTAGCTGGAAGGTCATGCTAACCTGTGTGTTACCTCAGTGCTTATGAGGTGCTTCCATAATTCACGTAACTTTCAGTTTCCGGGTGCTGGGACTGGCTCACCTTCTATGCCCTAGGAGCGTGGACCAGACTCACTTCTTAAAATGAGCCAATTGAGGGGTTAACTCTTCACAGTCTGTACTACTTACAGCCTGCTTTGGGCATGATCAACAAGGCGATCCCCTACACATTAGAAGATCTCAGATGTGCAGGCTTAGCCTAAGCATATGGGTTGAGTATCACGTGCCATATGTGTTAATATAACCTTTATGAAACCTCAGCTAAGTTGTTGGTTGGAGACCACCATAACAAGAAGAAAGTTTCACAGGAGGATCAAATATTTAACCTGACAACGCATTTATTTTACATTAGCTGCTAACACTTTTCCCCATAGCAATCAATCTGAGTAAAGGAAATAACAATATAATTAATGGGCTTAAAATTGTAATCAGATCAGTGAATTTTCAGATTTATCTGTCAAATGGTCACATACTAGGTAAAGAGAGTTCAGGGAAATTGTGGTTTTAGTAACTACTCAGAGTAATGGTTATGGTAACTTGTATGCATTGCTCTATATTCCATATAGTTAATGTATATGCCTTCTGCATTAATGAACAAAAATATTCAACTCTGATCCTCTACAGAAGGGATTACAGGAAAAGCCTAAAGTACAGGATATACCCAGGCTTCTGATGTGAAAAAAAAGGAGGAAGCTCAAGAAATAGAAAAAGTTCAGTTCTGTCTTCCAAGAATTTAAGGACAATTCATTTCTATAGCAATGGCTGATTTTACCAGGTACCTCTTTGCTGTGATACAGAAATGAAGAAGCGTATATGACTTCATCCAACAACTACATTTCTTCTACAGGTATGTACACTAAACAACATGTAACTAAAATGACAATACTCTTTCTTATTTAGCATATTTAACTAGAGAAAGGATATTATGTTGCAAAGCCAATTTGTAAGATACAGGCTCCAATTATAGTCTAATTATTTTCTATCAAAGTAGATCCGTTTGCAGGCCAGGGATTTAGCTCAGTGGTTTTGCTGCCTTCTCCGAAAGCGCAGGGTCCCTAGTTCGATCTCTGGTACCAAAAAACAAAAACAAAAACAAAGTAGATCCGTTTGGTACATACATACTTAGAAAAATGTGTTTTACATTCCTACACAGACTTTGTAGTGGAAAAGTTAATTTTACTTGAGACATTTTGTGAATATGTTCTTATGTATAAACATTTTCTGGGAACATTGGACAAAATAGGAGTGAGATAATATGACTATGTTCTCAACGAAATAGAATTTTTTCAAGCAAAGCATGCTTTTGAGGTTGATGACTTTTAAATCCCTTCAGTTACTTCAGAGACTCCTTACCATCTCTTTTGGATAACCTTTTGTCCCTATACAAGAAGGCTTATCTGTACTTACATCTATCTGACAGAATTTTCCTTCAATTCCTAAAAATAAGAAGTCTCTATTATTATTAAAGCTTACTTTTTAAAATCTGTTCCTTTAAATTCATTTCTATCTTCATCCTTAGTTTCCTCTCTAGAATTTAGGCAGACTATCTCACCAATTGTTTTTAGAAATTCAAAAGAATCAAAATTAGTGAAGAATAATTTAGCAACCTAAGTGGCAAGATGATCCAAGTCCTACTTAAGTTCAGTCTTGGGGTCAGAACAGTTTTATCCTTGGTTCCAGATGTATGCAAGATAGCTAGATCCAGTTTTCTGTACAGCTCCTTAACCTATATAGGTATTAAAACTCCAGCATTTAATTAAGATAGAGTTTATTAAGACCCCCCCCCACACACATCCCTAGACTTCTTTTATCTCCTCCCTAAGCCTCTCTCTAAAATTCATCATCAACAATCTAGGTCTTCTTAAAATTAAAATATAGCTACCCATAATTTCTGTGTTTGAAGCAAATACGTCACAATTGTTAAGTAAAATCCTCCATATGGCTTGGCCATTAATAAGAGATACTAATATACTTCCTGCTGTCATTGTTTGTGAGGCCACAACTAAGAGTTTTCATCCCTTTGTTTAAAAATAATTATACATTTTAAATTCTTTTTATTGGCTTATTGTACTTTTGATAGTCTAGGATTCTTTAGCCTGAGACACAGGCTTTTATGCCTGCGGGATTAGGTTCCTCAATTATCTTGCCTCTGTAATACCATGGTTTCTGCAATTGCCAGGTTTTACATGAAAACACCACTAGGTAGATAAATGAGTGAGTTCAATATATACTCTGTCCTCCCTGTACCCGTCACCAACAGCTATCCTACAAAATTTTGGCAATCAAAGTTAATTTAAAATTACTAATCAGAGCACTAATGTGGTGAAATTATGTGAATGTGGAACAAAAAAATGACAGGTAACAACCAAAATTTTTGAAATACTGACTAATTTATTTATTTGCTGGTTAAATGAACTTTATTTAAGAATAATTTATATTCACCAAAATGTGTTCATTAAAAGCATGGAGTTCAATGTACGTTGAACTCACTGTGTCATTGTACTAATTAAAATAGATAATATTTTTACTAAACAAAAATTTCCCTAGTACACTATATTTGTTTGCTAGGTGTTATGGTTTCTATTATATAAGAAACTCTATCTCTGTATCTCTATCTCTCTATCTGTAGAAGAGCAAGTTAGAAGATAGAGGATCTTTTGCAAATGGATTGAGGAAGAAGAGATGGAGGGGGGATGGAGAGGAGGAAAGGGAAGAAAAAATGGATTGAAAGGACAAAACAATAAATAGAGGACTTGTGCAAATGCAAAGGGCACCAAGAGTTGGAAAAAGCGGGGCTGGAACAGAGGGACAGGGGATGGAAAAAAGAACTAAGATGTGTTATGTATATGTACCAACTTCCCATGATAAATACAATCATTATCTGCTGCAAATACATTATACTAATAAAAAAATATGAAATGTCCCTCAAATGCTTATTCATTGAAGGTTTGATACCTAATGCAACAAATTTCAGAGGTGGGCCAGGACAGGCAATTATATCATGAAGGTGCTAACCTCACCAATGCATCAATTCACTGATGAATTGATAGCTGTATGAACTATTAAAAGGTAGAGCTCATTTGGGGAAGTTGGGTCATTGGGAGTATGACTTGGAAAGATGTATCTTGTCCCCAGTCCTTTTCTCCCTCTGTAGTCTTCTTCTTGCTTTCTCTGCTACCCAGGTGCCATGAGTGGAGCACCTTTCTTTTGCCATGCCCTTCTACCATGATTTTTCTGCCTTGGAGCCAGTTGACCATGGACTGAAACGTCTGAAACCATGAACCAAAATAAGTATTTTTCTCCTTTAAATTGTTTCTGTTGGATATTTGGTTATATAGTAGTGGTGAACATCTGACTAATGCACTAGGGATGCTGTAACAAAGCACCAAAACTGGGTGGTTTTGTAACAGAAGTTTATTATCTGATAAAGGCAAGAATTCTGGAGGCAAAAATTCTAAAAACAATGTGGTAGCAGAGTTAGTTTTTTCTGAGGGTAGTGAGGGAATAATCTGTTCTATGTCTTTCTCCTTTCATCTGGTGGTTTTCTGGGAACATTTAGTGTTCTTTGGCATATGAATGAATCACCTGATCTCTGCTTTTAACTTTGTGTGGTGCTTTCTTTATATGTCTTTCTCTGTTCCTAAATTTCCATACCATGTAAGGAGGACCCTGTGGTATTGGATTAGGGACCAAACTAGTGGCTTCATTTTCAGAGACCCTATTTCAATATAAGGTTACATATGAGGTACTAGGAGTTAAAACTTACATATGTTTTCCTGGAAATGACAGAGTTTAGCCTACAACATGTTGATTTAATGATACATTTTTATGGTATTTGTTTTATCTTTTTTTATTTTCCTCCTTTCTATATTCAAGCAGTCAGGTAAATCCAGGTTCATGGTTCAGAAAACAGGAGGAAGTAAAGGAAAATGAAGTCTCTTTTTACTTTCTGATGATTTCCTAAGGGAGCAAAGGACTATGGCACAGAAAGTAGAAACAACTGGGAAAACATCATGAGTAAGCTCAAGACTTCTCTTTTCTCAAAACTAAAAAGATTTTCCAAGTTGATGGGAGAGAGCAGATTTCTAAAAATACAAAGAAGAGCCTAGAGCTGGGTGGCTACCGTAAGGGGTCTTGCCCTGTGTAATCTCAGGGAGTCTCAGCTGAGCCTTGGGGAGGTAACAAAGTCCCTGTAATATTTATAGGTTCTGAGAGGAGAGATAATTGAAGCCATTTCTAGATATATTCCTGGAAGAAAAATGGTTCATGATTGGTTTAGGTAAACAGATCATTAGCCCTAAATAGTTCTCATTCATCCAAGAATAGAAAGATCAGATGGATCACGAGGGATGGTAGTAGACTATACTATAAACTTTACTAAAGGTCAGTTCCAGTCATGTGTTGAATTCCATGTATTTACTGAAAGAAAGCAATATGTTCCTGGCATTTGGTATGGAGTTGAAAATTGATGAATGCGTTATTTTCAATTCTAATAACAAGGATCAAAAGCATGTCCCACTTATATGAAGAAAGAGAGCAGTGCACATACACTGGCTTCCAAGGGAACAGTGTTATGTCCCCAGTTATCTCCCACAATATAGCCTGCAGGGACCTTGACGGTTTTGACATTCTGAAAAAAATGTAATGTCAGTTCTTTGTATCAATGATAGAACAATATTAACTGGACCTAGAAAGCAATGTGGTTGCACATATGTGTAGTGGAGAATGTGAGATAATCCCCATGAATATTTGGAACTCTGCTATATCTGTGACATTTTTACAGATCCAATAATGTGTGATATGTTGGGACATTCTTGTTAAATTATCAAACAACTCTAACACTGTGAATCTCCTTGTCTCTAAGTTAGAAAGAGATGATGGACTTGGTAAAACTATTCAGATTTTGGAACAGACACATACTACACTTGGGACTACTATTTAACCCATATATAGTGTGACTTAGAAGGCTGCTAATTTTGAGTATAACCCAGAGCAAGAAAGGTCTCTTCAACAAGTCCTGGCTACAATTCTATACCTTGGTGAGAGGGAAGCCTTGTCTGACCTCCTATACCAACTAGTCTACCCATTGCCCAGCTGTTGAGACTGTTAGATAATAAAGATCCATTGCTTCCTCTTCTTCAGAGAACTGGCCTCAACTGAAGGAGAACTATCTTGCCTGGAAAGCTATGCTATCCAGCAGGGGAAGATCTCAGCCGGCAGACTGGCACAGACAAAGATGTCTATCCACATTACCCATAAGAGAGTGACTGTGAGATAAAAATCAACTAAAGTTGATTTCTGGTTTAGCACTTACTTAACTCTCCCCCTATCTTCCATGTTTATACTGTTTCATGCTTACTGTTTTTTCCTGAGAGCATTCCATAATATATGACATAAAAAAGGATCCCTGGGTCAGGGATTTAGCTCAGTGTTTCTGCCGCCTGCCTAACAAGGGGAAGGTCCCAAGTTTGATCCCTGGCACCAAAAAAAAAAAAAGAATCCCTATTCAGCCTCTGCTTCTAGGGAGCCCACCAATTGTGTAAGTGGCCCAACAAATTTATTAGTGCTAGAGGCAATTGTACAAAATCTCTGGAAAGATTCCATAGGAACCATATGACTCTGGGGAAAGTCATATTTTTGGGATAGTGGACAATTTAATTATTTTAAAAGTGTGCTACTGTGCCCCTGTAGAGATTGAAAGTCTGAGGAAAGAACATTACTTGAATATACAACCAGAGATGTCATGATCTTTGGAGTGTTAACAGATGTTCTGAGGTCATAATGTCAGGCAGATGCATTAGGAATCCATTTATGATAGTAATGGTCAGGCAAGTCCAGGACGCACAAGTAAACTGCGTGAATAGTTGAATAGTCATTCAAATTCCCATGTTACATGTCTCAAAAATATTTGTGATTTCTTTGTAGTTTTCTGAAACAACCAAGAGAGTTCAATATATCACATTAGGCAAGAGTAAATCACCACTGCATTATAAACCTCAGGGGTACTCCAGAAGAAGTTATGATGAAAAAATTTCCTAGTAAGCAAAGAAGCTACGCACTTAAGCATTCATATTTTAAGAATGAATTGATCTAGATGTGGATATGTACCAGCTTATAAACTGTGGTTCTGTTTGTCAGAGATATTGAAGGAGCTTAGAATAGAAGACCGATGACAACAGAAGTCTGAGGAAGAGATTTGTGGATTGATTTACAGGAGTGAACACAAAGATTGAAGATCTGTGTCTCATGTTCTATAAAAGATCTACTTTAGACAATTTGCTAATTATCAGCTATGTATAATGGTACATTTTTAGATATTAGGCAATCTGTCACCTGGATTATCATAGTACTTATACAATGGACCTTTGCAGAGTCATGCTCAGTGCAGGCAGAGAGGCTGCCTCACACTAAGGTGCATCATTTCTGACTGCTCTGCTTCCAGCTAATACCAACACTAAGCCCTTGGTTTCGTATTATCTTTTGGAGTAATCAGGGAGCTACTTCTGGGGAAGGTTGAATATAGCAGACTATTGGACCCTGAAGCGGCCAAACTGTATGCCATTTCAAATATGGGTTTGCTTTCTCTGTACATATTGTCTCTGCCAACACTATCCTTTGAGAGTTTTGAGTGCCTATTTGCCAATGTCAGATCTGCATAATATTGCCTCAACTACAGGAGTTTTTCTTCATAATGGAGGTATGACTGTGGTTTCATAGCCATTCCTGTGATTCACTGCTATGGCCATATACAGCATCATATGAAAACAACTTGCTTAATATGACATAATGGCTTCTTAAAAGCCCAGTTAAGGTGCCAGCTTGAGTATAGTAATACCTCGGTTCATGAACACTTCTGTTGGTGAACAATTGGGACATAAATAGAAGTGTTGGGGAAATTTTTGCTTCTGTTCAACCACGGCCACCATCTCTGCATGAACATGAACATGGCCATCTTCCCCAAACTCGTGGAATGAATTAAGTTCATGAACTGAGGCACCACTGTATTAGACTCTACAAAATGTGGGACTTATTCTCAATGATGCAGTTTATGCATTAAACTAATAACTGATATTACGTATTATGTACCCTAGAAATAGAGTACATAAGTGTGAGAGTCAAATGTCCAAGTAAAATTGCCTCTCTCATTATCTCTCCCAGTAATCCACTTATGGAAATTTGCATTTCTCATTTATGAAATTTAAGGATCTACTAGATTAAAAGTCCTTATTCTCAGAGCGAGTGGAATAATACCATTATGTTTAAAGGTCAAGTGTCTTTCTCCCAAAGAATCATGTATTGAGGGTTTGATCCCCAATGTAGTAATATTCAGAAGTGGCACTTAGAGAGGTGATTGGACCGTTGGGCACTAATTTCATCAGTGGATTAATCTGCTGAGCTCACAGCTGAATTGGCTATTAGGAGGCCATTGGGAGGCCCAGTCAGAGGAAGTGGGTCCCTGGGCTCAAGCCTTTGATGGGTAGACCTTGTCCTTACTCCCATCCCCATGCTCAGGTCTTTCACCTGCACTCCCCTTTCTGCCCTTCATGAGATGATTAGCTTTTCCCCACCATGCCATTTGTGCCTTGGAGTCAGTGGTCTGAGATCTTTGAAACTGTGAATAAAAATAAACCTTTTCTCCTTTAAATTGTATTTGTGAGGTATTTGGTCCCAGTAACAAGAAGCTAACTAATATAAGTGCTTTCACCAAAGCATAACGTAAGGGATATAGTGAGCCTAAAACTCTGACTGTCATATGTTTGGCTCTATGGGCTACTAGATTAGCCAAGAAAGGAATTCTATACTGGCAGGGTAAATTCATCCTTGCTTCAACGAGCTTTCTCATATTTCAGTGAGCATTTCAGTGGGAGAGGAAGGAGTATGTCTGAAATTTAGGAATCTCATCAAGTTATCTTTTGTTGCCTTAAAGCTCAGTAATAGTCATATATTTAACACTGCAACAGTAATAGCTCAACGAAGGTAAAGCATCTGATGACTCTGATTCCTCCATATGGAGGACAGATAACCTCATCTATAAAGTGTATTAGAAAAATATAGGGGCTGAGAGAGAAAGATAATACATATGCATCATAGAACAGTTAGATGATAATATCAACAGTTGCAACTGAGACCAGTTGCAACTTCAAGGAGTGTAGCTTGTTCAATTAAGCCTTCTTAGCAAGTGTTTTTATTCCCTAAAGATTCTGGCCAGCAACCACTTTGAAGGCTCTGTGGCAGGTTGGATTTTGTGTAGGACCTAAGCAGTGTGATAAGTATCATGAGTGAATTGTAAAGGTAGCTCTTATGTATCCACATTTTCTTGGGCCACCTTATTCTAATCATTGATTTTGCAGACTGTGTATCACTGTAATAAGGCAGTGTGACGTCTGTGGTTGGCCAAATATTTCTTGTTTTCTATTCTAGGGCTACTTTGATGCTAGTGCATAAGATACCAAAAGAAACCCGCTCAGCCATTCTGGTACACGTAAAAAAAAAAAACTTGAAAGAGTGAAGTAATTATTAATTCATAGTCAACTCTTGACCAGTGGGGCATGGAAGTTGAGGTGTGCTTCATAAAACTCCTTATAGGTTTCCCTATTGAATTTGAGCTGTAGGTTCAAATAGTGATCATATTTCCAATGTATCCTTATATTAATTATCGCATTTTCTTCTTCTGTATTTTCAGTTCCTACTCTTCAGGTCATTTGCTTATGTCACAGAATAAAAGAATTGCACACAGGCTCTTGTATTATGCTCTGAATTTTTGAGAAGCCAAGGCTAAGATTCTTATGAACTGATGAAACTTAGTGAGGATTGGGCTAATGAAATTCACTTTTTCTTTATTCTCCTTTGTGTGTGTATGATTCTAATTTTATTTATTTATTTTGTGTGAACTTTTTTCAGCCTCTATGCTAATCTGCATCCTTTGTCAGCTCCTTAGATCAGGGCTGACACATTATTAGCAAAACATCATGAATCTCTATCGATTTTTAAATTTAAAAAATATATAAAGTATGTTAGTAATATATAGAGCCATATTACAAACATGCGTTATACCCACTAAATAAAATGTTACACATTAATTTGAAACAACTTCATGCTTTTCAGATTCCATTGTGTTCCCTTTTCAGGGGTAACAACCATGCTGAAGCTGGCACATGCATCTGTATTCTTATATACATGTGTTCACAAGTAGTATGTATATTTACATGTTTTTTAAATTCAATAAACTATAACATATGTTATACATAGTTTTTCAATGTAAATTGGTTTTTATTAAACATGTTACTGAGATTTATTTTTGTTGTTTAGCCTGAATTTTTTTCTATAAGCCCAGCTTTAAAAAAAAGTCAACTATTGTTTTAGTAGTCACTATTCCAACACTATCAGTTCTTTGTGTAGCTCTAGGATGTCTGATCCCCATTAACAGAGCTCCTTGCAATTATAGAACTAATATTCTCTGACTATAACCAGGGTAAGAATGGCTAGCTGCTAAATATTTAATGGCTGCTACAAAGGAATGACTTGTTTTTCTCTCCTTAGCAATTTTGTGTTGCTGTGTTTCAGAAAGTCTTCTGGATTAAAGCTTAGCAAGAGCATAAATTCCAGATTGAGACCCAGAAAAATTCACATAATTTATTAATTCTATTACCCAATTTCTTGTGAATAATTATTGAGAATAAATTGTTTCTTCTTTCTTTTTTGCTCTTTTCCCAAAAGAATCTTGCTCTCATTACTAGAAAGAATACTGTTTTGGAGAGTAATAAAAGAAAAAACAAAGGATAAACCAACATCTATTTAGTAACTGGAAAATAATTCTCATTTCTTCTCACTCTAAAATTCTTATGAAGAGCAACCACAGTAACTGACACATTTAATAAACTCACAACGAACAACAATAATGCTTCCAGTAATGGCAACAAATGTGCCAAGGAGCTATTGTATTATATCTTTCTTTTTGAATCAATTTTTTGTGCATAAAATACTTTAAAGTGTGAAAAAGCCCTTATAAATACCACTAGTCCCCCCAAATTGGGATATATATATATATATATCAATTACTGAACAATTATTTTCCCTCTTACCTTAGTACCAACTGCTTCCCTCTCCACCTGCTCTTATGATTTTTGGTAGTCTGCTAAAGAAGTGTCTGTAATGTGGATCTCATAGCCAGTAGTAGTTGGGAATCAGTTGCCCCTCTAGTTTATTGTTCATTGTCTTCTTGTAAAATGGTAGACCTTTTCAAATAAATTGAGTTCTACCAAGTCACATAGCAGTGTACAATACATCCAAGAGAAATGCAGATGTAAGGAAAAATACTATAAAAGCATTTTAAAAATTTTTATGGAGCCCTGTTTATTTACTTTCTTTTGGTAATATTGTTTAAATTATTATAAGAAAAATATTTTGGATAGTGAATGAATTGGGATCATGCACATGAAAGATTGCAAATATAATATACAGAGTGTATTTATTCTTGGAAGTGTGGAAGTCAGAAATTCTGTCTAGGATTATAGATCTCTAGATTAAGAGGAATTATCTGCATTTAGACATGATGTCAATAATGATAGTTTGGTTTACATAGATACTGTGCCTGAATGAAACTTTCAGAAGGTATTAGGAAGAACTGAAAATATTTGTAATATGGTAAGAATGTGAGTAATTATAGCCAGAGAGTAGGGTGTTGTTGATTGTTTGCAAAAATAGATACATTTATTGTCTTCTCTGAATTCATGCCCCTTTATAATTTGATTTAAAGCATTTTCCATGAAGACAGAAGTCTTTTTTTCTGTCCTTTGAGTTAGGTTTGTAAATAGAATGTGGCATAATGGACGTTTTGTCAATTCCGAGCATAAGCCTTAAAAATATCTGCACATATCTACTTATAATCTTGGGTTCTGGCTGATATCATATGCAGAACTCAAGCTAGCTTGCTAGAAAATAAGTACAAGGCTTTATTGCTCCACCCAACAGCAAGGTAAACCTCAAGAGAGCTTCCTATGTAGCAGCTAACTGATAACCCACTGAACACCAGAATAACTTTCATTAGAGCCCAGTCCTAATTTTTGATCCACAAAATTATAATTTAAATAAAGGATCGTTGTTTTTTAACTGATACTCACTGTAAAGATAAATTAACCAGTGGGATAAATAGTTTGAAACAGAGTTAGGCACAGAAGACACCTCAATTTCGAAAAAAGTTGAACCTTAAATAAAAGAAGTTGTTTGCCATGAATGATGTTGGGACAAATAACAAAATAATTTGAAAGAAAAAATAAAGAATCCGACTCCTGCTTCACAAACACATAAATATTAATTACAGATGAACTGTGGATCTAAATGTAAAAAAAAATTCTTCTAAAAATAGCATCTTAATATTCTTGAATTACAGCTCAAATAAAACATAAAAATTTTATTATAAAGAAAAACATTTAATGAAATCTTTATTGCAATTAAAAACTTCCATTTATCAAGAGACACAGAAAAAAGCAAGCCAGATTCTTAAGCTATCGCTAATACAAGAAAAGAATGTACCTGGAATATATTGCAAAGTACGCCTCAGTTACAAAGAGGTAGATAATATATTAAAGTGTCTAAAATTTTTTGAAGTAAAATTTAAAATAATATATTGGAGGGATAAAAATACAATAAAAACATTATAAAATTATGCTACAGAAGTTACAATCTCAAAGAATAGAAGGCACAGAATAAGATTGTAGAGAGGAACCCAAATGTGCTTGTAAATAGACAAAACTCAACAGTTAACTCTAAAGGAAATCATTGGTTTGGGTAAGAATTCAAATTTGTTCCATTTATTACCATCACATTTACATCATAAAGAAAGATACTGATTTAAAAAGTCAAATAATGGACCAAAACAAACCAAAAGAAAAATCATATAACTATATTAGTGTCAGAAAAATATAACATTTAAGAAGAGTCAGATGTAACAATAAAAAATTATTTTCAAGAAAGATACAAAAATTCTAAGTTTGTATCTGAGGGTCTTATTATCAATAAAGAAAAAAATGGTAAGAACTACAAAATTTAGACATATCTTAAATATTAGTGGGAGATTTTGTCATATTTCTCTTGAAATCTAAATCCAGATCAACATGCTCCAATATTTAGAGATTGTAAATTTCTTTCAGGAAATCTGAAAAATTTAATAAAATTTATCATGTACCAACAATACCTCAGAAATAAGAAAATCACTAACATATGTCATGTCCTGTCTCAATGATGTATTTATGTGTAAAATTAGTAACAAAAATATAACTAAAACATCCAATATTTTTGAAACATAAAACTTCTAAATTCCTCATAGGTTAAATTAATGAACATACTAGAAATTAGAAAAGCATGTATAAGATCATAATGTTCAAGAACTGTATTTACAATTATAAATATCTACACCTACGCTGACAGTGACATCTAAAAAACAGTCAAAGAAATGTCAACTCAGAGTAGTCAGGTTCCAGGTGATATTTTATCTGCTTCTGAAAAGTCTGTTTTGTTCTTTTCCATATGAAAATGTTTCCTTACGTAAAATCAAAATAGTGTTTTGTGTTATTAAAATTTAAAACAGATAACCATCTTTAAAAAATTGTATTCATGTTGCACATGGTGAGGAGGTCTAATTTTGTTAATTAAAATAAAATTAAAAATTAAAAAAAGATTATTTTTATATTTGCATTATTGCTCTTTTAAAATTGTATGAAATTTAAAAAGACAAGTTTTTAAACTAAATGCTATAACAAGAAGTTGACAAAAAAACCCCACATATTCTTTATCCAGTCTCCAGTTGATGGGCTATTGAGCTGTTTCCAAGTTTTAGCTATTACAAACAGTACCACTATAAACATGGGGGCACATACATCACTGTGGTATGATTCTTTTAATTCTTTTGGGAAGATAACCAGCAGAGGAATAGCTGGGTCAAATGGGACTTCTAATCCTAGTTTTTTGTTTGTTTGTTTGTTTGTTTAATCCTAGTTTTTTGAGGTATCTCCATATTGATTTCTACAGTGGTTGGACCAGTCTCCTACTCAACTCTCACCCAACAGTATAATTTCACACAGAAAACAAATAACAACTATTATTTTTGTCCCAACATCAGCATTATATAGGCTTATAAAAATTATTACCAGCACTCTTGAATATGTCCCTCCAAATGTGGGAGAGACACAGAAGAAACATGAGAAGCTGTAACATAGATGGGGAGAAGGAAGTATTGCCAGTTGATTAGAAAGTTATCCTATCATAGAATTGTTTCACAGAAATCTGTCAAATCTGTCACTGGTTCTCTTTTATATGACCTCTTGAAAAGCATTGTAGTTTTGCCAATGAGTCACTGAATTCATAGCTACGTTCAGTGTTCTTAATGAACTAAAAAATTTCCTTCCACATATATTTACAAATGTGTGTAGGTGCTGCAGTGATTCATAATAATAAAATTCTCCCAGTAGACATTGTTGGCTGGCTGGTAAGATATACCATTATATATGCTTTCAGTCAAGAAACTAAAAGCATAACTACTTTCATGCAATTTTGACTATATTTTTATTTTGAAAAGAATCCTTACATTTAAAACTATTGACATAAGGCTACTAAAATATTTGATAGTGCTCCTGTTTTAACTACTTATTCATGGATTATAAAGGCAATAGTGTTAGAAAAATGAGACCAGCAATGGGTGTGGTGGATAATGTACCTGCATTGTGTCTAGAATGTGATAATTGAAGTAAGCCTACAGTTTCCTCATCTCTTGGAAGGTATCTCTCTGTTTACATGAAGAAAAGGGATAGAAATCTTGCTAGTATAATAGTGTAAGGATATTCTGAAGAAGACTGTCATTATTAACATGAAAAATACTTATTTTCAGCCATGGAAAGTTAAATTCTGAAGTTGCTGAAGATCCATGAATGGTGCATAGGATCCAAGAGGCCACATTCTGCCCTTCAGATCTAACAGTGAGAGCTTGGATCCTGAAATTATGCTAGCAGAAGATGGGAGCTGAAACTGCACAAGAGGATTGGGAGAGAGAGAGAGACTGGGAAGGAACAGAGACTCAAACATTCCCAGTAGAGGCCGAATTCGATGAATTGAGGTGATTTGATTGAAAAAGTGAAGAAATTTTTGCTTAAACATTTGAGCCCTAAGATTTCACCATCATCTAGTAGCATTATGGTGCAGTGATATTTTGGGAAAGCTAGCCTATGTTCTTCCTCCTTCTTAAGCAGATAGTAGTCTATCCACATTGCCACTAGGAAGAAATGCAGAGCAGAAAGCGCATTGATTTTAAGTCTCTTTGTAGATTATATGTTCAAAAACCCTCAGGCTAAAGGTAACATGGATAAAGGTATTTTCTATAAATATCATATATGAGAGATCGAAAGGTTTAAGTTAAGTGGGTCTTTCCTCTGGAGATTTAAAAATAATTTTCCAGTTAAAGAGAAGAGATATATAAAGGGGAGCTGTTGAGATACATGATGCAGGTGGGTCTCAAACTATTGTTAGTCATCAGTGCTGCTTAGTCCATATATTTAATTAACACCCACCCTTACTTAAGGAACCATAGTAGGAATTCATTTCCTAGTCTGCTTGAGATCGGCTTGGGCCATAGCCCTTACACGGACAAATGCACTGGGAGTGGGGTGGTATGTGTAACTTCAGGAGTCATGGTGTGACTCAGCACCTTCCCTCCCCATTGGGGTGGTTATAAGGGAAGCACACATTGAGATGAACTGAACCCTTCACCACCTTGAGTCTCTCTCTGAGTACAAGCAGCATGGCTTCGCTACCAGTGATCTAGGAAACAGCATAGGTGTGTAACTGATTTCTGTTGTGATAAGCCATTGAGTTTGGTGTGTGTTTGTGTATTTAGTTTTAGCAGGCTTTAAATATAGAGCTGTAATGTTGCTCTGAAAAGTCTAATGAGAGGAGTACTCAGACTCCTTGGTCAGATATCCCAGTTTTGAATTTCAGCTAACAAGCTGTGTAATTTGGGGCAAGTTACCTGTCTGTACCTCAGCTCTGTCATATGTAAAACTGGAGTAATAATAGTACTTACTCTGCTGTGTTATGGAGGATTAAATACGTTAATATTTGCAAAGTATTAAGAACAGTTTTGGGCACATATATATTATATAAATCTCTTTCTCTCTCACTGTCTCTCTGTTTCTCTCTCTCTCTCTCTCTCTCTCTCTCTCTCTCTCTCTCTCTCTCCTCTCTCTCTCTCTCTCTCCTCTTCCTCCAAATATTTCTTCTTTTTCTTTTCTTTTCAGGTCAAACCTTCTTTAAGAGGTAATATGTGATAAAGAATTGGGCAAAATATTAACTTCTGAAGAGCTAAAATACTGATTCATTTATTTAAAGTTTGAAAAACTATCAAAAATAAGCCTTAACAAGAATAAGAACATATCTGGTATTATTGTCTGAATCCCCAAAGTTCATTGTAGAAATAAAATGCCCAAAGTGGTGGTTCTTGGAGATGGGAGTCTTTGAATAACCAGGTCACCAGAAGGAGACTTCTGGAACGAGACTGGTGCTCTCACGAGAAGAAGGGAGAGAACCAGATCACTCTTTTCTGCCATGAGAAGACACAAACTGACAATAAGGCCCTCACCAAAACCTGACTGTCCTGGTACCCTGGTCTCGAACTAGCTTCTAAACTGGGTATGGTGGAGCATACTTGTAATCCCAGCACTCAGAGGCTGAGGCAAGAGGATGGCCGTGAGTTCAAGGCCAGCCTGGGCTACACAGTGAGTTCAAGACCAACCCCAATTATATAGTGAGAACCTGCCTCAAACAAAGAAAAACAAACAATGGTCCCCATGAAAAAAACCCTTCTAGCTTCTGTGACAAATTAATTTCTGACTTTTATAGGCCACCCAGTCCATAGTACATTTGTCATAGCAGCCTAAAATAAGACACCTTGTTCTAATCAGTTACATGATGCTAAAAGAAAATGTCACTCAATGGATAAATTGATTAGTAAAATTTTATTTGATTCATGGTTCTTGACTTTTAGAAGTCCATGAGCATGGTGCCAGCATAGGATGAGGACCTTCCTACTGTGTCATAACATAGCAGAAAGGCCTGCTCCAGACAAAGAGTACAAAACAGGACTACTTCTATGATGACTAACCCACTCCCATGAGAACAGTATTAATCACCTTTTAAACAGCTCTCTCTTTAATACTGTTACAGTAGCAATTAAACTTCAAAATGAGTTTTGGAGGAGACATTAACATCAGAGCACACCTCATAATCATAACTATGTAGTTAACCATATTATTGCAGGTATATCTGTGCTGCTCTGAGGAGCTATGTGTTTATTATCAACTACCTGACTTTCAAATACTACAACTAATTCAAGCAAGAATTCTTATATCCTAATCACAATCTGCCATTCTGCCCTTTCCTGGAAAAGGGGCTGCCAAATATTCAGAAAGACAACTAAGTAACTTCTGAACCACATTTCATTCTTATCCCTTGGAGAAACTAGAAATATCTTTAAGTCATCTGGGTGAATTCTGTAAGTTATTACAGTAATCTTTAAATACATTTACCTGATTTTAAGGATGAAAGCCTCCTGGAACACTTACCACGGGCAACAGTTTTGCTTCTGAGTGGCTGCTCCCTGAATGCATCTGAAGTCACTGTTAAAGTTGGCTGAGATGTATTTCCAAAGGTTCAAGTTCTGCGCCAGACCGTTAAGCCGCTGAGGCCCAAGAAAAACCACGAAAGATTGCCAGTGTCAGGACTGAGGAAGAAAAAAGGTTTGAAATATTGGAGATGATAAAAAGCAAAGCCTCTGCAGGTATTTCCTTCCCAATCAGAAGAAAATACAAACTGAGTGGTCAGTAATGGCAGGTTTTACAAAGCTGCTGCCCATGGTGTGAAAGAGTTAGGGGTGGGCAGTGAAGGAAGGATAAAAATTCCTCCTAATATTTTAAATCCAAAAATGTGCTGTGTAAATTATACTATCAACATGGGAAATTTTTTGAAGCCATGGTTGTAACCAAAGGGACAGTGACGAGAGTAAACAGGTAGGTATTTTTAGCACTCTGGACATCAGGAACTCTGTTCCATATTTAGAAAATGCCTTACATCTGCTGCAAATCATAAGTTTCATCTTCATGGCTCATGAAGAGATCACAAATTTTAGGGATTTTTATTTCTCCAAGATGTTGATGAGAACAGGATGTTGACAACCACTAGAAATAAGGTCACCTGTAAAGTGATTTGGGGTTTATTGGACTCATAAGGTTATTTCCCAGGGATGTTTATAAGAGAAATGTAGTTCTGGAAAGAAAAATATGTTGTGAGTTGATGGCAATTCTTTCCCATCTCAGATCTTTATTAAAGCAAAAGCATTGCAGCCACACTGAAAAATTTGTGGCCCAGCTTTAACTTGTTTCGCATAAAAATGCACCAACCACAGTATTCCACAGAAAGAACTGCAGCTTTAATGCCTTTAGTTTTGTGGTTTCCTGGTTTACATGAGGCATTGTGCATGCATATGCAGCACCCCACCTGATGGAAATAGGCTTTCCTGCTTTCTGGACCTGCTTATATTGTACTGGGTTTCTCCATGTGGGACAAAATTTATGTTGAAAGCTGACCTATGAAAAACAAACTTGAAAGGATTTCTCCAAAAGTAGCAGAGGTGTTTGGTTTAATCATGGTTCCTGGCAACTGAGCTGAGTAGATAAAATCATAAGCCAACAATCTATTAATAACAGTAATATGAACATTTTTATAAAAAAGAAATCAATTTAAGAAATTTTAGACTGCAGGACACTTTTTCATGATTTTTATATAGAATTTTATGTTTACCTTCAATTTCATGGTTCAAAATAACTTCAAAAATATACTTTAGAAATATATCTACAATCTTTTTTATAATCTCAGCTTTGCTTTCTAATCATGTTCGAAATAGATGCTTTTAAACAAATTTTGTTAGGACCACATATGATTTCATTTTGACATATATGATTTTCATGTTTCATCCCAGTAATTATTATACTTCCTCAGGTAAGCTATTGCTCAAGCCCTGTATAAGTTTTGTATCATGCTTCCTTTCCTTTTGTTATTCTTTTTCCTTTCTTTTCTCTCTTCTTTCCATCCTCCTCCTTTTCTTCCTCATCTACTTTTTTCTTTTTTATTACCATTGAAAAGCCTCTAATACAATAAAATTCCAGGCTAGCAAACTTTCATTTTTTAGTCTCAATGTACTCTTGTCATCTAACCACAGAGTAGTGATATGGAGACAATGAGAATAGGCCTATTCATCAAACAAAATTTATTGGTATGATCTTTGGGCAACTCTCTGAGGTCAGACCCAATCCAAACAATTGGCATCTGAAATGAACAGACATTTCTCAGATAAAGAAGCAGAAACAGCAAATAAACATATGAAAAAATGTTCAACATCACTGATCATTTGAGAGATGCAAATGAAAACAACACTGAGATTCCACCTCACTCCAGAAAGAATGTCCACTATCAAGAAATCAATCAATAACAAATGCTGGTGGGGCTGTGGGGAAAAAAGAACCCTTCTCCACTGCTGGTGGGAGTGTACACTGGTACAACCACTGTGGAAATCAGTATGGAGATAGCTCAAAGAACTAGGATTAGAGGTCTCATTTGACCCAGCTCTTCCCCTGTTGGGTATCTTCCCAAATGAATTAAAAGGATCATGCCACAGTGATATATGTGCACTCATGTTTACAGTGGCACAGTCTGTAATAGCTAAATCTTGGAAATGGACAAAATGCCCATCAACTAATGACTGGATAGAAAAGATGTGTTTTTTTCTTAAATAAAATGAAGTGCTACTCAGCCATAAAGAATGAGAAACTAGAGACATTTATAGCTAAATGGATGCACGTTGAGGCCATATTCTTAAGTGAGAGGGGTGGACTGGTGAGGAGCAGAACCACCTGGAGCTGTCACAGCTACACCACCTCCTTTGGGACCTCCCAGCCAGGGGCAGACTGGTGAGGAGTGAGCTGTGCAGGTGCAGGCAGCACCACCCCAACCCCCTCCCCACCTCTGGCCTCCTGGTTGTGCCTGTACCTGGATCCACACTCCAGAGGCACAGGGGATCATAAAGGCCATTGTCCTGAGCTCCAGAAGTGAACAACAGAAAGAGGGCCTCTCTCAGGCTCTGTGATGAAAATTGAAGCCCATTGGAAAAGTGAAGAGAATCTCTGCAATAAAGGCACACTAGACCACCATAGTTGGTAAGTGGGAGGAATCACCACCTCCCATCGAACCTGGACTATCTTCAGGGGAAGGGCAGCTGGAACCTGCAGTAGAACCTTGCAGAGTTCAACCCTGCAGGAGGTCAGGGAGCTCAACTTGGGCCTTGCAGCCAGAAATCAGCCTGAATCTTAGGAGTCTGCTGCTGGCTTGCTGAGACTAATTGACTTACACCTGCACACTACAGCCCACATTGTCTATTGTGATAGCAGAGACATACCTTGAAGGAGGCCCTTCATTTTTATTTTTTATTTGTTATTTTCAAAGCTTTTTTCTCATTTTTAATTTTTATTTGTATTTTTCTACTTTTCTCAAAATTTTTTCTTTCTTCTTTCTTTTTTTCTTTTCTTTCCCTCTTTCTCTCACTCTCTTGCTCTTCCACATTGTTCTTCATCTCCTTTTTTGCTGCCCTAATTCAGATTTCTTCTTTCTTTTTCTTTTCTTCTCATTTTTTCCTTCTTTTGATTGTCATTAGTTTCAAATGAAAGTGAATACAGTTTCTAGCTTCCCTATTGCTGATAGATTGTTCTGTTCTTATCTTTGTTCTTTCATTCTGTTGTTTCCTCTTGTCTTCAACAGTTCCCTGAAGTTTGTGTGATCTTCCTGTGTCCTCTGGCCTCACTTCTAATCTTTCCTTTTCCTTCTACCTATCTATCCCTCCCTCCCCAACTCCTTCTAAGTCCCCATCCCAAAAGGTAAAGTTGCTATATTGAAGAGTCTATAACTATAAGCATATTTTGGGCTGGTCCTTGATTTTGATTTAATTCACACAGTTAAAGGTGTTAGATTAATTACTACCACAAATTGTCATTTTCTGAGATGTACTTTATATTATTATTATCGCTAATTGTATTACTTGGGCTGTGGTGTTGTGATTGATCTAATTAGTTATCCTTCTGGTATAATGAAAATAAGGTTGCCCCAGAGTCATTAGAGATTCAAAACCTTAAGACAAGCTATATTTGGAAGACACCTCTGAAAAGCAATCATTCCATAAGGGTTCTAAATACAAGCAACAAACATACCTACAATAACCAATATCAAAGTTTCAACCCAGGAATTAAACCAAGGACAGTACCAAAAACAAAAATAGAAATGAGAAGACATGTAAGCAAGGCTCAATCCCAGACTTTCAGCACACCAAAGGCAAACTCTGGGGGAAACGAGGTGGAAAAGTCTGATAATCAACCACCTGGACATCCTAAACTGACAGCACAGGAAGTAACATAACAGATGAATGAGGCTCTAGAAAAATTCAAAACAGAAATAATTTCCCAGATAACTACAGAGATGGTGAGCAGAATGAAAGACATGATTAGAGACTCTAGAACAGAAAAAGATAAAAAAAATAGATAAGTTCAGGATATTAATGGAAGCTATGAATGCCCAACATAGGAAGAAATGGAAATCATGAACACCCAACAAAGGAAAGAAATGGAATCCATGAAACAGATTCAAACAGATATCCAGGAGATTAAAAACTCTATTGAAAGTATACACTGCAGACTGAGCCAATCTGAAGACAGAATATCAGATATAGAAGACAGGATGGTGGTCAGTGACCATGAAAAGAGAGATCTCTTAAAACTTGTAAGGGAACATGAGACATCAGTCCAACAGCTCCTAGATGACACAAAGAAAAATAATATAAGGCTGATAGGAATCCATAAAAAAGCAGGAGAAAGTATAAATGACATAATAAAACTGTTCACACAATTAATGACAGAAAACTTCCCAAACAGAGCAAAAGAATTTGACATACAGATAAGAGAGGCATATAGGACTCCAACTAACCATGATGAAAAAAAATCTACACCTAGACATATAATAATCAAGATCCCAGAAACCCAACAGAAGAACAAAATACTACAAGCAGAGTAAAGAAACAAATCACATACAAAGGAAAGCCCATCAGAATCACAACAGACTTTTCAACACAAACCCTCAAATCAAGGAGAGCCTGGAGTGAGATATTTCAAACTCTAAAAGAAAACAACCTCCAATCTAGACTGATGTATCCTGAAAAACTATCTTTCAAAATTTGTGGGGATATAAAATACTTCCATAACAAAGAACACCTGAGAAACTTCATGAATACCAAACCAGCACTCCAAACAATTCTAAAAAATATTGTAGAAAAAGACAATGAAAGTTACAACTCCATGAGGCACAACAGAGCAAATCCATCAGGCAAGGCAAGAAATTAAAAGGAGAAGGGGAAAAAAAAGACAACAGGAAAATAACATGACAATGATAAGTCAATACACATCAGTTATAACCATCAATGTTAATGGGTTCAACTCAGCAATTAAAAGAAACAGACAGAATGCATTAAGAAGAAAAATCCAATAATATGCTGTATATAAGAAACACATCTAGTTCAAAAAGAAACTCATAGAGTGAAATTAAAAGAATGGAAAACTAGAAATGAACCAAGCTTTTGAACAAATGGACTTAATAGATGTCTACAGAGTCTTCCACCCCACAAAATCAGAATACACATTCTTTTCAGCTGCACATGGGTCATTCTCCAAAATAGACCACATACTCGGTCATACAACATGTTTAAGTAAATGCAAAGGAATTGAAGTTATCCCCTGTATATTATCAGACCATGGTGCAATTAAACTGGAGATCAATAGCATATGAACTGCAAGAACTTCACAAACACATGGAAATTAAATAACTCTTTCCTGAACAACTAATGGGTCACAGAGGAAATTAAAGAAGAAATTAGTCAAGTTTTTGCAATTAAATGATAATGGCAGTAAAACATGCAGGAATCTATGGGACACAAAGCAGTTCTATGAGGGAAATTCATAGCAGTGAATGCCCACACTAGGAAAACAGAGTGAGCTCCAATAAACAACCTAATGCTGAATCTTAAGCTCCTAGAAAGAGAAGAGTAAGAAAAACCCAAAGCTTGTACAAGGGAGGAAATTATAAAGATCAGAGCAGAAATCAATGCAATGGAGACTAAGAGAACAATAGAAAAAATCAATGAATCAAAGAGTTGGTTTTATGAAAGAATGAAAAAAATTGATAAACCCTTAGCCAACCTTATCAAAAAAAGGAAACAAAAGGCTCAAATTCATGCAATTAGGAATGAAAAAAGTGAAGTCACAACAGATCCAGCAGAAATCCAGAGGATCATCAATACTTACTTTGAGAACTTGTACTCTAAGAAAATGGAAAACACAGAAGAAATGGACAGATTTCTAGATACTTAAGTGAAATAAATAGGACACACATGTGTAAATACCGAATCGTTTCTCTGGTGTGAGAAACTGAAAGTGTAAATGAGAATCAAAACATACAATAGATAATGTGAAATAGGAAGAAAAGGTCCAAAGGGGAAGGGGAAAGGGAAGTGAAAGGGGTAGGGGAAAAGAAAGAAGGGGATGGAAAAAATATGAGAAAATGTAAACAAAGTCTTTGTAAACAGGGAGGGGTGGAGGGGCTGAAGGGAGGGCAGGGGAATGGGAAAAGAATAAGAACCAAGATATATCATGTAAAGGTACAAATTCCCAATGATGAATGTCACCATACTGTATACCTAAAGTGTACCAATAAACTTAATGAATAAAAAAAAAAGAAAAACACAGAGCACTCCTCCTGCATCCAAGAAATTTACAAATGAGTAGGTTACAGGATAGTGGGAGAGAGAGTATGGCGACCTGTGAAAACTTTCATCACTTTCTCTCTCCTTTATAAAGAGCTACCTTTCCAACACATTCCTATGAATGAAGAGAGTTTAAGAGCTAAAACATTTTTTGTCTTTTGAAATCTGTATTTCTAGACATAAGGATTAGTTTTTAAAAATGCAAATGTCTCTAGAGGAAAAGAATTGATAGGAAATGTATGTATAATTATTCAAGAGGATTTATTAGGTAGGCAGAGGCAAAAGAAGGTGTAATGATAACCAGCATTTGGGAACGCTAGAGAATCCAGTCACTGTTCAACCCAAGAACATGGAAGCCACAGGACAAAAGGATCAAGAATGCAGTAACAGTAACCTAAGTTGAAGGCCTGAAAGCTCCCCAGAGAGTGGCTGGTATGAGTCTGTGTTGGAAGACCGAAGAAAATGGAGTCTGATGTTCACAGCAGCACCAAAAGATGCACCTGCTCAAACAAAATAGAGCTACCAAAAAAAAGAAAACCAAGCGGGCTGGGGATGTAGCTCTGTGGTGCCGTGCCTGCCTTGCAAGTGCAAGGTCCTGAGTTTGATCCCCAGTACTTAAAAGAAAAGATACCAACATTCTCCTTCTTTTCTTTTTATTCCATCCAAGCTATAAGCCAATTGGTTGGTGTCATCAAGGGTCTTTCCCCTATCAGCAGTCATCTCTGGAGATACCCCACAAACACACCCAAAAGTCTGCATCACTAATCTGCTGTTTCCCAATCCACTCAAGTTGGCATAACACAGCTAATGGTCACAGTATGTTAATTAATCTACTTAAGGAGAAATGTGGAAAAGAAGATATGGAATTGTATGAAAATAGTGTTTGAGTGAGAACATCATCATGAAGGGCTGATGTACATGAATATGGCATTTCTCACTCAGTCAGGGTGACTGTAGAAACTATGGGGTGCACTCACGTGTATCTCTATGGTGCAATGAACAACATTTTAAAACCGGTTAGATATCCTGCTTCTTTTACTAAATGAATTGATTGTTCAATAGGCCACAGTATCTATGTGGTTCATAAATATTTGTTCTGACCCTGTACAGCATTGACTCTAGTTCAGCCTTTCCTTTAGTTCTTTGAAGTGCTTGGTACTCTTCCTGATGTTCTGTGCTAGCAAAGAGACTTAGAATACATGCACCATAGTAAGAGAGGTTTTCTTAATGAACTCCATTTTCTTTTTGTTAAATACATTTTAGGTATACAATTCATTTACATTTATCATTGGGTGTTTGTAACTGTACATGATATATCTTGGTTCTTATTTTTTCTCCATTACCTGTGCACCCTTCACCCCCTCCACCCTTCCCTATTTACATAGACATCATTTCCATTTTTTTTTTCATTTCTCATAGTTATTCCTTTCCCTCTTTTCCTTTCCCCTTCCCCTCCCTTCACCACTTTGTCTTTGGACCTTTTTTCCTTTTTCAGATTATCAATTATTCATTTTAATCATTTTAACCCTTGTTTACACTATCAGATTCTCACACTAGAGAAACTATTTAGTATTTACACATGTGTGTCCTATTTATTTCACTTAAAATTATGACCTCAATATGCATCCATTTAGCTATAAATGACTTTAGTTTTCATTCTTTATGGCTGAGTGGTGCTCCATTTTATTTAAAAAACCACATTTTCTTTATCCAGTTTCCAGTTGATGGGCACTTGGGCTGCTTCCAAGCTTCAGCTATTACAAACTGTGCCAATATGAACATGGGTGCACATATACAGCTGTGGTATGATTCTTTTAACTCTTTGGGGAAGATACCCAGCAGGGGAATAGCTGGGTCAAATGGGACCTCTAGTCCTAGCTCTTTGAGGTATCTCCATAC
>NW_004624743.1:28117897-28139596 GCF_000247695.1 Heterocephalus glaber
CAAAAGAAACCACCAACAGAGCTAACAGACAACCTACAATATGGGAAAAAAATTTTAGTACCTGTACCTCAGACAAAGGACTACTATCTAGAATATATAAAGAATTGAAAAAATCAGACACCTCAAATTCAACAAACTCCATTTTCTAACAAATTATTTTTTCATGTGTGTAAGAAACCCTATTTATTTATTTATTTATTTATTTTCTGAGACTAATCTTTTCATGCTGGCTTTCAAAGCTTTACCACTAGCTATCTGTGATAAGTTTCTGGGGAGAGAATGAAGTACTCAGCATCCACTTTTATTCCTTTTTCTGTTTTTTTCTGCTTGCCAATGACTACAACCCCAGGAACTACATTTCCTAGAATACTTTGTGTTCAGTGTTCTCAATTGATTGGCCTTCTGCTCAGCAGACGTACTTGCGCAAGATTTGAAAAGAAGGGAGGCAGAAGTCAGTTTATTCTTACTAAGCCATAGAATATTGGATTCATAGGGATGAATTTTACAGCAATCTGTTATCATTTGCTACTTACCTGCCACAATTGTGTGCAGGAAATTGCCATTGGTTTTCTGCAGATTTTTGATCTCTAGATGAGTTTCTGACTTTGTCCAGGGATTTCTATGGTTTGTGATCTCCTCATTCCTTGTCTTATATTTTCACTGTTTGAAATATGTAAAATGGCTTCTGCATTTCTAACTTAACCATTTCTATATTATATGTAATATAAACTCTCCTACAGCCCTTTCCATATTATATGAAATGTAAACTCTTTAAAAAAGATTCATAAAATAGGCAAAACATGGACTAACTCCATGCTTTCGTCTATTCCTTTAGCTCTTCATTTGTTCTACTTATGCAAATCCATCTCTGTTGCTCTCTGTGAAACATTCCTTACTCCTAAGCCCTCACTAAATCACCAGTTTTTGACTCTTGCAGTAGTAGTAGCTTATAGCAAGCAATTTTTCAGTTTCAATTTTAATTCTCTTTTCATTGCTATTTTAAATTGTATTTGTCTTTTTCATTTTCTGATTTTTATTAGTATATGCTCAAAGTACATAATATTTACATCCCTTGCAGGGAATTGGTACACATACTAACACATTTTAATTCCTTTTTTCATCCTCTTTCCATCCCTCCCTTGATCCTCTTCCTTTGTTTTTTAATACCTTAAAGATATTAAATTATAAACTCCATGAAAACCAGTCTATTCTTTATTGTTTTGGCTCTTTTCTAGAGGCAAGATAATATAGGATACAGAATTAGCTAGATAAACACAAACAAAAAACCTCTGTGCTTTGATATTATGATTGTAAGAGTTATATATGTTCATTACATAACATTCAGAAAAGGCAAACATATATAAAGAAGATAAATATATTCTCAATCTTCTAATTCGCAACTTATCACTATTAAAAGTAAATTTCATTCATGAATTTTTAAATATAATTTGAATTATATTAGATATAGGAATAAAGTTTTGCACATCATTTTTAATATTATAAAAATATTTTGTCATCATTAAAAATTCCATAGGAGTACTGAGATTGCTTTGTATTTGATTATACAAGTGTGCCATCATTTTTAAACTATTTTTATTGCTGAATATTTAGGTTGTTTATATATGTTTTGCTACAAATAACACTGCAGTAAAACTCATATATAAAACTTCTTAGAATTATAAAAATGTTTCAACATATTGTTTCCTTAAAATCAGAGGCCTCAGATTCTAAATAAACAGTGTAATAACTGAGTAGCAAAGAGTTATGAGAATGTAGAAGAGAAAGGTAAAAATATTTGATGGCATGGAGTCTCTCAGACATTGATTGAGTGAATAAAGAAATGAATAAATTATTGAATGAATGAGTGAAATAGTCTTATTGAAAACACATTTCTTCTATTACACACAAGGGAAACAGTTGAATGCTATATTTAGAAATGTACTTTAAAACAACATGTGTCATTTACACAGACAAAGTTCTGTTGGTTCCATTTCTTGAGATATATAATTTCTTATACTCTATACTGCATCTCTTATTGATTTGAACTTCCCCAAAAAGTTAAAACTCAATCCCATATCAACATTATCAAGAATCTATGAGGGGAAATAATTTCACTTCTCATTTTTACTTAAGATCAAATGACTTAAATCTACTGAAATCCAGAGGAGTTACATTGAAAGCCTTTGGAAGACAAGTAAGTGGCACTTTGATATTGTGTTTTGTTTGAATAGAAACAGACTTCATGGGGGAAGAGGAGGAAGAGGGGCAACAATGGAGTATTAATGTGTGTCAATGCAAATATCCTGGGCCAAAATAGAAATATTTTAAGTCTTAATCATTTTAGGGAACTGCTCTGAGAGCTATGACCTCAATGAGCCATGTGATGAGATCATTTCTCAGTTGAAGTAGTTACAGAGAGGGAACAATTCTATCTTTGTTCCCTCTCTGTAGCTGCTGGGCAATCAATTCCTGGAATTGGCATCTAGCATATTGGACCCTGATAGTTTCTTTTTGCCATATTGGTTGTTGATAAAACTGGAAGACCACATCACATATCAGTAAAATGTAGGGGGAAACAAAAGTCAAATTTCATCTAATAAAGGAAATAATTTGCTCTGCTGACAGTCCTTAAATTTTTAGCCCTTAGGACATTGAGTTAGCTGCATGATGAAAAACATCAGAGAAGGAAGTTATTTTTTGTTTCTTTTTTAAAAAACAATTTTAACAAAATCAATGAGCAAGATGCCTTTCAATAAGTGTTGCAAAAGAAAATCTTGAAAGAAGAAAAGCAGAATAAAACAATGCTGGTTTAGGTAGTGGAGTGAGGGTTCACCTTTCAGGAACTTCTAGACAGCCTTCTCTTTTGTTTGGGATGAGTGATGAATAGTTGTTTTTGCCCATAATTTGTCATCTCACACACTGGGCTCTTGGCACCCTGATATATGTGTAGCCAAAAGAGCTAAGGAGGTGATGTCTATCACAGCTCTCACTTTGGTGCTTGGTGTTGACAGGAGCAGTACTCAAGGTGGAGCATATAAGCTGCAGATCATCATGCTGGGTGACCTAGGAATAGGTAAATTGTAAATGCTCCGAATATGCTTTAACAATGAGTATTTCCTAAGAGAACCTTTCTGATAGCTTCTCAATGCTTGTGGCACCTAAATCTTTGCTGATGTGGCCTCAATCATATTGTCTGTCTTGTCCCCTCCTGCTCCTGACTAATAATGCACTTCTAGATACCCAGATTACTCACCATTTCCAGAATGCATTTTGACTCACTCTGTCCTTATTTGCCTAATAAGTGTTTCACCTCTTCACTGTTTTGAACATTCCAACCTCAAAGCTCAACTAAAATAACCATTTCTAAATGAACTTAGATGTCTCATCTGCTGGAAAAAATAATTACTCCATCCTCTGTTGGCCAATAGCCTTTCTTCTTTGTCCTGATGAGTACTTAGTATATTATTTGTCATTGTGAATAAGTCTATCTTTCAAGTGGTATTCCTTCAGAAGAGAAGAAATAATGTGCCACTCATTTGTAATAGGCTCCCTCATCTATTTGTAGAATGTACAGTACCAAATAAATACTTTCCAGGCTCATGTTGAATTAATACATGCTAAAAATTTGGCAATATAAATTATTACCTAACACTACAAGAGTGAGAACATTAGCAAACAAACCAGGGATATTGGTGCTTCTTTACTTAAATTTAAAAACAGCATCTGTGATTCGGACCTATTGGCTAGTACTATTACATACAGTATCTAGAATTATAAAACTGCTAAGATACCAGTACTAGCCTGGAGAATTCTTTCCTGAAAGTCATTCTGATTTTTGCCTCACTGTTACCTTGAACTGTTGTTATCTTCAATGTTCCATGTCTCTGTGATCCAGTAATTTTCTGTGTTAACTACTAGCGACTGAGTCAGAGGAACAGCTCCTGGTGACAACTCAGCAATCATCTCACCCTTCCCTCCCTCACTAGTCTCTCCATCCCTCTGAAGTTTATTTCATCCTTTCACAACTATTCGTAGACATCTTCTCTTAAGACACAATTTTGAAAGGGCACAGGAAAGTGAACAAGAAAGGTCTCATTTCTTCTTTCAGGGGAAAGATGGAGTAGGGATTGGAACTGTGTTTCAAGGTCTTTTCTTCTCTCTCTCTGTTTTCCTGATTGTACTCTGGATGACACAGTTACTAAGTCTAGAATTTAGGTTATGATCAATGTGAAGAGGACAGACCAGATAACAAAAGCAATATCAAATAAAAACAGCAAAAACAGGGACATCACTCTTCCTGATTTCAAAGTCAGATACAAATTTAGGGTAATAGAAACAGCATGGTACTGGTATAAACACACATTAACTAGTGGAAGAGAGAAGAAAGCCTAGAAATAAACCCATTCATTGGCAGTGTATTTCTGACAAAGATGCCAAGGACATAGAGTAGAAACAAAAGAGTTTCTTCAAAAAATGGTGCTGTGAAAACAGAATCTCACATCAGAGGAATGAAATTAGGACCTCATCTCAAAACATATTAAAAAAAATTAACTCAAAATGGATGAAAAAAGACTTAAATATAAGACCTGAAATTATAAAACTGTCAGAAGACATAGGAAAAAATTTGATGACGTTAGTCTCAAAAATAATTTTTTGGCTAAGACTCAAAGTAAAAAAAGGCAACAAAAGCAAAAAATAGACAAATGGAATTACATTAAATAGAATGCCCCCAAACAGGAAAGCAATAGAATCAAGACAGAGAAAAGATCATATATAAAAGGGGGAAAACTTTTTGTAAGCTGTATATCTGCTAAGGGGTTATTGCCCAATGTATATATAAAATTGCTATATAGATTCAATGCAATCCCAATTGAAATCCCAGCAGCATACTTCATGGACCTTGAGAAAAACAATCCAAAAATTCATTTGGAACAAGAAGAGCCCCACAATAGCAAAAGCAATTCTAGGTAACAGAGGCATGGCAGGGGGTATCACAACCCCCAACTTGAAACTATACTACAAAGCTACTGTGGTAGAAACAGGATGATACTGGCAAAGAAACAGACTTGAGGACCAGTGGAACAGATTAGAAGATGCAGAAACAACTCCAGACACACTCAGCCACCTCATCTTTGACAAAGGAGCCAAACACCCTCACTAGAGGAAAGACAGCCTCTTTAATAAATAGTGCTGGAGAAATTGGGTTTCAACTTGCCAAAGATTAAAACTAGACCTATATCTCTCACCATGCACTAAACTAACATCAAAATGGATTAAAGATCTAAATATTAAAACAGAAATGCTGAACCAGCTGGAAGAGAGGTTAGGTGGAACTCTTGAAGACATTTGTGTAGGAAAAGACTTTGTAAACAAAACCTTAGTTGCCTGTGAACTAGCACAAACAATCAATAAGGGGGATCTCTTCTTATTAAAAGGCTTCTGCACAGCAAGAGAAACCACCAGCAGTGTGAAGAGACAACCCACAATGTGGGAAAAAATTTTCACCAGTGGTCCCTCAGACAAAAGTCTACAATCTAGAATCTATAAAGAACTTAAAAATCAGACCTCCCAAATTTAAAGACCCAATCCAAAAATGGGCATCTGAAATGAACAGACATTTCTCACACAAAGAAGTAGAAATGACAAATAAACATGAAAAAATGTTCAACATCACTGGTCATTCGAGAGATGCAAATGAAAATAATGCTGAGATTACACCTCACTCCAAAAATAATGGCTGCTATCATGAAATCAACCAATAACAAATGCTGGTGGGACTGTGCAGAAAGAGGAACACTGCTTCACTGCTGGTGGGAGTGTATACTGGTGCAACCACTGTGGAAATCAGTACGGAGATAACTCAAAGAACGAGGATTGGAAGTCCCATTTGACCCAGCTATTCCCCTGCTGGGTATGTTCCTTAAAGAATTAAAAGAAACATACCACGGTGATATATGTGCACCCATGTTCATAGCAGCACTGTTTGTAATAGCTAGAACTTGGAAACAGCCCAAATGCCCATCAGCTGGAGACTGGATAAAGAAAAAGTGGTTTTTGTTATAAAGTGGAATACTACTCAGACATCAAAAAATGAGAAATTAGAGACTTTTATTGCTAAATGAATGCACATTGAGGCGATACTCTTAAGTGAAATAATAGGACACACATGTGTAAATACCAAATAGTTTCTCTGGTGTGAGAAACTGAAAGTGTACATAAGGACTAAAAGGTGTAATAGATAATGTGAACTACTAAGAAAAGGGGCAAATGGGAAGGGTAAGTGGAAGAGGTAGGGGAAAGGAAAGAAGGTAATGGAATTAATATGAGAAAATGGAAAAAAAGAAACAAAGTCTTTGTAAATAGTGAGGAATGGAGGGGTTGAAGGGAAGCAGGGGAAGGGGGAAAAATAAGTACCATGAGACATTATCTAAAGGTGCCAATTTCCAACGATGAATGTTATTGTATTGTGCACCTAAAATGTACCAATAAAAGGATATACAAAAAAAAAAAAATGAACTCAAGCAACTCCATGACCACAAAGTAATCCAATTAAACATGGGCAAAGGAGCTAAAAAAAATTCTTAAAAGAAGACATACAATAGATATATAAGAAAATGTTTATTATTACTGGAAAATGCAAGTCAAAACTACAATGAGACTTAACATCATGATAGATTGGCTATTAGAAAGAAAAATCTAGGAATAAGTGTTACAAAGGATGTAGAGCATGGGGAAAACTTGCATAGCATTGATAGGAATGTGAGTAACTGCAGCCACTATTTACCAATATAAACAGTGTTGTATAGCAATTCCTGAAAAACTTAAAAATAGAACTACTATATGATCCAGGAATCCTCCTACTGAGCATATATTTACAGTTAATAAAACTGGTTCATTGAAGAGATTACTATACTCCCATGTAGCAATTTTCATAGTAGTTAAGACACGGAAACAACTAAAATACCCAACAACTGATGAATGGATAAAGGCCACAGACACAATAGAACATTATTCAGCCATAAAAAGATGAAATGCTTTCAAATTCTACTACAAAGCCAGAGTAACAGAAACAGCATCATATTGGCACAAAAAAGACACATTAGACCTGTGGAACAGGATAGAAGACACAGAAGCAAACCTACATAACTATAGCCATCTAAGTTTTGTTTTTGAAGTCAGATATTTAATATTTAGTTGTTCCAAAACAATTTCAAGCAAATACCAACTGGAAGACCAAGTCCAGGAATTCACAGAGGAAACAATCTCCCAAACGACAAGGAATATCAAGGAGATCTTCTTCCATTTGAGTAGTACTGGTAGTATAATGCTGCCAGTAAGCCAGTGTATTCAGATTATGGAGTGTTTACCCCATCATCAATTTTCAGAATGCTCCAGACAGTTTCAGTTGCTAGGATTAGAGCACTGACTGAAACCAACAAAGGCTGGACAACCATTTCCTCCAGAATGATGGAAATACCACCCTTTCGGATATTAATGCCTATAGTTTTTTCTCCTTGGGCATGACGATTTCTTAGTTCTGTTACTGTAGAAATGGGATTCTGGCCAACATTTTCAGCTAGTGTAGATGGAATGATTTCCATAGCATCTCTGAAAGCACAGACACAGTAGGATTCCATACCACTTAGTGATCTTGAATATTCGGTCAATCTCAGGGCCAACTCTATTTCTGGACCACCACCTCCTGCAATAAGAGTTCTCTTCTTCACTAAGCAGCAAATAACACACAGGGCATCGTGAATGGAACATTCAGCTTCTTCCATCACCAGTTTGTTAGAGCCACGAACAACAATTGTAACTGTTTTCCCAGTGCTTGCACAGCTGGTAATCTTGAACAGTTTTCCAGAACCATTTAAACTGACCTCCTCAGCTAACTCAGCAGAACCTAGCATGTCAGCAGTGAATTGGTCAAAGGAGAGACTGGCTTGGTTCCAATTGTCTTACAAATGAACTCAATGTCTTCTCTTTCAATATCCTTAACCACCATAATTTTCACTTGTTCAGAAAATGTAATGCAAGATCACTAAGAACATCTCTTAGGAGAGACTTGTGTATGAGAAGGACATTACATCCTGTTTTTTAAATTTGCTTCACTAAATTTAAAATATAGGCTCTTTCTTCTCGCAGCACTTTGGTCCATCTGGGCATAGTCAGAAACTACTATTTGATTATCCATATCTGTTTTGGGAGCAGATAAGCAAAACTGAATGAGCCCAATTTTAGCATTTTCAACTCTGGTTATGCCAGAATTTGCCACTTTTTGGGTCAGAACTAACCCTTCCACCAACTCACAGTCATCAATGGTCTCACCAAGCTTCTTAACTATTTTAATATCTCCAAGATCCACACTAGTCACCATGGCAGGGTCAATCACTTTCATTACTACATTTACACTCATTGGAGAAAGCAGATTTGAATACTGGGAAACTGCCTTTGAGTTCAGTAAAGTGGTCGCACTATTTAATAAAGTTTCTCTGTCACTCAGTTCCACAGGCTGAGCCATGTCAGTCGAGATTTCAAGGCCCTTTTCCAAAGCCTCCTGGAATGACTTGGAAATGATGGTTGGATGAATCCCTTTCTGAAGAAGCTTAGTACAGAAATCTAAGAGAGAGCCAGGAGTGATGATCACTGATGTAGTGCCATCTCCTGCTTCTGTATCTTGAGCCTTAGACAGTTCCACCAGCATTTTGGCTGCTGGATGTAACACTTGCATTTGTCTCAGAATGGCGGCACCATCACTTGTAATGGTCATATCACCTTTTCCATCTTGAATCATTTTATCCATTCCTTTAGGTCCAAGGCTTGTTCTAACAGCATCAGCAACAGCTTTGGTTGCCGAAGTGTTGCTGAAGCGGATCTGGGCCGGCTTGTGAAGCTCCTGATAGGTGCTTTTCCCGCGGCTGCCAGCAGTCCCAGCAGGGGCCCCACTCCGGGGTGCCATGTTCTCTGGCATGGCAAATTTAACTAAGTTTGCGCTGCCTGCAGCCACCTAATTCTTGAAAAAGGAGGCAAAAAACATGCATTAGAGAAAAGATAGCCTTTCGACAAATGGTGCTAGGAAAACTGAATATCCATGTGTAGATAACTGACACTAATTCCTTATCTCTCACTCTTTAAAAATGTCAACTCAAAATGAGTCAAAGACCTGAAACTTGGACACTGCTGAAAGAAAACATAAGAGCAACACTTGAAGCCAAGGCACAGGCAAAATCTTCCTGACTAGGACTCCAAAAGCCTACAGATCAATAGTAAGAATCAACAAATGGGACTACATGAAATTAATAATCTTTTGCAACTTACCCCAAATACTAAGGCAAGCAACTGATTCACCAGAAATAGCTTTTTTCTCATTAAAAATAATATTTTTTGCTCTAAGAGCTTCTGCTAGTAAAACAACAAAATAAAATTTGTGAGGTGTGTTTCCAATAAAATTTAAAAAAATACTCTTGCAAAGTAAGAGAAACAACTGACAGAGTTAAGAGACAATGTACAAAATTAGAGAAAATGTTTCTGAGCTACTCCTCTGACAGAGGGTTAATATTTAGAATATATAAAGAACTCAAAAAATTTAACACCAAATAAAATTAAAACCCCAAACAATAAACTGACAAATAAATGGAGCAGACACTTCTCAAAATAAATACAAAGAACTAATAAGTATATGAAAAAATATTCCACATATTTACCCATTAGGAGAATGCAAATCAAAATTTCACTGAGATTCTGTCTCACCCTAATCAAAATAACTATTAAAAATACAAAAAAAACAGTAAGTGTTGGTCAGGATGCAGGGAAAAAGGAAGCCTTCTACACTGTTATTGGAATGTGAATTAGTATGCCTACTGTGGAAATAAGTATAGAGGTTCCTCAAAGAGATAAAAATAGAACAGCAGTATCATATGACTCAGCTATATCACTCCTTGGTATATATTTGAAAGAATTAAAAACAGCATATCACAGGAATACCTGCACATCCATATTTATTGTGAAATAATTCACAATGTACAAGATATGGAACCAGATGAGGTCAACAAATGAATGGATAAAGTAATTGTGGTATATATACACAATGGAGTATTATTTAACTGTGAAGAAAAACAAAGCTATCTCACTGGCAGGAAAATGGATAAAACTGGGGATCATATTAAGTGAAAGAGGCCAGACTCAGAAAGACAAGTGTCATACTTTTTTGTATAATATACAGAATCTAAAATGATGGCATGAAAGCCTAATAAGGAATAAGACAGTGGGGAGAAGCAGTTATAAGGAACTGAGTGGCAAAAGAGAATTATTAATTATAGTCACTAAAAGATCATAATGATCTCAATTTATTGAGGTGAAAATGTGTCCATTACTTTTAGTTAAGTGAAATAGAAGGTTACACAAAAGTATATGGCACTGGCTAATTTTTATATTTTCATAAGTGCATTAATGTAAAGAGATATCAATAAATCATTTAGAATAATGTTCATTTAACTGTTTTAATCTATCTCTGAATGTGAGATGCTGAGCTTTTTTGTTTGAGCATTTTTGACTTGTATTATTATAAAATTAAAAATTTCTATACATATGTGAAGAAATGGATATGTGGATTAGTTTATTATAGAAATCATTTTGCAATGTGCATGTATCTCAAAACATGATGCTATACACCTTAATGCTGTATAATTTCTTCAATTGTACTCAATTAAAAATGCAAAAAATGTGAAATCCTGTCACTCATGACAATATTCAATTAAAGATCATTATGTTAAGTGAAATAAGTCAGTCACAGAAACAGAAGTGGTACATGATCTTATTCACATGTGTACAATAGAAGACAGTTGAACTCACAGCATCAGAAAGTAGAAACATGGTTACCAGGAGCTTGGGGATGAGTGGACCGGGGAGATGTTGGTCAAAAGAACAAATTTTAGTTAGATAGAATAAATTTAAGATCTAATATATACTATGGTGGGTGTAATTAATAAAATGTATCATACACTGGAAAATTGGTAAGAGAATAGATTTTAAGTGTTCCACCATAGAAAATAAGTGTGTATGGTAAAGAAGTTAATCAACTGGACGTAGCCATCTCACAATGTACACATATATCAAAACATCATATTGTAAACAATGATTATACACAATTTTTATTGTCAATTAAATAAACAAAAAAGAAAAAAGGAGTTAGGAGAAGGTGGTAATGTAGCTGCTGTATAGATGAAATGAAAAGAAAGCAATGAGAGACAGCCCTGCCCAGCAAGGTGGAGATATGAAGTTCTGTAGATACGTTCTCCTTGCAAAAGGAGATAACTCTCAAATGACAGGGCATGAATGTATTCCAATAAAACTTTATTTAAACAGGCAGTAATCCAGATTGGGCCAATGGGTGATAGTTTGCTGACTGTTGACTTAGAACTGTAGGTCAAAAAGCCAGTAACACTGAAGAATATCACTTATCTCTCCACTATTTACTTTGCTTCCCTTAAACTAGGCAGAATACAAAAATATTGGTCAGAATTTAAAGTAGAATGTCTATGGTTGAAACTTTGAAAGATTCTAATTTGAATAATGGTCAGGGTAGATGCTGGAAATAAATATAAAGATAAGGAAGAATGAGGCCGGGGATTTAGCTCAGTGGTTGTGCCATCTGCTCCGCAAGCACAAGGACCCAAGCTTGAGTTCGATCTCCAGTACCAAAAAACAAACAAACAAAAAGATAAGGAAGAGTGACTTAAACTCCAAGGAGAAGTGTTGACAAGCAGATAAGGAAGCAACTCTCTTACCCAACCATCAATTTCAGGGATCAGAGGAGATGCATAGCAGTGCCCTCACAACATAAGACCAGAAGAGCTGACTCCAGAATGCTTATGAGGAGAAAACTGGAGGTTGTTAAGGAAACTTCCAGGGATAGCTGCGTTGCCACTCCAGTTCTGTCTTAGGATAAAAAAGGGATGGAGGCCAGGAAAATTTATGGAGCTAGGATACTTGGTAAAATGTGAGCCTAGGATAACTTACCTATCTTGGAATATGAAACCCATATTATATAGACTTGTCTCCATTTTTTGTATTTTATCTCATTTTAAAATGTGTTCCTATTGCCAGATATAGTGATGCATACCTCTGGTCCCAGAATTTAGGAGACTGAGGTCTAAGGATTGCTTGAGACCAAGAGTTTAAGACAAGCTTACAGAACACAGTGAGACCCCTGTAGCTAAATCAATAAAGCAAATAGAAAAAAAAGGAAAGAAAACATTTTCCTAAGGTGATTTTTAAATAAATTACTTTGGAAAAATTGCAAGTTTCACGTTCCTTAGGCATACCTTTGCCCAGCCTTTGCTCTGTTAGCTACCACTGGCTTCATCGTGGCCCTCATGTTTGTATCATGGATTATTGTATAGATTTTTGTCTATTCTTAGTGCCTTTAGCTATCGCCTTCAGTGTCCTCCTCTAGCGTATAATTGATCTAATATGGGAAACTTCATCATGTTACTTCTCAATTCAATATCTGTCAGTGGCTCCCAACTATGTACAGAAAAAATAAATCAAAGTGTTTAAATGAAAGAGAGGTCCTTCACTATTTTTCCCTTGTCTACTTCTATAGAATCACTTTTGCCTGTTCCTTGAACTTTTTATTTGAGCAACATCAAATGGTTGGTAGTTTCCTATTATGCTGAATTACTGCTTGCTTTTGTGTTTTCTGTCATGCCAAAATCTTCTCTTCTTGACCAGCCTGCCTGACTACAATCCATCTTTTAAGAATCAGATTTTACTATTTTCCTATTATCTCTGCACATTTTTCCCATTGTATTAATAAAACATTATTTTCTTATTTTCTACTCCTCTAGAGCTTGAACAGGGCCAGTATAGATCCTGGCACATATTAGATGTATTTCAAATCATTTGTGAATGAATAAAAGTGCATGATGACCAGGTGAAAAGAGTATTCCTGGAGACAAGGTTCAAAGTGGGAAAAGTAGTATAAAGTAAAAACTTAAGCATAGAGAAAAGGACACAACTTATATATCAATACCTTTCAAATGAAGATGAGTTAGAATTAAAATGGATACAGGATAAATAAATAAATAGGTAATGCACTAGCTATTCCACCTAACTTCTCTGTAATTATTTGTGGGAAATAAATAAAATTTTGTGCACTGCAGTCTAAGGAGACTTTGCATTTGTATGAGCCTGGAGCAACAAGGGTACTTATAGAAATATACACCTAATTTTCCCCCTGTCAAAATTTATAGTCATAACTTTAAGTGATAGTTTGGATAAGTATATATTCAAAATAATTTGGTTAAACAATTTCAGTTAGAAACTACATATAGACACATTTAAACAGACTAATTTTTAAGTCTTTTCTACACTTATGTGTGGCCCCAGCCACACCAGCTCATTACCATTGTGATAAATCATTGGTAGTGCTATCCCTGAAGTTTCCAGCAGAATTCAATAAAAATATCAATAATTTGTAATTTGTATTGGTTATGCTTGGCATCTTGCTAAGCACTTCATATGCACTATTCTGATTAATCACAATAGCTCTGTTATACAAATTAGGAATCTGAGGAACAAGCCCACTTAGTCACAGAGCAAAGATTCTGAGTCTAGCTGTGCTTTTTGTTACCACCCTGTGCATTTTCTCTTTATTAATCCCTTTAGGTTTTTCTATCTTCAAATGCCTTTAATCAACATACCTACTGTAGAACCTGCACAGCTCTAGATATAACATGGCCTTCTCAATTCCAACCATCCTGCTGACTCTATAAGTCGGCTTCCAGCTTGAAACTCAGGCAAAAAGTGTAAGCTCTTTTTGTGAGATATTTGGCAGACATGCAGGTGAAAGAAGGAATTCAAAATCCTTTTTTGTTGTTAGTGGAGACACATGGAGTAGTTGGGAGGAAATGGCACTGCCTGTCTGACACAGTCTCATTCAGCCCACAATCTAGTCTCCTGGAGGGCTCCACTGAAATCTTCCCATAATTGCCTGGTGAGAAAGGGATGTGCGATGTAACAGCAAAGGAAAGTGTGCTGGACCCAACACTACTTATCAGTGAAATGGCTCATGGATTAACCAGGCACCCTTGGCTATTTTCACATTTAGTTTTGCTTTAAAGGAGTGCTGCATAAAATATACAACAATACTCCATGGCTTATTTTAAAGTGCTTTCTTCTGACAGCACATATTAGCACATGATTAGAATTGAAAAACTGAGAAACTAATCCTCTTTAGTTGCTGACCTGTGTGAAATGCACTCAAGTAACCTACCCCTGGACCAAACATGCCATAAGTGTTTATTAAGTACTTATTAGAAGTCCAGTATGAATTTTCATGCCATGGATACAGAGAGAGTGTCAGGAACAAAGCTTCAGCTTAACATAAATGAACACTAAGCAACATACAAGATGAAAAAAGGCATTTTAGTGTTTAAGTGGCTGGAAGGAATTATAGTAGTTGAGAAGATAAAGAATGATGGCTGGAGTGGGCAAGCATAGGGAGCATTTGCTCTTCCTGTCTATAATTGACTCATTTTTTCCTCTAATAAAACGACACATGTTTTGCTCTGAGGAATCACACATTTTCTCTTTCAGCCCATTTAGTTTGAGTGATGACTAAGATAGCAATGGGCACATAACTGAATTAGACATGAGTCTTTTTGTTTAATTCCTAGATTGTCCGTAACTGCAGCCAGTTACATATGGATTTTTTGATTAGGGAAAACAATAAATTCCCCTTTTCTTAACCCAGTTTGCATGTAATTCCTTACTATTTGGGATCAAAAGATTCCTCACTTAAATTTTTCTCCCTCTAGATAGGGCATAAATAAACTTCTCCATCTAAATAGCATATAGTACTGTTGTTACCAGCAGGGTAATGCTCCTATTGCAACAACAGATACAGGCACATATGGACAAGATTCACATTTCTGAGTGCAAGAGTAAGCTTTTGAATACAGAGACAGCAATGAGATAATCCATGACTCTTGAGAAGGGAAAGGTGAGCTGACTACCCCCAACCATTTTTCTTCCTCAGTATCTGTCATTTTGGGATGTGACTGCAGGACTAGTCTTGATGAAGCAGCAGGACTCTGCTGGTGGCAAGAGTAACCACCGAGGCTTTTAGCAGACAAATGGGGCTATGTAATGAATTGGAAACTTACGGGGACTCAGACACTTGTTTTCCCTCATGAGCATTTGCTGGAGACCTAAACCAAAACCTAAAATGCACAGTGAAATGTCCAGGATCTCTTGGTGCACAGGAAGTCAGGTCTGCTAATAAGGGATCACACATCAAGAACTTCATCTGTCAGTGATTCACTGGCCAGGGAATGGGATGGAGACGTGACTGAAATGGATGAAGAACAGAGATGTAAAGCACTCACTCCTCTTGGGCACAGTAGATGGAGTGACCTCAGAGATCCAGAAAAATCTAAGAGACTATGCCCTTGAAGCAGTGAAATCAAAGAGTATTACAAAGACTGTAGTCTACTATTCTCCAAAATTAATTTCTAATTGAGATGATTATGCTTTTACTATATTGACTTACATGTGAAGGGAATGAATACCTTATGGTGAATAATAGAAGGATCAGCTACTCTTTGGTTCTTTCACTCATTATATCTGGCACAAAAAAAAATAGTAAATCTTTGAACACAGGAGATGATTTGACCAATAATTAAGAGAAGATTGATGTCACACATTGATTAAAAAATTAGCAAGATAATTTTTAAAATAACTATAAATAATATATTAAATCTGGGGAAAGGGCCAAAGAGGTAAAATGATACTTATACGACTAAGAAAATTACAATATATGATTATTTTAACAGTAAGAGCCTGAGCACAGTAGAACACAGAATTATTTCAGAGAAGTTCAAAAGGAATCATCTAAACTGATACAAAAAAAGTTAAAAAAATATATCTATATGTGCATGGTATATGTATATGAGTAATCTTAAGAACAGATAGACTAGGATAACTGCAATATTTGAAGAGATAATGATTAAAAATTTTCAAAATTAACAAAATTTTAAAAAATTTATGAATCCGTTTAGGATAAACACTACAATCGGTATCATCATAAATCTGGAAAAATTAACTAAAGAATAAGAAAGTGATCTTAGAAACCACCATTTTACTTTCAAAGAAAAAAGTTAAATTCTTAACTAATCTCTTTACAAATGCAGGGGAAGCCAGATGGCAATGGAATAATAGCTATGAAGTGCTGAACGAAAATAAATGCCAGAGTAGAATTACACACTCTGCAAGAATATCCTTGAAAATAACTGGAAAGACAAAGACTAAGAGAATGTTTCTTCAACCATTGTCATAAAAGAAAATCTAAGTCGAATTTATCAACCAGAAGGAAAATTATCACAGTCAATAGCAAAGAAATATAGCTCAATAATAGTGGGCTTGCCTAACATGCAGAAGGGCTGGGTTTGATCTCCAGCACTGAAAAAATAGAAGTAAATAAACATAGAAATAAATGAAAAAATTTGAAAGGGTAAAGAGTACATACATGATAAATGTGGTATTATATATAAATATATATTGATGATATATATATTGATTATATGAAATAATAATTGGATGTTTATATGTCTAAAGAGCTGAACTAAAATGTATGACAACAATAAAAGGCAAGAATTTTAAGATCCTAAAGTACAAAACAGATCACAAGACTATTATACTTTAAGCATATGTTTTATAACATCTACAGATATTGCTAACACAGAGCATAAGAACAGGCCAAATGAATAGTAGAAAGAGAAAATATAAAAATAAATATGTCATTTAACTAAAAGAAGTCAATACAAGAAAAAAAATGAACAAATGGGAAAGTAGAAAATTAATTGTATTAATTCATACTAATTAATATCAGAAATTACTTTAAATATAAGTGGACTAAATGCCATAGTAAAAATCTAATATATTCAGACTGTTATTCAGACTCTTTATATGGTATACCATAAAAACCATTACTTATAAGGACATGAGAAAATTTAAAGATCAATGTTGAAAAATATTTTTGAACATGAATAAAAATACTTATTTTAAGAGATAAAGGCAATATCAGCAAAAAGCAAAAATATTTTATAATGAAAACCATAAGGAGGTCAACGTCATAGAAATATCTCCTGATTTTAATCTGTTCCCCTGACTCGAGTCTGTTTCTTTGCCAGTACCATGCTGTTTTTATTTCTTTTTAGTATAGTTTCAAATTGGGGATTGTGATACCCCTTACCTTGTCTTTGTTGCCTAGAATTACTTTTGCTATTCTAGGTCTCTTCTAGTTGCAAATGAATTTTTGGATTGTTTTCTCAAGTTCTGTGAAGTATGTTGTTGGAATGTCAATTGGGATTCCATTGAATCTATACAGCAGTTTTGGAAGTATGGTCATTTTCACTATACTGGCTCTTCCTAACCAGGAGCAAGGGATGTCTTTCCATTTTATGATATCCTCTTTGCTCTCTTTTTTCAGAGTGCTATAATTTTCAGAGTAAAGGTCTTTGATTTCCTTCATTAGGTTTATTCCTATGTATTTCTTTTTTTTTTGCATGCTATTGTGAAGGGAGTTTTTTCTCCAGTTCCTTTCAGTGAGTCTGTTGTTCATGTACAGGAAGAGTACTGATTTTTGTGTGTTGACCTTGTATCTGGCTACTCTACTGAATTTGGTTAAGTATAGAAGATTTTAGTGGAGTTCTTAGGGTCTTCTATATAAAGTATCATGTTATCTGCAAATAATGACAGTTTAACTTCTTTATTTTCTATCTTTATTCCTTTTATTTCTTTCTCTTGTCTAATTGCTGTGGCAGAAACACAGGCATACTCAGCCACCTCATCTTTGACAAAGGAGCCAAACACCCTCACTGGAGGAAAGATAGCTTCTTTAATAAATGGTGCTGGAAAAATTGGATTTCAACTTGCCGAAGATTAAAACTAGATCTGTATCTCTCACCATGCACTAAACTAAAATTGAAATGAAATACTTAAACAGAAACACTAAACTGGCTGGAAGAAATGTTAGGTAGAACTCTGGAAGATATTGGTGTAGGAAAAGATTTTATGAACAAAACCTCATTTGCACATGAACTAGCACAAACAATCAACAAGTGGGATATCATCTTATTAAAAATCTTCTGCAAAGCAAGAGAAACCACCAATAGTGTGAAGAGACAACCCACAATGTGGGAAAAGTTTTTATCAGCTGTTCCTCAGACAAAGGTCTGCTACTTAGAATATATAAAGAACTTTATACAATCAGACGTTCCAAATTTAAAGACCCAATCCGAAAATGAGCATCTGAAACGAACAGACATTTCTCAGACAAAGAAGTAGAAATAGCAAATAAACATATGAAAAAATGTTCAATATCACTGGTCATTTTAGCAATGCAAATGAAAACAACACTGAGATTTCACCTTACCCCAGAAAGAATGGCTGCTATCATGAAATCGACCACTGAAATCATGAAATCAACTCCACAGCTGGTGGGAGTGTAGACTGGTGCAACCACTGTGGAAATCAGAATGGAGATACCTCAAAGAACTAGGACTGGAAGTCCCATTTGACTCTCCTATTCCCCTGTTGGGTATCTTCCCCAAAGAATTAAAAGAATCATACCACAGTGATATATGTGCACCCATGTTCATAGCAGCACAGTTTGTGATAGCTAAAACTTGGAAACAGCCCAGTTGTCCATCAACTGAAGCCTGGTTAAAGAAAATGTGTGTGTATGTGTGTGTGTGTGTGTGTGTGTGTGTAAAATGTATTACTACTCAGCCATAAAGAATGAGAAATTAGAGACATTTATAGCTAAATGGATGCACATTGAGGCCATACTCTTAAATGAAATAAATAGGGCACACGTGTAAATACTGAATAGTTTCTCTGGTGTGAGAAACTGAAATTGTAAATAAGGATCAAAATTTATAATAAATAATGTGAAACAAGAGGAAAAGGTTAAAGGGGAAGGGGAAGTAAGAGGGGTAGGGAAAAGGAAAGAAGGAGAAGGAAAAATATGAGAAAATGAAAAAAAATGGAAACAAAATCTTTGTAAATAGGGAGGGGTGTAGGGGCTGAAGGGAGGTCAGGGGAATGGGGAAAAAATAAGATCCAAGATATATCTTGTAAAGGTACAAATTCTCAATGATGAATCTCATCATATTGTCTACCTAAAATATACCAGTAAAATTAATGAAAAAAAGAAATATATCCTGATTTTAAATTTGTAAGCATCCAATATCAGCTTCAAACCATATGAAAGATACAAATAAAGAAGAAAAAAACCCCTCAAAACTAAAATGATATGCACAAAATTCCTACAGTTAAAGTTGGTTTAAGAAGCAGATAAAAACAGAAATAACCTAGAAAAGATTCATAAACACTGTCCAACTTACAGAACACTGAAACCAGCCTTAATAAAATTTAAATCATTTTCATGTTTACATAACATAGTTGATTACATATTACACTAAAAAGAAAGCCTCAGAAAATTTAGAATGATTAAAATTATTCCAAGATTGCTGTGTGACTACATTGGGATTTTACTAGAACTCAACAAAAAATATATAATCATGAAAACTCCAAACTCACTGAAATTAAATAACAAACTTTTAAATGAACTAGGGGGAAAGGAAACAATCAAAATGGAAATTTAAATTATTTTAAATGGAATGACAATAAATGCAGATCCTTGCTATTTGGGAACAAAAAACTCCTCACTTATAGTATTATATCAAACTTTTTGATAGAATTGCAGTCAGTGATACAGGAAAATTAGGAGCTTTTAAAAAAAGAAAGGTGAGCATAGATATTTTAAGATTTTATTTCAAGAAGCTAGAAAATGATGAGCAAATCATACTATGAAAACTAGAAAAAAGAAATGATAAAAGTCTAAATAACAAATAGAGAAACTGACATTTGTGAGAGATCAATGTGTATCACTACAGATTTTATTTCATAGAGAATGTGAATTTAGGCAAATAAATTTGACAATTTAAATGAAATGGACAATTTGTACAAGAAAATACCACACACTGAAGCTGACAGAAGTAGAAATATAAAATCTGAATAATCTTGCATCTATGAAAGAAATTGAAATCTGATATTTAAAATGATTTTTAAAGAAAACTTTTGATTCATATCATTTAACTGGTGAATTTTTCTATTTATTCAAGAATATAAAAGTAACATTCAATTTGGACAAGACCATCCAGAGAAAATATAGTGCGTAAGTGATTTTTAATGATTTTAATGAGGTTAGTTTTCTTGATTCCAACACTTAAAAAAGAAAAATCCATGATCATGTATGATCATGATCATCTCTCATGATCATGGATGCAAAAGTCATTAATGACATTAGTAAATTGAATCCACTACTACATAAAACAGGAAAAAACTTTATAACAAGATGGAGCTTACTCTGGCTGTACAAGATTGGTTAAGTATTTGAAAAATTAATCTAATTTCCACCATAATGAAGCAAAAAATACAGAACTCTTAATAAGAACAGTCAAAAGGGTCCAACTCATCTGTGAGAAAGATTCTCATGGTGAAATCCTTCTCGATTTGGAGATTGCAGCTGTAAAAAGAAGAGGTGATCTTGTTGCCTGACCTACTTGCATTTACCACTGGGCATGGTGCACGTAGAGTTGGAGAAGAGGACAAAGGTGACATCTACCTCTCTGAGGCCATGATTCAGATATTTCACCAACAAAAAATCTAATTGTAGTCATTCAACTTTTTCATTTGCTTGCCAGTGCAGCCTAAACTTTAATAAAATTTGCAATTCAAAGAAATACATAAATGTTATTAATTAATTTGATAGTAGTGAGTAAAATTATCTGAGGTAAGAGACTTTACTTTTAATAGTCTATATCCATATGTGTTTCATAGGCAGTTTAATTCCTTTGCTGTTAGTTTTTCCAAATGAAACAAACAAAAGGGACAGTACTACATAATACCTAAGAATATGACCTTTGTCATCAATAAAACTGCCAGTGTTGAAATTCTTTGGATAAAAAAAGAAAGAATTTGACTAAAGTTGTAACCTATTAGATTGTCAAAATTGGTTTACTTATTGTATAAGAAAGCTCTAGCTAGACCTATTTCCTATAACATCTTATAAAGCAATGAAAGTACCCCTCTGGTCCCATCCTCACCACAATTCCTCCAATTATTTCTTGTTTATAAACTGGGAATTCTGAGCTCGCTGCAGACAGGCAGGTCTGCAGATGCCCTACCGAGGTCAGGAGTCGCGCGGAACATGCCTAATCATCCTGCGCCCCAGAAAAAATCCACTGGACACCACCCCCACTCCTCTGTGCAGCCACCTGGTTCCACACTACAAAGACGCAGAGGACACTGGACCACCAGACCATGGTACTGAGTGCTGCCACTCCCGGCCCAGAGGTAGGGGCTTCTCAGCCACCATCCCACTGCTCCTAGTCCAGAGGAAGGGGCTTCCCGGCCACCATCCCTCCCGCTGCTCCCAGCAAAGATGAAAGGGCTTTTGGGCCACCATCCCTACCACTGCTCCAGCCCCTGTCCCACCTCTCCCAGCTCAGAGAAGGTAATCCGTGCACCCCCCTGCCCCCCCCCAGTTGAAATGAGAAAACACATAAATAAGTCTCAAAACCAGACTTGCAGATCACCTACAGCAACCCCAAAGGGAAATGAGATGGAACA
>NW_004624743.1:28156526-28173039 GCF_000247695.1 Heterocephalus glaber
GAATATATAAAGAACTGAAAAAAATCAGACCCCCCCAAATTCAAAGACCCAATTCAAAAATGGGCATCTGAAATGAACAGAAATTTCTCAGACAAAGAAGTAAAAACTGCAAATAAATATATGAAAAAATGTCCAACATCAATGGTCATTTGAGAGATGCAGATGAAAACAACACTGAGATTCTACCTCACCCCACAAAGAATGGCTGCTATCAAGAAATCAACCAATAACAAATGCTGGTGGGGGTGTAGAGAGAAAGGAATCCTTCTCCATTGTCTGTGGGAATGTAGATTGGTGCAATCACTGTGGAAGTCAGTATGGCGATACCTCAAAGAACTAGGACTACAGGTCCCATTCAACCTAGCTATTCCCCTACTGGGAATTTTCCCCAAAGAATTAAAAGGATCATACCACAGCGATATATGTGCACCTATGTTTATAGCGGCACAGTTTGTAATAGCTAAAGCTTGGAAACAGCCCAAGTGCCCATAGACTGGAAACTGGATAAAGAAGATGTGGGTTTTTTTATAAAATGGAGTACTATCGCTTCTTGGCCTTTTGGCTAAGATCAAGTGTAAAATGGAGTACTACTCAGCCATAAAGAATGAGAAACTAGAGACATTTATAGTCAAATGGATGGATATTGAGGCCATACTCTTAAGTGAAATAAATAGGACACACGTGTGTAAATACTGAATAGTTTCTCTAGTGTGAGAAACTGAAAGTGTAAATAAGTATGAAAATTATTAAAATGAATAATTGGCAATTTGAAATAGGAAAAGGTCCAAGGGTTTGGGGATGGTGGGAGGGGATGGGGAAAGGGAAGAAGGGAAAAAAATTTTTGAGAAAGAAAAAAAAAATAGAATCAATGTTTGTGTAAATAGGGAAGGGTGGAGGGGGTGAAGGGTGCACAGGTAATGGGAGAAAAAATAAGAACTAAGATACATCATGTTCTGGTACAAACACCCAATGATAAATGTAAATGTATTTTATACCTAAAATGTACCAATAAATATATATAAAAATATAAAACAAACAAATAAAAAAACAAATGTACTTTCCATCTCTGAACCCTATTAGATCCTTCTGAAAATATAAAAGGAGAAAATACTACTTTTTTCCTTTTCTTTTTTTTTTTGAGCTCAGAAGCAATTTATTGTTATGTGCAAATAAAGCATTCATTACATAAACGTGTTTTTTGGTGACAATGAATTTCCAGTTAAATTATTTCCTAATGATAACACCAAATGTATACTTTTTCCACTATGTATTACCTCCCATTTCCCAAAGCTTTTTTAAAAAATTAATTTTATTAATTTTTCTTTTAATCTTGGATTTTTAAAGTTGATTATAAGGGTCAAAATATCTGGTAAAGCCAAATGTCCTTGAAGCTTACAAGGCAGACTCAGAGGGTTAAACCTTGATGTGTCCTGTTCCACCCCTCCTCCTCTTCTTAGTGCTATGACTAGCAGCTTCAGGGAAGTGCATTCTATACACGAGGAATGGTTTGCTCTGGCTTTACATGGAAGCCTTTTAATGACCACACCTCCCTATGAGGTAATATACCTACTCTTTTACAGATAAGAAAACTAAATCTCTGAAGGATATCACCTTTTCCACAATGTACAACCAAGCAAGCAATGTCTTCAGTATTTGAATTCAGGCAGTCTGACTCCAGAATTCTTTGCTTTTTTAAGTGTGATGCTGAAGTTTTTTTAATGATAAGAGCTCTCAAGAATAATAAAGGCTCAGAAACTTGTCAGGATAAGGAACAAAAAATTAGACTGCAAGGTGTCTCTTGCCTTCTTCCCTCTGCTATGAAGAGATGGGAAGTTATGCTATTGTAGAGGAAAGAACTTGGTTGAGAAGGTAAATTTAAAGCAATAAAAATTGTTCAAGAGCTACCTCTCTGAGTTGGCCTTAGCCTGTTCCATGGTGGGCTGTGCTATCTGACCAGTAAAAACACTGAATACTCTGCCTCCAATCAGCTGCTGCCTTCTAGACCCTCAGAGGTATTCTCATTTTCCAAGATCACAGGGCCCATTACTGCAGGAGGGTTGGAGACATTACCTGGGAAGCAATCTTCTGATGCTATCTCCTTTTTTTATTAAATCTGAGAAACAATCACACGGTGGTATGTCTGTCCTTTCACACATTCAGGCCAGGTGAAAGGACAAACTGTCAGAATGGAAGTCACACCTAGGCACAATTCTCATGACTGTGGATGCTCATCTGGGTCAAGGATCAGCTGGTCACTCTCAGAAGTAAATTAAGTAAAGAATAGCCTTTGTGTTTGGTCTTTTTGCCAGGTGTGCTCCCCCCTTCCTGCAATTCAGCTCTCAGCATAAATCTTACTCCCTCATTCAGGCTTTCTTTCAGCAGGCAGTCTTTAACTCTCCCAATATCATTCTATCTCATTCAGAGAAAGTGTTATTACTCTATTAAACCTCTTATTGTAATCACAAGTTATAATGATTACTAGTTATATATAATGCATGTATAATATATGTTAGTTGTATAACTAATGATATGTAGGAGTCATTATTAATTATATTTGTGTGAAGGACAGGAGCCTCCACTCTTGCTCAGTATTATATCCTCAGCTTCTATTGTTAGAGCTCAGAATATAGAAGATGGTTACTAAACATCAGCTAGACAGATGAATGATTGAATCTTATTATTTTCTTTGGATGGGACTAACAAAAACATCCTGTAAAATACTTCTCAAGTTAGTATAAGATGAACAAATTTCACTATGCATTTTCCTTAACAAAAGTCCAGAAAGCAGGAACATTCTTTCCTACACATGCTGTATAGCTTGATTAACTATATTTCTTTGAACAACTTCAAGAGAACTATGCCTACTGTCCATCCTTGCTTCCATTTTGCTAGAGAAAAATTACCAACTGAGCTGTTTTGTCTTTTGCAATTGTCTTGTGCTTTTTTTGTGTGGTATGTGTGTATTGTGTATTTACACATGCTTGTGTGGTATCGTCTAACACAAAAATTCACGCTAGAAGGTGCTTTAGTATCTGTGCAACTGCCCAGTGAGTACAGTGGGAGAACACTGTTGACATAGCCCAGACGCTGGTCAGGGTGGCCAGGAACCTTGGCAAATAACTCCCTGCTGGATCTTAATTAGCATACACTAGCCAGTGGTGATGGAAAACCATCCTGCAGTCTCCAAAAGAGAAGGGCTAAAATAAGGTGAACTTCCCTTCAAACTAGGAATGAATTTTTTAGGACAAGCCCATGGCATTTTCTACCTACTTCCATCTCTGGTGCTACCAGAGAGCCTAGCCCACTAAGAAAAGCAGGCACTTCAGGTTCTCAATTGATTAATCCTATAAACCATACATTATTCATTGTGTACCTGCTGTGCTCTGCATCATGCGAAATGCCGTAGGGGACACAGAAGACATGATCTTGCACTCTAGGATTTTCTATTCTTGGAGGGAATCGGAGACCAATTCTATTCATCACAGAACATAATTAAAGCTAAGTAGCTTTCAGAACAATTTTGTATTGTTACAGCATGGTTTGAGGCATACTAATCTCAAGTCCAAAAATGATCATAAATTACATGGATAATGTGATGTACTTCTATATTTTTAGTGACAGTAACTTGTACAACCTTGGATGTATAATAGACCCCTATGAAAAAAAATTAGTGTTAAGAGTGTGATGAAGATTTACAAATTCCAGGGCTACAGAAGGTGGAATAGGCCTCTCTTTTGTAAATTGAAAGAAACAGTAGGTGGGGTAGAACTCCTGTTCTAATCTCAGGGCACATTAAAAGGAAAAGTCAAAGGAATGATCCTGAGAAACACCACTGGATTGCTGAGTGACACTGGCTTTAAATTGGACCTGAAAGTTTTATGGTGTTCCTAGAAAGGGTGACAGCTGTACAGCTGCTCAAGTCATGTCTGGGAGACCAAATGGTGCTTTGACACCTGATTTCCTAGGTCCCCTAATTACTTACACTATCGCCAAACCTTCCAGCTCTCACTCTGTCAGAAGGCCTGAAAAGCTCAGCTTGGTCACGGTGCCATTGTCTGCCTTCTTTTGTTGCTGGATGCTTGCTCTTTTACTGAGCTTAAGTTTGCCCTTCTTTTATTCAATTCCTTTTTCTGACCAGCTGCCCTGAACCTCATTCAAATGCCATGTATGTGTTTTTGAAACCTGGACATTTAATTCAGAGAAGAGCCTTGGGAAACTTTTGGGTTTCAGGTTGTGCAAAGGTCATTTTGCTTTGAATTTCACCCTTCAGTTGATTTTTTAAAAGACTCAAAGGAGGACTCCAGCTGCACCTTCTGAGCTTCACCAGGTGTGTTAGCACAAGCCAACAAGAAAAAGAGGTAGGAAAGTTGGGATTGTGTTGCAGGATTTCAAGTGGATTTACTGTACTCATTGTATGGTATTTCATAGATGGTTGTTACTGTTCATCACAATAATTTGAAACTATAAGATGACAGGCAAAGGGGGCAAGTAAAAATGATCAATCTTATGTTACTGGGACCCCAAACCAAGAGCCAGGCAGTCTGTACTCCAGGCTGCAGTGGCTGTTGCTCCTTGCGGTTGAGGTCATTGTAAAATCTTGACTTTGGTGGATCTTTATACCTTGCCTGCCTGAGTGAAGGAGACCCTTTGCCTATGTTCCTGCAGCCTTAGGACTAGGCCCTAGTGTCTTTGTGGAGAGGTATCTGGAACCTCAACTACTTTAAATTTCATAGCAAAAATGAAGATACCTGAGGAAGTCTCCTACCTTCTCTCCACTGACCACCCAAGAAGACAGTTATGTATTGTTCTATTTTGGAAGTGTCCCTAGGAAATCAGATTTTCGCAAGTCCAATATTATCTCTCATTACTTCCTGCTGTGCACTGAAGCATACATAGGCTGAACCAAGAGAAATAGACTGAGTGGGTCTCCTTAGGTTTTGGTTCCAGTGGAACCCCTTGGTGTGCTCCCATGAGGCCTCTCTTCTTCATTACTGTTGTCTGCTCTTCAATATAGTCACTCACGATTTGATTTCCAAGTAGAAACTTGTCAGTGGAGAAATATTCGGATACTTCAAAAGTTGTATATGAGGCAACATAAAAATTTGGAGAAGGATTTTCCTTTAATATACAGGAGGCCAGCCAGCAGGGTGTTCAAGTTTGCAAAGCTTTTATTTCTTTACCATTTTAGATCTCTGATGGATTGTGATAAGATAAATGCTTTTAGTTACATCATCTGTACTTCACGATGAAACTGCTAGAATTTAAAGCCAATTCATGTCAGGTTGAAAGTATTTGAACACTTCACCTACAATCTCATTTCAATAAAAAAGTTTTTATTTTTTAAGAAGCTTTTCAAATGGACTTATTTCATGGGGAAAAAATCGTGCATGAATTAAAGTCTTTCAACTCCTATTTTTATCTGCTAAACAGCACATTGTCATTTCCTCTGTCATGCGCAATCTGGCCTTATCTCATTTTTGCTATTTGATCTTCTTAAGTAGCCCAGTTTCACCAGTCTCTTCTCTGACACTGAAAGTTTTCCCTTATGCTGAATGCAAACCACCACATTCTAGTGGTGGTTTCTAATTCTGAAAATTATGGAGCTCCTGATTTTATCTGGTTTGTTCATACTTTTATGTATTAAATAAGTATTAAACCCCAAGAAAATATTCCCAATAGTCGAAGTCCAAAAAATGGGCAGACCCACCCAAATTTGGGTAAGGACCAAACTCCATAGCTCTTAAATTCTTCAACCTGCTTTGTACTTTTTAGCATTTGGTCTTAATTATCCTTCTTGGAGCCTTTGACATTCATCTGTCAAAGGAGTAAGTGCTGTCCCTGTTTAACTTACTTCATTTATAAAATGGAAAATTAATGATACCTACTTCATTGAGTTGTTGGTGGATTAATAGGGCAGTACCCTACATATTCAGACTACTCAAAAAGGTTGAATTACTACTATAATAATTGTCAGATAGGTATTGAAATGAGTATGGTGTGTATTCTGTAAATGGCATCTAGTTCTAGATATCAGATGTCATATCAGAGACATTGAGATGACTCACACCTGAACAGGACTCTGAAAGTTGCTCTGTTTATCTTAAGTCCTCCAGCTACATCTTGCAAGCACTTTGGTCTAGTCACTATCACTTGGTATTTATTTTCCTCCTTAAAAAAGAGAATATTGATCCCTTACTTTTTCCACTCCATACACTGAGTATGTGTTTTTGCTTAGTCTGACGTCCCCTGTTAAACACATTGTTTTATTCCCCCCAAATGCCCACTTTTTAATTGACAACTTTCCTGACTAGAACAGACACTTTCCATGTTTGGTGTGTCTCCTGTACAATAAGGCCAAAAGAAGCCTGCAGTCATCCGGGCCCTCCCTCTGCCATCACACTGGATGCCAGTTCACTCGTTCAGACACATGAGACACTCTTTAGAGAACCTCCAGCGGAGGGCACTGCACATTGTCATTTGTAATTTATGTCAAAGAGTAGAATAAAACAATTTTGCCTTAAATATTATGAGGCATATTAGACTTACTATTCTTTGCTCTACTATGTTGTGTTTAGGATACTTAAAACAATTCTCTAAGGCGCATCCTATCTTTTTTTTCTTTGCATGTTTCCCCCACTAACGTTCCTTAGTCTGATGGAGTTCCTGCTATCTATTAAGCTTGATGGAAAGAAAACCTAATTCAAACTGGCTTAAAAAGATTTGATGTCTTTTAACTGAGAAGAGCAGGGCTTGAGCGATTTATGCTTCTGTGTTTTGAACCCAGAACATATGCACTGAGCTACATCCCAAAATTCCTTTTTAAACTTTTTATTTTGAGTCAGGGTTTCACTAAGTTGCTAAGTTGCTCGGCTGGGCTAGAACTTGTGATCCACCTGCCTCAGATCTCAGAGTGTAGGGGTTACAGGCATGACCCACCACATCCAGCTTTTCTGCTGCTGTTTAAGCAAGGGCAAACACTGTCACCACATCTAGTTTCTTCTCTTCTCCCTCTTACTGGTTCTAGTCTCTCCCTGGTTGTCCCCTCTCAGAATGTTCTAATGGCTCTGGTCTTCATTTTTAGTGAGGATCTTAGTAAAATACATTGAGGTATTTACAAACATCAAGTGTAGGATTATGATAGATAATTAGTAATAGGCTGAGTGCTTTAGACAGGGTGGTGGAGTCAGCTTTTTGAAAGCCAGATTTTTGTAAGTAAAATCTACACAAAGAAACAGCCAGGAAAATGTCCTAAGAAATATTGTCCAAAAGCAAAACCCAATAGCAGCTGCAAATATTCTGAGTGAAAAATGGTCTAAATACATTTCAGTTGCAAAAAGAAAGTGACTAGATTAGTGTAAATGGGAGGGTTCTGAGGAAGAAAACTTCAGAGGTTGGCCAAGTCACAGTTTATGGAACCCTGAATAGACTATCACAAAAAGCAGTTTTGACTTTTATTTTGTAGTAAAATAAAGCCATTATGATGTTTTTAGCCAGAAGTGAATTTATTTGAATTACCTTTCAAAAGCTAATTTTCTCTGCTTTGAAGATGATGGGTTATAATGTATCTTGGCCTCATCTCCTATACTCTTGAAAGTAGAGACTGAAATAAAAATGTTTGCACACATCATTTATTTGGACGATATCTTGGGAAGATTGAGGAAGAAACCAAAGTAAAAGAAACAAGGATATAGATGCTAGTAAAGGTTCCTTGGGAAAAAATAATCATATGTCTTGCTGTGTCTGATAAGATTATTTGGTCTTCCCTGTGTCAATGATTGCATTTAGTGAAATGCTCTGCGTGACTTAAACCAGGTCATCAGCAGTGAAGCTTTTTCCTAAGCAGCAAGAGACGCCTGGCATGGAGAGGACAGTTACCACAGAGTGTTGAATAGATAATGGATAGCATAAAGACTGCATGATCTCCTTAGTTCTTCTTCCTAAAATCCACAGAAGGTTGAGTCTAAGAATAACAACAGCCGAGTCTTCTGTGTTAGAAATATCTACTTTATTCTTTGATGGTATTGAGTGGTAGCCTTTCCAATTTTTGTTGTACTTTAATACAGACGAGAAAACATAAATGTCCTGCAATGAGGATAAAAATATTGAAAATAGAACACCTTGTAGCTAATTTTGAGAGGAAACCTTGTTGGACTTGATTATGTAGCATTGCTGTAACAATTTTTGTCAAGTCTTATATAGGCTAGGACATTTATTTAGCATTCTGATGCATGTATGAAAAGGACCTTATAATTTAAATGAAGCATTTTAAATATTTCATATCTCTCAGTTAATTTTGGATCTGAATATATCATAAAATATTCTTTGAGCTAATTTTAATTTCATATTGCTTTTAGGGAACCTATCTCTTAATCTCTTAAAAATGTAGGCGGTGGGAGAAAAGAGACCAAGTTTTGAGATTGGAGTACCAGACACCATGGTTGAAGGTAATAGTGACACATCTGTCTGTTTGCATTTGGAGATTGTTAACAGGAGAGACTTTGGAGAGATCTCTGTGTATCTTTCCACCCAGCAGAGGATCAGTAAATGCAGAAAAAGAACTAAAGCCAGGAAGCATTTAGAAGGATCCCACTAAAAGTGAAAGAAAAGCAAGATGCCAAATTGTGCAGGATAATATTGATAAAGTTATGTGGAAGCATTCCCAATAAAAAGAAACAAGGAATAAGGATGCCCCAAGCAGAGAGGAAAATGCTGTACTCATATCTTAAAGGTCAGGTGGCTGAGCTACATCCCCCTGGGGTGGCAAGAAAGGAGGAGGAGGAAAAGGAGGAGGAGGAGGTGGAGGAGGAGGAGGTGGTGGTGGACGAGGTGGAGGGGGACGTATCTGAATTTGGACCATTGCTCACAGGCTGTGCTGCTGGGGTAGCTTTCCTCTGGGAAATTATTTGATGTTTCCTTGGGGAGGGAGCCCTGATTTGCTAAAAATTAGTTTCTATGTCTTGCTCTTACTGGCTAATTTCTTTAGTGTCACTACTCAAGGGTAAAAATTTGGTCTATTAGTGTTAAAGGACATGTGTTCCTTCCAGGGTATCTATGATTTCTCACTTACCTCTTCTCTGATGGCTCTAATGAATTTTATATCCTCAGGCTTTGAGGCTGTTTCTCATAGAAAAGGTTCTCAAAGAACAAGTCAATTGATTTTGTTTTCCAATATAATTCCCATTGTATGGGGAACTATTCAAAAACATACATTTCTCTGTCCCCTGTCTGTGATTCAGTCTCCAAGCTAGAATTTAAGCCTGAAGGAAAGAGATGGTAACTTAAAAACAATGACGCTTTGTCTTGCTCCTATCTGGCCTGTTCTGGTCAACACATGACTGGGTACATGGGTGGAAACACCAAGTGGGAGGGGATCCTGTTCTTCACAATTGTTAAGGAGTCAGGTTCCTGGTTTCTTGTATCTCTGTGTCCTGGCATTACAGGATCATATTCATTCAGAAGGCATATGGGGATGTCTGAGATGCAAGGGACAGATGCCTGTGGAGGGTTATTAGCCAAACATAAAAGTGATGGTCATTGCTTCTACTCATACACAATTACTCAGAATGTCCCTGTCCACATGCAAGGAATCTAGCATATCTGACAGCCTAGTGAATTTCAGCAAGATCTGCCACTGTGTGTCTCCTGGTCTCACTCTAGACCATCCATGCTGGGTCCGCTGGAGAGCAGCAACTGTTCACAAGAGCCAATGGTCAAACTCTCAGAAATTTTGAAAGTCAGTTATATAAAAGAGCCATTGTTAAAAAGTAAATGATATATACCTATTTAAAAATATTTAAAACTTACTACTTAAAAATTACCTGAAATTTAAAAATTAATGTAAATATTAAAAATTATTCACTTTAAATAATTATATTATACATATTTGTTAGCTTTACCTTTGAGGTTATTGTTTTCTGATGTGTCTGTGTAGTGGAAATATTACATGGTACACATCTTTCCCCAAATTCATATTCATTGATTTTACATTTTTAACTTGAAATCAGTCAACATGTGCACTCTGGCAACAAGCTAATGCTACACATCGGGGTTTGACTTTCTGTTTTGTTGACTATTTGGTTTTAAGAAAATGAAAAATTCAGATTAAACTAGGAAGTGTGTTGTGTCTAGAATCGCTATATAGTGAATAGTGCTAAACTTGAAAAATTATTTTTTCAGTATTCAAAACCATTATCCCATCAGCAAAGAAGTTGTTTGCATCATTGATAAAAAAACATGAAGCTTTGCAATATGATAGTGATGAAGCCTCTATAAGACTTTAAATTAATAGATGTTGTTTTTACAGGGTGAAAAATTGTTTAAATGTAATATAATTTCCTCAAAAAATTAAAAGTAGAACTATCATAATCTAGCAATTCCTCTTCTAGGTATCTGAGGTGTGATTGACATATATGGTGCATGCTTACATATAAAATAATTTATCATAAAAAAGATACATTGCCACTAATTCCCATCAAATTACTCCCTCCTGCCTTCAAACACACTTATCCCATCATTCCATATCCCACTTTTTGAACCAGTCCTAGAAGTCCTCTTTCATGTCTTTATGAGATATGATAAAAAAAATATGGTGTGTGCTGAGGCCCAGTGTGAGTGCCATCCAACAAGACAGCAGGCTCATAAAAACCTCACAGTGTGTTCTCATCCACCTTGCCCACTGGATCTGCACTATGTGGCTTCTGGCTCTTCTCTGAAGTTCAAAGGATCACGAAAGGTAAATGTGTTAAATTGATGCAGGAGATCAAGTAGCTATGACAGCACACATACAGACATGAAATTTAAGCATTGACCATATTTTTTGGTCATAACTTGTACAGCCAAAGGAATTGAAATGATAATCTCAAGATATCTGCACTCCCATGTTCATTGCAGCATTATTCACAAGAGCCAAGAAGTGTGAATGACTTAAGTGTTCATTAACTGATAAACATATAACAAAAATGTCGGGTATAGATACAATGGAATACTATTCAGTCTTTTAAAGTAAGGAAATCCTGCCATGTGTGGATTAGCCATTGTCCTAAGTAATAAAAGTCAGTCACAGGGGCACAAATGTTGCATGAGTCCATGTATAAGAAGTATCTGTAATAGTCAAACTCATAGAAGCACAGGATGTAATAGAGGCTGGCAGTGCTTATGAGGAAGGGGAAATGGAGAATTGGTCAATGTGTGTAATATTTTAGTGATGTTACAATGAATATGTTTTGGAGATCTGCTGCAGAATATGTGTCTATAGGTAAGAATATAGTATTGTGCACTCTGAACTCTGTCAAGAGGCTACATTCCATGTTAAAGTGCTCTTCACGCACACATATAGAAGCTAAAACCAAAACTAAAACAAAACAAAGATATACAAAGACTTCAGAGGTAGTAGGCATTTTCATGATTTTTTGCATATATACAAGTCATCAAACTATTAGATATGTCAAGTTCTTTGTATACCATTTATTTCTCAATAAAGCTATTTAGAAAAGAAAGAAAATAATTTTGTCATAGAAAACCAGTTGTTTTGGGCAGTAAGTTAAACCATCAAATCATGGTTGAATTGGTCAAGGATATGAATTTGTCAACAATCAATGAAATCATTTTCTAAGAATCAGTATGGAATTTACCATTAAGAGTATTAGATGTTTTATTATTCTTTGTAAATAATGTGCTATACAACATTCCTCTGTCCAATTTACAAGACTTTTATCCATATTTATACATTATATGTTCCTGTGTGTACAAATTGCATGCGTTTACACATTGCTTCCCCTGCGCACCTCCTTGGTAAACATCAGCAAACCTCACTGCAGCTGTCCTTACTTGACACTAGTCTGAATGCCTCTCACCTCCTTGCTGTTTCTCTTGCTTTTTCTTCTCTCTCCATCATTCACTTCCATCAGTCTTACTTTTTAAAAACTCATCTCCACTCATGGTCTTCAGGAATGCTTTCCTGGTTGTTTTTACCTTTTCCTTTCCACTGTGAGGTGACCATTTTTTATTTATATTCCCAGAAATGCCTATGGACCAACTGTTATTCTGGTTTTCATGGTTTGTATTAACTCACCCTTTTTATACATTTCATGGTTTATATTAACTCATCCTTTTTACAATTTTAACGCACATTTAAAAGAATATAGTGTTTTAAAATTATATAAATTGTACATATGTACATGAGATTTTCTAAGACTTGCTTTTTAATTCAACATACTATGTTTGAGATTCATCCATATTGAAGTGCACTCTAATTTTCACTGTTGATTGTCATAACACTGTATGCATTTATACATCCTTCACATGTAACCATTTAGGGTTTTTAATCTCTTATTTCTTCAGCTTTTTGGTAATTAATACTTCTATCAGCAGTACATGCGCATTCATATCAACGTGTATTTCTCCATATGTTTTGATCATTCTTTTTATCAGATTTACTCCTTGTATTGGTTTGGTAGAATTTTGTAGCTTTTGTTTTCACTTTTTTGTGATGTATTTTGATAGGAAGATTCATAACTTTAATGCATTCAGTCAGTCATTTATTTTAAGGTTCAAGTCTCCTGTGTTTTGTTTAAAAAAATCATTTCTAGTTTTAGCCCATAAAGATATTATTTAATATTTATTTTGAGCATTTTAAAAAGCTTTGCCTTTCCCCGTCAAATCAGATCTAATTTTGGATGACAAATTCTTTCTCTGGTTCCATTTAACAAATGGTCTTTCCTTTCCATCTGATTCATCATATATCATATTTTCATACATGCATGGGTCTATTTCAGGGCCCACATTCTGGTGCATTGATCTTTATCTACCTCAGCATTATTGTCACGTCATCATGATCCTAGTATTTAACCACCACAACAAGAAAATATGTTACCCAGAAAAAAGGATTATCCTACTTTGTTTGTATCGGGTGTGTCCTTGTTATTTTGGCCATTTTTATTCTATATCCATTTAAATCAAACTTGTCAAATTTCATGAAATATCTCATTGACAATTGATAGGATATGCACTTAATATTTAGTGTAAATTGATGAGAAGTGACATCTTTGCATCACTGAATCTTCCTCTATGTGTATGTGGGCATCATCATTCCCAATCCCCACCCCGTCTCTCACCTTTTCCATGTTCTTCTATATTGTTCTCAATTTTAATGTCTTTTTGATAGACTTTAATAATTTTACCCATTAAATTTTATAAATTTTGTTAGATTTCTGCTGAGAAAATTTGTATCATTGTGGCCACTATAAATACCTTCCTAAAATTGCATTTTAAACTATTACTAATTATATGTGTGCATGGTGTGTGCATGGTGTGTGCTGCATTAGATCATGGGTAGGTAACTGCCATAAGAAAATGGTCAAAGCAGTACAAGGCCGTAGGTTTATTTTCTGCTCACATAACCTCACTTGGCAGGTAAAGTAGATAGTGAAGGCACTTTCATGTCATTATCTGGGATCCAAGCTGACTGAGGTTCTCTTGAAGATAACAGAACAGCATGGTTTCAACACATAGTCTCCAAAGTTACCTTGAGGGATTGAAAACATTGCTTCCAGTCAGAAAGAAAAACAGTTTGGAGGAGCACTGCAGGTGGGCAGAATAGGCCTGGGTTGGACATAGTGTCCATTATTTCATTCAGGGACACCTGAACTACTATGAGTGAGCCATGTGAAAAATGAAGCCCAGATCTGCAAAGCCAATTCCAAGGATGTCTATTTCTGAAGCAATGACATGCAATTATGGTGGAGAGTTACCTGGTTTTGCCAAAGTTGACCTCCCTGGTCTCCAAACTTCATTCCCAAGGATAAACCACTCTCTTCATCACCTGAAATGGTTACCCCATCCAGCTAAAAGCCTATGCTCTCTGGGAAGTGCACCGTGCTCTCTATAAGGTTTACAGAACTCTCATGTCCCAACAACAGGATCCAAAAGACTATTCCTTTCTTGTAAGGGGTGCTCGGATATTCCATTTGTATCTTCACTCCGGGTTACACAAGCTGTTATCCCCTGTGCTGAAAGTGTTGATTGCAGATGCCCTCTATTGCCCAGTTCAAGGTCATGCCACCTTTTTAGATCTGAAGACTTTTCACTGTGAGGGCACAAAGGCCCAGTTCTCTCATTTAGTCCCAGGACAGTGTTAAATGCAGCCCATCTACAGAACCCCCAGTGGGGTGGCTGGAAATTCCACTGAGGTCTGCACGTGTACTTCTTCCCTTTCCTAATCCTACATTCTTCCCTTCTCTATGTAAATATTGTTCTGAGAGCATTCTCTAACAAGCTTTCCAGTGGTAATCTCTGTCAAACTGATTGTTTCATTTCTTGTGACATTCTCAAACAATAGAATTTGTCTCTAATTAGAGAACTTGTCCTACTGTTAGGGAAGAGGGACTTAGGAATATCTACCCTACAGAATTACTTCATTGCTATAAAATGATGTCTGTGGTGTGTTTCTCATTCTTCCGTTTTCTGGATGGAACTGTGTGTTGCTATTATCCCCTTCCCATTGGACTATTATGTTTTGGGTTTTCTTTGATAGAGGTGGGGGAGGCTATGACTATAATAGAATAGCAAGAGAAAGTCCCTTTGGGGTGAAGGAACAAGCCTATATCCTAACTATAGGTATTTACATGTTCTAAACTGTATTTAAAATATATTTCATACACTTTAAGTATAAAAATAAGTGAAATGTGTCAAATTTGAATAAGATCTATAATTTACTTAATATTATTATAGTAAATGGAAGTTTCTAGTTCTGGTCATTTCACTATGGGTATGGTAGGAACTCAGTGGTATTTTTTTGCAGTTTGTTTGTGAGACTAAAATTATGTCAAAATCAAAATTTTTTGGAAAAGAAACTTCTTGTCCATTGCTCTTAAACTTAGGCTCATGGTGAATATTAATGTAGCAATGAGTGAGAAAACTTGTCTGTGTCTATGCCCTTGGTCACTGTAAAAGGAGCCTGGGACTGATAGTGTAAGGGAGAGCCATTGGGATCCGCTCTATTAGTTGCTCACCATGATAGGATATTCTCAAGGTATAAAGCACCACACAAAGCACCAGTTCCTCAGCCCATGGGGCTCTACCATTTCTGAATTCCAGGCCTGCGGTACTTTATATTTCTTATCTCTAAATGTCCCAAAGACATTCAAAGACATGGTTTAGGAACAGCGGAGAATAAGGGTTAGGTATAAGAGAGAAACCAATCCTATTCCTGAAGAGCTTATAATCTCACTAGAGGAATAGAAGATGGCTGAGTAAAAGGATTACATAAAATAACTGTCATGCATAGATAAGTAATAAACAGAAAATGGCACATAATGTAGTGAGGTAGTGAGGATCAAAACAACAGAAGGACAGATAACTAACAGAACTAGCATTAGTATTTCAATAAGGCCTGCTTGCTCTGTAGGGGAGTACAATGATGGCAAATTCTTTGCATGGCTATTTTTTTTCTTGGCCCCTTAACATGTATTTGTAGCTACTATGATCAATCAGATACACCAGATGTTATGCCAGTGCCAGACTAATCTTTAAGAGGACTGACAGCTTGCTGCTCTTTTATAATTCTTTTTAAGAATTCTTGGTCAATGTGCCACAGTTCCCAGCAAGAGGAGGGTTCTGGCTCAATGTCCCACAGGTCCCAGTGCAGAGGAGGCTTCTGGGTAAGTGTGCCATAGTGCCCAGCAATGAGGAGTCTTCCAGGTCTACATGCCACAGCTCCCAGAGCAGGGGTGGCTTCTGGGTCAACTTGCCACAGCTCCCAGCACAGAGGAGGCTTCTGGGTCAATGTACCACAGCTCCCAGTGCAGAGTAGGAGGCTTTCAGGCCAACCTAACACCACTTCCAGCACCGAGGAGGTGAGCCGTGTGGGTGCCAGCAGCAACCCTTTCCCTCCTTCGAAATGAGAAGACACTTACACAAGCCTCAGAACCAGACTTCCAGATCACCTACAGCAACCCCAAAGGGAAATAAGATGGCACACTCTGATGCTCAACCACCTGAACTCCCTGAACTAGCAATGAAAGAAGATCTGGAAAAAATGAAATCAGAAATAATTTCTCACATAAAGGCAGAGATTGTGTCTATAGTCCAAGACATGACTAATAAATCTAGAGGACACAGATAAAAAAATAGAGGAGCTGAGGAACATGATGAATCCCAACATAGGAAACAAATGTTATCCATAAAACAGATGCAAATAGATTTCCAGGAGATTAAAAACTCCATTGAAAGTCTATGCAGTGGAATGAGGCAATGTGAAGACAGAATTTCAGATATAGAAGATAAAATTGCAATTAGTGACCAGGAAAAGAAAAGTTTTTTAAAATTGTAAGGGACCATGAGAAATCAATCCAGCAGCTGATGGACAATGCAAAGAAGAATAACATAAGACTGATTGGAGTCAATGAAGAAACAGGACAGAGTGCGGATGACATAAAAAATAACTGTTCACAGAAGTGATGGCAGAAAACTTCCCAAGCAGGGGAAAAGAACTTGACATACAGATAAGTGAGGCATA
>NW_004624743.1:28176980-28203780 GCF_000247695.1 Heterocephalus glaber
TATCTAGAATCTATAAAGAACTTAAACAAATCAGACCTCCCAAATTTAAAGACCCAATCCAAAAATGGGCATCTGAAATGAACAGACATTTCTCATATAAAGAAGTAGAAATAGCACATAAACATATGAAAAAAGTCTTTGTGAATAGGGAAGGGCAGAGGGGTGGAAGGGAGAGCAGGGGAAGGGGAAAAAAATAAGAACCAAGATAGTATGTAATGGTACAAATTTCCAATGATAAATATCATTTTATTGTATACCTAAATTGTACCAATAAAATGATATACAGTTAAAAAAAAGAATTCTTTAACTTCTTTGTAAGAAGTTCAGATATCTTGTGGAAAAGACCACAAGAGATGAAGATGAACCAAGTGCAGTCCCGCTTTCAGATGTCTCTGCCATAGGTGTCATGTATATGACTGAAGCTGTTGAGGACTTTCAGGACAGTCCAAGTAGCTGTCAAATACAACTAGTGACCCAGGCAACAGTTGATGAGAGAAGAATCACCTGTTAAAGTTCTTCCCAAATTCCTGACTCACAAAATTGTAAGATTCGTTTGATCAGGGAATGAAAGATCTAGATAAGTGATTTATTGTAGAAATTAGATGTTCTGATTGTGTAAGAAATGCTAGGGAAGTAAAAGTGTGGTAGAGATGGTTAATAGATTGGAGAAAAATTTCCAACCAGGTACCATGAAGATAAAGAAGTCTGAGAAAAGCTTTTGTGTCTGCCATTGGAACACATTGTAGTCGCTATGGGGCAGCAGGATAGGTAGTGATAAGAAAGCTGGACTTATAGCAGGGATAAACTGGAACCTGAGGGACAAATAAACTCCACAAGGACAAATTGAACCTGCATATTAGACTCTCCATACATCTAATGGTGATGACTGGGAAGATCAGGAGGCTCTGTGGAGCTCTTTGCTGGACACCTGCATGTATACCTGGAAAAAATGAAAGAGAAGATTTGGTGGGAGTCAACAGAATGCAAGAGCATTCTGCTGCTGCATAATGCGATAAGGTGAGCCATCCAATAAGTGACAGAATGCATGAGCTGTGGAAGCTACTTCTGGGTGTAATAAGGCTACCTCTACAACTGCACTGTGGGGTCTTCTATGAATTTCTCTTCTGGCCACACTTAACCTAAACCACATGGGGAAGAGATCTGAGAGTTGTAGTTCAGCCTAGCAGAAAACCAGTCTCATGTATTGATTTTCTACTTACTGTTTGGAGACTTAATGACAGAACAGTGTTAAACAGGCCTCTCTGGAAGAATGGGATATCTATCTATCTATCTATCTATCTATCTAAAATATTTTTTTTGCTTATCCAGGGCACCATGCATAAGCAAAGTGCATTGGTTGCTTATGAATGCTTCAATGAGCTAGAGGTATAAATGGAAATGAAAACTAGGATCCTTGGCTTTGACTCTACCTCCTTTCTTAACCTCGCATAGAAGAAATAAATTCATTCATCACTCTCGGTGCTTGATCCTTTAGAAACTCAGAGTTATTTAAATGTCTTCTTTTTCTCCTTAGAGGAAGATTCGTTGCACTAGCTATTTCCTCTCTGACAGGATGGGAAGTTACACTATTAGCAGATAGCACCATTTTCATGTCTCCTCTGGGGACTCACTGTGTGAGCATTCAGTGGAGACCAGAACCTGTGATCTGGGTTAAATGTGACATAATTCTTTAAGTACTCAACTCCTTCACACCAAAGCAGCTTTATCAAAGACAGAAGGTTGTTCTTGCCTTTCTAGGATTTAGTGTGACCTCAGAATCTTGACATTTCACACTTCTTTTGAGGACAAACTCGAACTTTTCCCTCTTGTCGTTTCCATGTCTAATGAATGTGTTTTCCTTGAGAGGCTTTGATGTCAGGTTATTTCTCACCCAGAGCTACACTTTAATGTGTTATCTGTGGACTACAATGACTACTATAGCTTTTCATTGTCATTAAATTAGGTAGGCATGGGAGCCACTGCAGCAAGGAAGGCTGAAATCTTTGTATTTTATTATTAAAGATTTTCCATTCAATGGGGAATGGGTTGTTTTTCATTTTTAGTTGGTCTATGTTCTCATGAAGGAAGAAGAGAAGAAGGTTTTCTATCTGCATTGTGAAGAGAGGGGATTTCAAATAATACATTTAAAGGGTGGTTACAGTTAATTTTAGTCTTCAGAAGATTTTAGCTGTCAGGCCTCAGTCTCTCTAAGTAGGTTGGATTACACAGAGAGTAAGAAAAATTGCTGGTTCCAAAACAGGGAAAAATAACATCAAGAATGAAACCTCTTCACTTTTTCCTTAATGCTTTGTGAGTGGGCTCCAACACAGTTCTTAAGCTATTCCCAGTGCCAGTGTGATGACCAAAACAGATTTTCAGTTCTAGGGATTCCTGAGTTCCTACAGATTAATGAGCACTGAGGCTAATAGCTCATTTGGGAATTCAATTTAGAGTTTTATGTAAGGCAATATCTACTTCTCTTGGGAATAAATATTTTACCTACACATTGTTGTTGACTTTTTGAATTAAAATAGCCATTTTTTGAGTAATTTCTGAAATTTCTCACATAAGCTAAAAAAAACTAGCAAAGTTCAACTTAGCCTTATGATAATGATGATGATTAACACCTGTATTTTTCTTTTAGTTTAGCATAGCTTATTCATTAAAGTGAACATAAACTGTTTTGAGCCTATGCACAGGAGTATAATAAATGATAAGAGAAATGCTGGTCTGCATTAATGAATGCATTGCTTATAGTTGGCTGGTAGTCTCTCGATAATAGAGATGTTACCAGATGCCATTATATTTGTATTTAGCTTTTGTGACTTTTGGAGGCTAGCTAACATAGAAAGAGAGAGGAGGACATATCTTATTGTGAAGACAATGCACACTGTATGACAAGTTGCAAAAAGCTATTGGTTTCATCACATAAATCTCTTTGCCTCAGAGAGGTTGGAAAAATCTTAGTGATTCATGGGCACAAACTTTAATTTACTATTTTTCCTGGGTGCCACAGAAGACTGGTAGGAGGAAGAAGCCTTATTACAAAGAGCAATGTTCTTATGTTAGGAGAAAAAGGATGTGAAGAGAAGATTTAAGGGTTGCTTATCCTCATGTATTTGCTTGTTATCAAAAAGGCTAAATAAAATTTCTTAGTACATAATTATGAGAAGTCTTTCAGCTCCATTAATTTTCTTTTGGACTGAGCACAAACACCAAGTTACTAGTCTGGCACTTTGAGTCATTGTGTTCTCTTTTATGTCAGGGTAAACTGAAGGAAAATATTTTCAAGGGTACACACTATTTGGAGTTCCTCTAAGTAACATGTGTGACAGACAAAATGGGTTTGAAATGATAGTGGGCAACAAAACAGGCAGAGATGTACCATGCAGTCCACTTTGTTATTAGGATTAGTCATGACTTTGAGGGAGAAGGTTCAAAATGTAAAGCCAAGTAGAAAAGAACAGCATCTTTAGACTGCTATCTCACTTTTCTGTGTGATGTGCTAAAAGAGATCTGAAATTTTGTTTCTGATAATGATATATGGCTCCATTTCTCAGCACTGTCAGTCTTTTTATTATTATTATGTCCAGTTATCTCTGGAGTACAACAGCTGCTCAAATCCACCTCTGGAAGAGACCAAACCAAAGCATGGATGCCTTAACGTCTCATTGAATACTGAAGCTGCAATATTGGAGACATGAAGCCACAGGAAGTCTCTTGAAAAGTGATTTCTCAGCGTTCACAGCACCTCTAGAAGTACTCACACCTGCCAGCAATATGTGTCCCTGGCACTGTTTTACAGAACTCGAGCCTCCTTTCCCAAGGTTTTTGCTAAATAGACGCTCCAGAGGCTAACACTAGCCCAAACTCTACAATGCACCCAGAATTTCCAGAGGGCACAAATCATGAAGGCAAATAATAAATACATCAATAACATGTTTATTATTGCTAAGGATCCTGAAACTAGCACTGGAAATTACTGAGTTGCAGAACATCTTTGTTCTGCATTGAGGAAAATAGCAAAGAATTGGATGTATTTTTATGGATAGCAGTAATACTGGTATATTCATGAATGTAAAACTAGTGGTTTAAATATCTTGAAAAATAGTAATGATAATTAAAACAAGAGTTTTTTTTTTCTCTTTTCACTTTTCTCCATTATGTCAACAATTCAACAGGTGAATCACATCAACTGAACCAAGACTCAGTAGAGACATTCCTCATATGCACCTTCTTTAGGGTGTAGCAGGAGGGACATTTAAGTTTCCGTGCCCACCCTTTGGGGGATGATATACTCAGCACAATTCTCAGTAGGTACAAAGTAAGACATGTTATATAATTCTGGCACACATTTACTAAATTTTCACTTACATTTTTTGTGTATAATTAAATTGTTCTAATTTCATAGGCACTGTATTTGTGTGGCAAGCAAGTGTATTAAAATTACCTTTTGTGTGTTTATCCCATGTGATTTCCAGGCAGTTAGATACCCACTTGGCATTGTCATGCTTGAAGAAGGCTAAGGTGTTTTTGTAGAGCCAAAAGCAAAAGAGCATAGAATCTTTTTTCCTTACTTTGTATAAGCCCTAAGTTCTTTGAAGAAATGATGCTGATGTCTCAGAGGACAGAGAGAAAATGGGCCTCTCTGGAATAAACAGTGCAATTTCCTTTATGCTGTAGCACAGTGAAGGATGCTTCAAAAGCCCTGGGGCCAGGAGGAGCCATAAGAATGACTTCAAGTGACTCCGAATTGTTTTAAAATTTGTTTAAGGAGGACACATTTAACATTTCTGTTATACTAGGGTTTACAGGATGCAATCATGCCTTCTCATATTTTTCTGTGACCTGCCAATTATTTGATACCTTCCATAATAGTGTGCAAATGTCCATCTATTATGCTGCAAACCACAATGGTGTGTGAATTAAAAAGCTGCTGTTCCTCAACCTCAAACTGGCCCTTTTATTCTCTCCTGTGTGATGAAGGGCTAAGACTAGAGTTTTAACTTTGCCCTGCGGACACTCTTAGATTCTGATGACAGGAAAGCTACAGGATGATGGAAGGTTAGGAAAGGAAGGAGCACTCACTTCCTATTTGTTTGCTGTTTTTGTCAGGAACCCTAGGGACACTTCTACACACCAGGTGTTCCAGGCCATTCTGGTAACAGTGTTTGCTTCTAGTTCATAGCCTTCCAACTTCTAAAACCAACAGCATGCCCTCTCAGGGAGCCCTGCACCAGCCAGAGGTTTCTTCTTCCTCCTCCCAGGGCTGGTTACCCACCCACACCGAGCTTCCTCCCAGCAGAAAGACATTTCACTCTCAGGGCACCTCTTTTAAAGGATCTGAGCTTTTCATTGGGAGTTCCCATCTCCAAGTTCATAAGGTTTAGACTTCTACTCCTTTTCTGCCTCTTAAACTCCAGAGGTAGAAGTTATGTCCTATGGCCTTTGTGATACCTAAGCATTTCTTTTATGCATTTTCAGTTTTTCAGTAGCTAGTTAACTTTCTATACATTCTGTATATAGCATTCTCTGTTAAAATAACTGGTAAGGTCACTGTACACTAACCAGACCCTGACAGAAACAACTGTAATTATTCTTGCATGTACCACTTTGCCTCTGACACTAGACTGGCATCTTGAACTTCATATGTTCTTAATAAATGTTTCTTGGTTTGGTTCACTTTAATGGCCTTGTATCACAAGAGGATATTCTTTAAAACATGGTGGAATTTGACAGAAATGGGTGTAAATCTCAGTTTTACAACTTAGTAGCTGTACTATTGTAGGCAATGTACTCAATCCTTCTAAGCCTGAATTTCCTGTTATATAAAATGGACTTAATAGTGTTCCATGTCATGAAGTTGTTGTGAAACTCTGAGCACCTGGTAAGTATACAGTAAGTGGTAGCTATTATTCTTTGTACAAGAGGGACAGAATTCCAAAGAAGGAAGGTGAGTTTTCAAATGTTTAAAGTTAACAAAAGGTAAGAGAAGGGAAGAAATGAAGAAAGGTTAGGAAAGCAAAAGCTGACTATGTGAGGGGAAGTGAGAGAATAGATAATAATATAGGGAGGAAAGTATGCAAAATATGTAATCTTGTAATGAAAGGTTCATAGTAGACTTCATTTTGTCCTTTGTCCTCTCAGAACAAAATCATGACAAGTCATAATGATGTTTAATTTATTTGGCTTACAGTAACTGAATTTCTGAATATCAAGGATGGCTTCATATGTAATTGCTCCTGTTAGAATTTTTCTGACAGATTCCCTATGTCATTTTCGTCTTTCATTCTTGTTATTCCCCTATACTTTAGTAAGAAAATGTTGCTTCATACCTTGATGGTATGTCAATTGTTTCTTCTTATCTCTTCCTGAAACTGCTCCCCTCCATTTCTCTTGAATTTAAGAGTCCATGCCCTTAAACTGGACCCTGTAACACTTCTTTCACATTCTTTTTTGTTTGTGTTTTTTGGTACCGGGGATTGAACTCGGGACCTTGCGCTTTTGAGGCAGGCGGCGGAAACACTGAGATAAATCCCCGGCCCCACATTCTTGACATGTATTGTAAAAGCATAAAATTTTCATTCGCTCAAGCTGAGATTCTCATCTCAATTATGTGGGAAGGACAGGGTGCAATTTGCCTACAGATACATAAAGCAACGATTGGACTGAGATCATATTGTACTATCTTTCTTCAGCTATATTTTCTAATGTTTGTATTATATGATGAATGCCAGGTATAAATCAGTCAGTGCCCATAAAAAAAACATGCTGGTAAGTTTGAAAACAGTACTTCCTGTCTTCAAAGGTGGTCTCTAATAGACCAAACCAGCCATTGCATGTCATCTTTGACAAATTAGTCAAACTAGGGATGACATTAACTTGAACTGACCTAAAACTTGGTCTGTTCTTTTAAAAAGCTACTGTGTTTGCCCCCACAAACACATTTACACCATTAATGCTAATCATCATGAATGTTGCACATACTTTCTTGTTTTTCTATTAAGTAATTTCAGGTACCTGTGGTCACTGAGGACAAAACAAGTGGTTAGAAGAGATGCAAAAATGTAGAACTCAGTTTTATTTATGTAGTATATATGTTTCTGTGTCTATTATACATGTACATATGTTAGCTATACAAGTATATATGTGGCTGTCAAACACACACTGACATTTCTGTTTTTAGGGATTTATAGTCTCCTTTCTCCCTCTCTTTCCATCAATCATTTTTCCCCATTATAATTTATAGAACTCTACTGGAAGTAACAGGTAAAACTATCTGGACTGATGCTAGTCTTTTTGTTTTATAAGGGTAAATTACAGTTTTTGTTTTCATAGAAGATTCTTTTAACTAGCTCCCTAGTTTTCCTCTGTATGTATTACCTTATGTAACCCTAGGAGCAATGGCAAAGAAAAAATCCACAGTGATAGACTTCACTAATATTCACAGATATATATTTATTCTCCACTTCCAAGGGCACAGACCATACTCCCCAGCCTGCTTGAACTTATTTGTGGACATAGGATGGATCTGATCAATTCAATGAAAACAAAAGAGATATAGATGAATTGTGAGTAGAAATATCAACTACTAGCACTTGATTCTCTATGCTCCTGCAAAGGAGTTGTGAAAGTATGCGTTGAGACAGGTGCCATAGATCAAAGGAGTCTGAAAGGCTGAGGCAACATTGGAGGGCAGCTCCTCAGAGAGCTTCATGTATAGAACTTAGTATGAAGGAGTTGTGTGAGAGTTGGAGGTTGTTTTTTATGACAGAAAACCTAACCCACCTTTACTTATATACTACCTTTGATAAGGCAGGAGGGAAAGAGATTATAAATATTTATATATTAATATTCTTCACACATTCATCTCATTGAGCTAGTAAAACAGCCTATGTATTGGTACTACCTTTATATCTGTTTTACGGACAAGGGTATAATGGCCCAGGGAAGTGAAGTTGCACAAGGGCATGATGCTTCTAAGGGCACAGAGCATAAACCCAGCCCAGAGTCCATGTTCTTAGCGTCTGCACTCCATTACCTGTGACAGTGTACACTGGCCTGCCGTGGGAGACACTGAACTCTTTCACTGTCAACACAATTATCCCACTCCTAATGAGGGCCGCTGTGCTAATGGTCCCATCTCAGATGATTGTATATAAAATTTAACCAGAGAAGAGTTTTACCTGATTTTATGAAACTTTATATCTCTGATAGTTACAGAAATGTGAGAAAACTGTACAGAAATAAGAGGAATAGGCGTACAATTAAGAATACTGATATATACTCTTAGAATTCTGTTAAAAGAGTACATCTCATGATAATATTCTTACTGGAATAAAAACAAAATAAAAGAAAAAGAGCAAATGCTTACTGACAAAATACACACAGAAATGCAAATGTATACATACATATTGTGGTATAAGTGCTCTATCAAGTACTGAGTAGATAATATTTTTATAAAGCTACTTATCGTACATACTGTGATCATTTCTAAAGCAGGCTTTGAAGGGCCATCCAACTTATGAATTAAATACATTCCAGTAGTATACATACAACTGATCTGTGGAAGACATCACTGGACAAATATATATAAAATGACTGGTTTCTTTGGAAGGAGACATCCATGGATGAATTACTTTGCTTAGTTCTCCTTCCTGGTTGGTTGGCTTAGTGCACATTTTCAGGTTCCTTGACCAAACTGCTCCAGCCATCCACTGTGCTGACCTCTCTGTCAGCTGCCTTTAGAAGTGATGTTTCCTTCGAATTACTCTAATTTTTATAGTAATCACACATCCCAAAGCTTTATGAAACATCAAGTTCTTGTCCTTGAAATAAAAATCTAGTTACGTTCATTGTGAGTGTCTTCCTTTAGTTGGGTGGAATTGAAACTTTCCATTTTCTTCTGATCAAATAATCAGCAGGTCATACAGAGGCCAGAGGGAAATCAACAGAAATAGTCGCTTCTGTGGCTCCAGCTATTGTAATGCAGTTAGAGTGAAAAGGACTCATTTTCCTGATGTAAGTGACTTATTTTTAAATTTTCTTATGTCATCCCTCTTTGAGATTCAAAAATATTCAAAATTTTAAAAAATTCAAAAAATAAATGCAACTTATATGTCTATATTAAAAGTCTACTCCAAATATTCTTCTTGAGTATTTCATCCTTTCTAAAATGTATGAGATTTAAATATAGATATATGAGACTATTAGCTATAACCTCTGTCCTCTTGATATGGTATTGCATTTGATAAAAAACAGAGAAAAATATTATTATTGTCATCTCTTATAAGTAAGTCTTTATGAGTATGAATCATATTTAAAGAGCACCAGAACAACTAATGAAAATTAACAAAAATTATTAATGTTTTGGATGTACCTATAAAGTAAGACAACGATACACTTTCAGATCCCCTAAATTAAAAGACCCAATTCAAAAATGGGCATCTGAAAAAACAGACATTTCTCAGACAAAGAAAAAAAGCAGCAAATAAACATATGAAAAAATGTTCAGCATCACTGGTCATTCGAGAGATGCAGATGAAAACAACACTGAAATTCCACCTCACCCCAGGAAGAGTGGCTGCTAGCAAGAAATCAACCAATAACAAATGCTGGCAGGGGTGTGGGGAGAAAGGAACCCTTCTCCATTGCTGGTGGGAGTGCAGAATGGTCCAACCACTATGGAAATCAGTGTGGAGATGCTTCAAAGAACTAGGGCTGGAGGTCCCATTTGACCCAGCTATTCCCCTGCTGGGTATTTTTCCAAAAGAATTAAAAGAATCATACTACAGGGATATATGTGTATCCATGTTTCTAGCTGCACAGTTTGTAATAGCTAAAGCTTGGAAACAGCCCAAGTGCCCATCAACTGGAAACTGGATAAAGAAGATGTGGTTTTTTTATAAAATGGAGTACTACTCAGCCATAAAGAATGAGAAACTAGAGTCATTTATAGCTAAATGGTTGCATATTGAAGTCATACTCTTTAGTGAGATAAATAGGACACACATGTGTAAATACCAAATAGTTTCTCTAGTGTGAGAAACTGAGAGTATAAATAAGGATTAAAAAGATTAATAACTAATAATTGATATTTTGAAATAGGAAAAGGTCCAAAGTGGTAAGGGTGGTGGGAGGAGATGTGGAAAGGAAAGAATGGAAAGGAAAAATTATGAGAAAAGAAAAAAAAAATGGAAACAAAGTATGTAAATAGGGAAGGATGGAGGGGTGAAGGACGCACAGGTAATGGGGAAAAAATAAGAACCAAGATACATCACGTACAGGTACAAGCACCCAATGATAAATGTAAACATATTGTATACCTAAAATATACCAATAAAAGAATTTAAGCAAAATTTCTTGGGGCTTTCACTTTAAAATGAGTTCCTTAAATTATACTTAAAAATAAACTGCTGGCTGATGTTTCAAGACATCTAATTAAACACTTACTGGCTCAAGTGGTAAGCAAGAAATAATAAGTAGTGTGACTATAGGCTACAAAGTGAAATTTGAGTGGCCTTGTATTATGGCCTCACACTAATTTTCCTAACTATAATTATTCACAGAATTTGAATTCAGCTTTATTACTTCGTTAAGTGGAGGAGTCAGGATAATGGTGACAACTGACCCTAAAATGCAAGGAATTCTAAATTCACACATTGCCATTTTCTTGTCTGCTTGTGACTTCACAGAGAGGACCTACAAATAGATGTGTGACGTTGTGGTCATGGAAATATGGCGAAACTGCATGTAGTTTGCAGAAAAAGCTAAAAACTTACCTCATCAACAGATTATGCAGTTAGCATTGTTTATATAGTTCAATCTCAAAACTCTTGAATAATCTAGTTCATAAAAAAGATAACTCATGAGACATTTGGTGTTAATAGAGATAGCTTTTCTTTGTTTTCAGTGCTGGGGCCAAACCCATGCTTTTACACTTGCTAGACAAATGCTGTACCATTGACTTACATCCTCAAATCTGGAATGTTTTTAATATGATATTATTAGGCTGTGGCTAGGAATAACATTTTAATTTAAACTTTGATATGTGCTATAGTAGTCTATATGAATATTAAAAAATACCCTAGAACTTTGTTGTTTAAAACATAAACAGTTACTCACTTATGAGTTTGTAATATAACAATTATAGTCAAACAAACAATGAAAATGGTAATTTGGGCAGCACTAGCTGTGGCAGGTTTGTCTGAGTTCTATGTGGTATCATCCCAGGTGAGCCAAATAAGCCTGACAGATCAATGTCTAAGCTACCTTAATGAGTAGTGAAAAGTTATTGACAGTTGTTGGCTAAAGGTCTTCAGTCTTCTTTACTTGCATCTGTCCTTGAAGTTATCTGGGCTTCCTTGCAGTGTGGGTGAGGAAGCATAAACTGGTAGTCTTCTTACAGATTAGGCCCCAAAGTGAACATAATTTCTGCAGTGTTTTAATGGTCAGACCAACCCTACCCATATTCAATGAGAAGAAATGAATAGATTTCACTGGATAGGAGAGTGACACCCATGTGTAGGGAAGGGATGAAGAGATAATGGCTGTTATAACTTGTATCTAGGTGTGCCCACAAAGTCTCATGTCTTCATAGGTGGGGATTTTCGGAGGTGGCTGGTCTAGAGTTGTTGGGAGCAATGCTACATAATTTTAGGGTAAAATCATTTGGTTAGCCTAGTTCTCCTGCCTACAGCCCAGCTATGGAATAACTCCACTTTGGCCTCCGATCACAACTGAGACCTCAGTGATCTGGTGATGCTATGATTCTCCAGGACAAGAAACATCCTGGGAGCTGAAAACATCCTGGGAGAAACAAACATCTACTCAGTTCCTTGTTGTTATTTACACAGGATGTACTGAACTCTCTGCAAGTCATTTGTTACGTTTGTTTCTCCCAATGTACTGAATAAAAGGTGCAGTAAGCTGGGGGCTTTTGTCTTTGCTGCCCAGAGCAGCACTGATCAGACCCAAAGCTCATCTCCTTCTCAGTCTCATTTTTTTACCTTTCCTGTAATTCGCCTTGTGCTGCTGTGGCTAGCAGGAGACTAGGACTTACTGCAGAGGTTCTAGTAACGTCCCTTTTCCCTGTTCCCTACATAGAGTGTGTGATGCTGGGATTAAGTGTGCAATGCTGGGACTAAGGGTGACCCACCCTGGGTGTGAGTGGCACCTGGTAGGTAGCCTGGCTGGAATATCAGGGACAGAAATAGGGCTGCTGCTTGCTACTTTGCTGCTTCTGCCTGCCCTGCTTTGCCATGGACTGTTTCCCCTCTGCTGTACCACTCTGCCGTGCCACCCTGCCTTGGATCCAGCCAAGTATGGACTGAAACCTCTACAAATTGTGAGCCAAAATAAACCTTTCCTCCTTTAATTTCGTGTGTCTGCTATTTTATTTCAGCAATGAGAAGAGTAACTAAGACAGTGGCCATCTTTACGTACAAGTCTCCAAACTATAATTAACACAAGAATAGGTTTGAAAATAGGAATGAGTAACATTGAAAATTTTCTATTTGGTCTATGTAGTCTTCTATATTCATTTCAGTAGCTTTTAGAACTCCTTCTCCATCATTAAGTAATCAGTTTCTCCTTTGTAACTGTCAGTTATCCAGTGATTATTTGAAATGTAGAGAAGGGTGATTTTCATCACTAAAGTCCACAGGGCACAGAGGCACAACTAGCTTGAAGTGGGGTACTTGAAACCACAGCATGGCTCTCCATTGATATCTCCTGATTTGATAGTGCTCAGAAATGGCTGAAAATCAGCCTTGCTTTCTGGGCGACCAGAAACTGGGTGACCATAACTTACATTAGGTATTTTTATGCTACTGATGGAAAAAAATATTTAGAAATCAAGGTATGAGGTAACAACGTAAGAAAAACAAAATAGCTGGGTTTACTGTATTGTAACTCAGAATACAGGAATAAATGCCTGCATACACAGAAGTAGTACATTTTACCTAAGTCCTTTAGAGAAATTCATATGAGAAGATATCTTTTCTCTAGGCAAGACTAAAATGCTTTTTTGTGGTGAGGCTATTAGTCTAAACATCAAATTCATTATTTCAACCTTGGTATAATATAGTTAGTGAACTTGAGAAGTTATGTATAGGTTCTTCAGCTTCAGTACTATTGACAATTTTGGCAGGATAATTATTTGTCATACCAGGCAGTCCTGTGGATTGCAATATGTTTAACAGCACCCCTGGCCTCTACCCAATAGCTAGTTACATACAGCTCCCTCCATTTGTGACAACTAAAAATGTCTCCAGGTATTGCCATAATTGTCCTTGATTGAGAACCACTGGGTTTTAATAGATGTGTACTTAGGGAAAGAAGTTTTCCCTAAGGCAACTTTATTGATCTCAGTCATGTTCCTCTGTCCTCTTTCACAGATGGAGAAATCTTTATGAATTGTCTTTGCCTTTCATTTAAATGAAAAAAAAGATTTCCTATAACTTAAAATCTGAGTTTCTGTCTCAGGAAATAAGATTTTATAGCTTATTTTAAATGGACTTGTCCTATTTATGGATATTCCCCATAAATGACTTTTTAATTGACAGATTTTGAGAAACAACTTTATAAAATAGAAAATATGAGACAAGACTTCCTGGATCATACTGTTGAAAGAATCTTTATTATCACCTGACAGACACACATGACAATGGAACTGCCAGGGCTTTAGACACTATGTTGCCAAATTACTTATTTATGAATAAGGACATCCAAGTTTAGAGATTTCTTGCCTTGGTTTCATCATCAGACTTAATTACAGGAAGAATCAAAATTAGAAGCCAAAATGTCCCAATTTTCAGATCAGCTTTCTTCTTGCTACCACCTGGTGCTTTTCAAGGGAGCCTTCTTTTATTATTTCCAGGGTCCCATATTTGCATAAACATGTGCTGCAGTATTTTTAGACAGGACTCTATAGCACCATAGGTATAGCAGACTGAAATGCTAGAGGAAAGGAGGAGATAGGAAGACATGCTTATTTCAAGGGAATTTCATGCCTGAGGGATAGAGTTTAACAATACTTACCAGCACTAGTATATGTATTTTCTTATTTCCAGTGTTTTGATAAATCTACTTATGAAATGCTCTGTTTCTCCACTCTACCACTCTCCATATCCCTGACAGATCATTTGGCATTGACACCATGCTCTTGGAGATATGATTTACCTACTTAAGAAATAGGCCAATTTAGCTCCAGAGTTATATTCACATCATAGACTGAATATATTTTAACTGTTTTCCCAGAGAAACTCAGTGAGGAGTGAGTGAAGTTAAAGGAGGGGCAGGCAGCAGCCTGACTCGCAGCTATGGAGAGAAGTGTCCAGAGAAAGGGCTCCTACCAAGAACTCTTGGGTCCAGAACATTCTTTTCTAAGGTTCTGCTCTCTCTACTTTCTGGATTTCGTTTAAACTTCTTCATTCCCGTGCTGTCCTTTTGCTTTCCCTGTGCCAGAAAGCTTTCTCTTTTGAGCTTAGCCAACTCATTTGTTGTCTTTAAAATTGGGGGTAGGATTTTTTATTTTGAAATATTTAAATGACAAATAAAATTGTGTAATCATCACCCAAGTATACATATACCAAATCATCACATCACACAACTTGAAGTTGTTGATTAAATTCAAGTTATGTAATGTGATGGTATATGTATACATATTAATATCAAATTAATTAACCATCAGCACCCTCAATTATGGTTGTATGTGTGTATGTTTGTTTTGAGGACACTTAATATCGACTCATAAAATTTCAAGTAAACACTAGTTATATTACTCATAGTAACCATGTGGTATATTAGACCCTTAGAACTTACTCAACTTATATTGGAAAATTTTTACCTTTTGACCAATATCTCTTCATTTGCCCTATCCTTCAGCCTCTAGCAACCACCATTTTATTTTCTGCTTCTATGAGTTAGATGTTTTTTAGATTCTTCATGAGTAAGTTTGAACAGTATCTGTCTTTCTACATCTAATTTATTTCTTTTAGGAAAAAGTCTTCCATATTCATCTATGCTGTTAGAAATGCAAATTTTCTTTCTTTGGCTGAATAGCAAACCATTGTGTGTGTGTGTCTCACAATTTCTTCATTCATTCTTCAGTGAACAATTAGGTAGGGCATTGTGAATAATGCTGTGATAAAAGTAAGAATGCAATATCTTTTTGAGATATTGATTTCATGGCTTTTAGATATAAATCAGATGTGGGATTTTGAGATAGTATGGTAATTAGCTTCCACATTATTTTTCATGCCTATACCAACTTAATTTTCTACCAACAGTGTACAAAAATTCCCTCTTTTCCACATCTTAACCAGTATGTGTTATCTCTTGTTTTTTGACAATAGTCATTCAAAGCAGTGTGAGCTAATATATTTGTGATTTGGTTTCCATTTCCCTGACAATTAGTGAGGTTGAGCACTTTTTCATATAACTCTTGGCCATTTCTATACCTTCTTCTGAGAGATACCTGTTCAGGTCCTTTTCCTTTATTTATGTATTATGTATTTAACTGGTAATAATTGTACACACTTATGTGGTAAAGCATAGTGCAATCTTTCAATACCTTTATACATTATGTATTGGTCAATTCAGGACATTTAGGCTATTCATAATTTCAAGCATTTATCATTTCTTTGTAATGAGAACATTCAAAAATCTTCTCTTCTAGCTCTATTGAATTATATGTTGTAATGTTGGGCATAATCACCATTTTTGTGTAATAGAATAGCAGAACTTATTTCTATTTGTTTTTGCCCATTTTCAAAATAAAACTTTTTTTTTTCTTTTTGGTGTTAAGTTTGTGAGTTCCTGCTGTATTTTGAATATTTATCCCTTAATGCATATATGGTTCAACAGTATTTTCTCTCATTCTATATATTTTCTTTTAATTTTCTTGATTTTTTTAACCATATAGAAACTTTGGGTTTCATGTAGTCAAATGCTGTAATGTTTACTATTTCCTTTCTTCTGCTGATTTTGGGCGTAATCTCTCCTTTTTGTAGTTCCTTGAAATGAAGTCAGTTTTTTTTTAATCTTTACTTTTTTCTTAATGTAAACACTTAAAAACTGTCTTAGGACAGCTTTGCCACATACTTTAAGTTTTGGCCATTGTTCTATTTCCATTTTTATTTGCTCCAGATACTTTTGATTTTCTTTTAGAATTCCTCTTTCACACATTAGTTTCTTGGGATCATTTTAGCTTGAATGTATTTGGGGATTTTTCTAAAATTATTCTTATTGATTTCTAGTTTTATAGTCATGTGGTCCAAAATATACTTGATATGATTTTAGTGCCCTTAAATTTGTGAAGACTTGCTGAATGTTCCATAGATACTTGAGAAGAGCTGTATTTTGCTCTGTTGGAAGGAATAATATATATATATATATATATTTATATATATATAAATATATATATATAAATAAATATATCATACCTACATAATGGGTCCTTTTGAACTATAATACTATTCAAGTCTACTGTTTTTTTTTAACTTTCTATCTGGATGGTTTATCCCTTTATCCATTTACCTATTTATTCATTGTTGAAAATTATGTCCTCTACTATTATTATATTGCTGTCTATTTTCTACTTTAGTACTGTTAATATTTCTTTTATATATTTAGGTTCCAATGTTGTATATACATGGAAATTAAATATATATATATATATATATATATATATATATATATATATATATACACACTGCTCTTTTTAGGTCCTCTGTCTCTTTCTTCCTGTTTTGGTGTGTTCCTTTGAAATTTCTTGGGTTTTTTTATAATGGTATGTCTTAACATCCTTGACTTTCTCCTTTTGTTAATCTGTTGAAGTGATGGTGAAAACGTTTTTAAGACCTAATGGACACAGCATTTATTTTTATTTTTTATTGTTTATTTATTGGTACAGTTTAGGTATACAATACAGTTACATTCGTCATTGGAACCTTGTACCTTTACATGATGTATCTTGGTTCTTATTTATTCCCCATTCCCTGGCCCTTCCTTAACCCCCTCCACCCCCTCCACCCATCCCTATTTACAAATAATTTGTTTCCACTTTTTTTCCTTTTCTTATATTCTTCTTTTCCCTTCTTTGGACACAAGCATTTAATGTAGCCTTATATATACAGAAAAAATTGTGAGTAATTAATATTCACCACAGAGGAGTATGGCACGACCAAACAATGGCATACTCTGCAGACATGAAAAGTCAATCTTCAATGATTTAATTAATTGAGAAAATATTCATTAAAATGTCACATGCTGATGATCCTTGAGGGTCAGGAAGGGTCTGCAAAGATCATTCTCTCTCCTTATGAAAAGTATTCATCATAATAGAGAACACTGCTTGACCATTGACTATTTTTTGGGAGGGTGGAGTTTTTGTTATAGCTAACAAGAAAAGACAAAATTCTGACATTTACAAAGAAGGTTCTTTGAATTTCATTACTCAGCTGGCATACTTTTTATCTCTCTAGATTCTGTCTCTTAAAAGTATGAGTCTAAGAACGGGAACAATGATCCTGATAGACTAATCCTAAACCAGAAGAATGATAGTTCTTTACTGGCCATCAGACATGGTCAAATTCACTGGATATAGGTTCTATAGAGGCTTAAAACTAAATTCTCAGAGTAATGGTAAGAGTAGAATGCTTGAGGCTTTCCAAATTTATGATGCCTGCTACCTCTCAATCTCATGCATGATATATTTTTATATAAAAAGTTCAATCTACCAAACAGTATGCATGATATATATGAAGCAGATCAAAGATGTGATAGATGTAACACAAAGCATTAATAGTGGTAATCTCTGAACACATGAACAACTTTCATCTTTTTCTCAAAGATTTTCTGTATTTTCTGACATATTTGCACCAGTACAGTTACATGTATGGAGACTAATATAAACAAACATACATGCGCACAAAATAAATAAGAAGTATGGGGTACATTTCAAATTCTGAATATAATAATTTTAGAGGTAAAAAATAACCATTTTAGAGTTAGGCTCAAATATATTACCTATACACAAAAATAATGTGCTTGAATTGTTTCATTATTAATTTAGAACAGTGTTCATCTGATTATAATTTCATATAAAGGATCCATGTCCTTAGAATTTCTGTACAAAGCAACACTCATTTTTCAGGGTCTGCCCAACAGCATACCTTATTTAAAAAGGCTGTTTGGTTCCTGACCCAGGATAAGATGAGCAGCTCGCTGAGCAAAGATAAAGATCTATTTGCTTTGCTCAGCTCCCTCAAGGACAATGATTCGGGAACTGGAAGCCAAAATGTCAGGACAACCAGCATTTCTCCCAGTTTCTCACCTTGTTGAAGCCAAATGAATTATTTTCAGCCTAATTTGGAGTGGCTTGGTCACAGGAGGCAGCAGTCACATACAAAGAAAAGAGATGGGTGGCCCATTGTGGGTGACAAGTAATTGTCTCTGCATTACCTCCTTTGGGGCCGGGAGACATTTCCATCTCCAATCTCCTGCCCAGTAATTCTCTCCTTCCTCTCTTCAGAAAAGGGTCTCAGTTGAGCCACTTCATAATATACACAAAATCCTAACCCTCTAGTCTCTAGATGAAAATGCTGGAAACTGAGAAAAAGAATACGATGAGGAGAACTGGACCCCTTCATGTCTCATTCCAAAAAATTCTTGTTTGTTCCAAGAAATGTATACCTACTATTGCCAGACACTATTCTCGGTTGTTAGTACTTTTTCCTTTTGGTACTCATAAATCCTCAGGATTCTAGCTCACCTCCAGATCTAGGAGGCTTCTGAGTGGTCTCCTGAGAACTGAGATGCTACAGACATCACTCTAAACATTTGGATCCTATTCCAGCTTCCTGAAGTATCACTGGTGCAGTGGAGATGGTCTTGTCTCAGTCAACATCGGGATGCTTTGTGTTTTGCAATCATTCCTAAGAACTGTACTTTGTTAACTCAGTGTCTCCGTGGATGGTCATTGTAACTTGAATTCTGGAAATGTACAGGAGATAATTGCTTTGTAGTAGACAGTATTCTAAGATGCCCCCCTCCAAGATCTCTGTTTCATGGTACACATACTTTATATACTTCTCAGCCATTGAGTATGGAAAGAACCTGTGAATACAATGGGCCATCACTCCCAAGATGATGGTACAAAGTAGTTGATTTGTCCAAATGGGACTGAACTAAAGAAGCTAGTCCTAGAAAGACTCCTTCCTGGAAGAGAAGTTTGAATCACAAGAATGTTAGAGGGCCTAAGGAGGGGAATGTGGCAAGGGACTTAGAGTATCCTCTAATAATTTGAAGTATCCTCTGAACAATAAAAAAAGGGGATGTCAGTATGAGAGTTAGAAGGCACTGTGTGCACTTTGCCTCCAGTCTGAGAGAGCATGAGAGAGTTGGCAGGCATCAGATGAGATCCCAGACCTCTCTGTCTCCCTGTTTTCACCCTAGTGAGACTCAGATAATATACCTCCAGACTCCTGACCCATGGAAACTATGGGATAATACTTTGAGTTGCTTTAAGCTGCTAATTTTGTAGTAAATTGTTATAGAATAATAGAAAACATATATACCTGTAGTTTATTTAGATTATGATATTGACAATGTCCACAAAAATGATCATGCAGCTTTTCCTTATACACTGCCATGGTATAAATGTTTGTGCCCGGTGCCCTCAAATTTATGCACTGATTGTTTTACAGTGTATCTGATGGTAAGGGATTTGGGAAGTCATTAGGTCATGAGGGCAGAGCCCTTGTAAATGAGATCAGTAAAGGCCCCGAGGGCTGTCTTGCCCCTTCCACACATGAAGACACAGTAGAAAAAGCACCATTATTAAACCAGAAAGCCAGCCCTATCTAGATTGTGGATCAGCCAGTGCATTGATGGACTTCCAAGCCTTTTGAACAGTGAGAAAATTCTAAGGTTTATAAGCCACCTAATTTATGACATTTTCAATCTATCAACCTGATTGTGTTAAGACAAACCTTCAGTGTCAAGGCCTCACCATCCTTCAGAGTAGCTCATTTAATTTTGGGAAAGCCTCTAATTATCAGGCGTTGCTTCTTTTAATACTAAGTTGAAGTCTGCTCTACTATTTTTACTCATTAATTTAGACTATGGCCTGACATTAAAAAAAAAACTTCAATCCTTCTATCCTAAGATAGTGTTTAAGAGATCTAAAAAGAGCAATCACGATCTATGTAAGTCTACAGTTCTCTGTTTAAAAATCCTAACTCTTGGACTGTTCTCATTTGATGTTGGTCTAGATATTTCATTCAGATTTGTTAGACACTCCTAAAACATTAGAGCCTTGCCCAAGTTATGATCTTATTTACAGGCCCATGTTTTCATCACCTGTTTTTCCGAGTGTGGAGAAGAGAATGATGTAACTGGTATTTCTCTTAGGTTAATTGTCCTGGGAAGCAAACTCCAACATAGAGTCTGCAAAGAGTTCAGGGGAGAGTTGTGCCGCTAGGAGCACAACCAGTGAGGAACTAAGGGAAGCAGAGCTGCACAAAACTGTCAGTGTGCAGAGCAGGTACAGCAAAAGCCATGTCCTCTAGAGCTGCAGAGCTCTTATGGAAGATCCGGAACTCTGACGGTCCTTCAAAACTGACCCGCTTGAAGCAGTCGTTGATGAGACCTGCTCCTGGGGAGGAGATGCGAGCTTGCATGATGCCAATAGCTTCAGCTGAGGTCAATTTTCAATCTGTGAGCTGTTGGCTGATAATACCCTTGGCAGCTGGGGAAGGAGTGTCTTAGAGGATCTGGGTGGCACCCAACAACTGTCATATAGCTCATTTCTTGTACTACTAAAACCCTCCTACTTCATATAAAAATTACATCCCATTAGGAAATAGCACCCCCAGCACTGTGGTTGGTGTCACCTTCTGAGAAACTAAAGAGAAATTTAGGGCACAAACTGCAGCCTCTTGCTCATGAAGTTCTCAATCCAGAGATATAATTCATATTCATTTTCTTTGCTCCACTATTACTCGGTTTAGATTTCTCCCTACCATCAGTAAGCACCTCTGTTGATCTACGTTGAGTTTTGGATAAGGTAATTCAAATCCTCATTCCTCCATATCTCTTTCAGTCTATGTTTGCTGCAGCTGTCCATTTGTTGACCAAATCAGGTAGAGGAGTAATAACAGATGCCTCAGAAAATCACCTGGATTCCCTACTCCTACTGTAGAATAGTGGACATTCCTCCTTCTTATGATTAGGATAAGATCATTAGGATCATTAATCATCCTTATCATTAGTATGATTATCCCTGACAAAACATTAACTCTTCCTGCTTTGTTTCTTGGCACCAGCAACCTGAAGTAATAGAATGGCAGACATAGTTTAAAGTTGACTTTTTAATGACTTTTTCTGTCCCCCCTGGTAAAAGTATTACCTCTTGGAAACCTGAATTTCTACAGATATAGAGCTAGATTTTTGGGGAGAAAAACCCTTCAAAATTAAAGTGACTTACTTTACTTGGAATAAAGATAAGCAGGACTACTAATTCTATCTCTGATTTCACATATTGAGGGCTTACCATATTCTAATGATAGTTAAATAAAGGCAAACACTCCATTTTGATGAGAGGGTATCATAACCAGAATGATACCTCTGCTATGCAATCAAAGGGCCACTTGATTTCTCTATCATGTTGGCACTTTCTGAGGACTGCTATGTGATAGGACTAGCAGCTCTTAGTATCTTATGCTTACTGCTATGCATCTTTTTCTGTAAAATATTAAAATTAAATAGATGTCACATGACACAAGATCCTACCTCAATGAATCAAAATGCTAAGCCTTCAAATAAGCTAGCTAGATAAGACCTTTTAAGCATGCAGACCAAGGTTATATCAGTTTTTCCCAAGATGAACTGCTGAATTTTCCAGCTATTCCACCAAAATGAAAGAACTTCAATGTAATAAACTTGCCAATAAGGGACTAGTTAGGCTGCTCATGGGGTGGGTACCATGCAAGGGACTCAGCATTGGTTTTTACTTCTGGCATATTGTACATTTGGCACTGGCAGAAACTAGAATGGTCTTCATGTCACATTCATAGTCTCTATAGTCACAACTGAAGTGACTGCATTAATGTACCATGGTATAAGCATTTAGTGGTTGAGTTAAGAGGTGGAGAAAGGTTAAGATGAACTAAGTCACTATATCAAGTTGTATGGTGAGTCTCTCCCATAGTGGATAAATTTGGTGATCATCAATGTATGATATGAAGAGCTTCATCCTTTATCCCTGTTTTCATGGTTATGTTCCCATCCCTATTGAGGCTTTCTTGTCACAATTTTCCAATCTCTTCAGCCAAAATCCTCAGATTATATAGCCAACCCATTCATTACTGTCAAAGGGTTTGTATAATATCCTCTATCTTTAGAATGTGGGTGGCTATGTTCACTACTTGAAGCCTTGCCCATTTGGAAGATTTTCTTTCACTACTGTCTTTCAGCATCATATAGTGCAACAGCAAATCATTTTTGGCTTTACCAATATATCTAGTATATCAGGATTCACAAGAGAAAAAGTATATTTATATATATTTAATATTTAAATTATATTTATTATATTTTATAATATTTATATATTATATATCAAGGATTTATAAGGATATGTAAAGAATTTATAAAGCAGGCTTACAATGGCATCCTTCAGAGTCAGGGGTAAAAGAATGTAAAAGAACTATCTGTGCATTGGAAAGCTGGATTTAGTCAAAAGTCATTCAAGTTGATGCCACAATTAATAATTACTCTTAGTCAACTCACCTACAAACCAATCTTAAGGGTTTTTTTTTTTTTTAAGAAAGAACTCCTATGCTGCCCTGGATGTCAGGTGAGGGACAGAAACAGTACATTGGTGGGAGATGTCATAAAGACTTGAAATACTTGAATACTTGCCCATGTAGCTTACTTCTGCCCTCAGATCTTGTTCACACCAGTTTCCAATTGTGTCTCTTCTATCTTTAGACACAAACTTTTGACCTGGTGGGTTTGACATAAAGAAGTTCATTGTTGTCCATCTGGCTTCCTGGTCACTTGTGTCCCATGGTCAGGTTCTCTCCCTCTCATAGGGACTAGCTGCATGACAGAAGTTATTTTGAAAATGGTGAAACCTTGGCACAGATTTCCTCCTGCAACTAAGGGTTTTGCATTTTAATTCTGGTCTGAAGCTTTATCATAAATGCCAAAGAACATCTCCTACTTAGATATTTTTGGGCTTTATAGGCCAACCAGGAGGGCTGTTTATACCATAGCTAAGAACTACATCAGAAGCTTTTCTTGGCCTGTACCCAAAGCTAGCAGCCATCTGGGTCACCAAAAAGGGGTCAAAGTAGCATTCCCAAGAGTGAAATATGCTTGCTCTAAAATCTAAAAAAGTTGAATCATCATTGTGCTTCCTGTTCAAACATGAGAAGTTTGGAATGAAATAATTTATCTTTTCCTTAGGGTACTGATAGGCTAGTATGTCTCTGATCACTGAGCCTGTAAAAACTTCACTGATATAAAAAAATTCTGAATCTTAGTGAGGTTTATTTCCCACAGTCTGGAGCATGTGTCTTACTAAGGCATCCAAAAGTTTTGCCATTTCTTGCTCATTCAGTTTGAATAATATGGCATTACAGATATATGAACCCAAGTAACTCTGCTGGATGTCATCTATACTCTCAATGTGTCACCTCATATTTTTGTGTTGGATACTTAATTCTTATTGCAACAATGTTTGGGTATAGATCCTAATCGGAGGTTTAGGTCATGAGGGATGTGGCTTCTTGAGTAGATTATGTCACTTTATAAAGGGTTTCAGGAATGAGTTCCCTCATAGTCTTGTGGCAAGTGGGGACAAAGTGTTCATCTTCTTTTTGCCCTTCCATCATCTGCCATCTGAGAATGTAACAAGAAAGCTCTCATCAGATATCAATGCCTTGATCTTGGATTTTATAGCCTCCAGAACTATGAAAGAATAAATTTATATTCTTTATGAATTACTCAGGCTGTGGTTTCCTGTTATGCCTGCACAAAATGGACTAAAGCAATGTTCAAACAGTTCAGGTCCCTTAGAACTATATATTACACAGAGAGCAAGGGAGTTAATATAGACAAAGTAAGACCGTAAGTATATAATACTATAAATCACAAATGAATTATAATTGCTTTTGGTCCTCCCTCCTGATTTTGGATGAAAAGGATTTCATTTTCCATATATCAGATCATATACGAGTGTCTGAAGCCGTATTAACCTGCTGTATTAAAGATACAGCAAATGGCAGAAGAGTGGCAATTGAGGATATGAGTATGAAGGATGAATTTGCGATAATCTATTGCTATCTCTCAAGGTGTTTTAATATACACCACACTGGTGATTTAAATGGATATGCAATGTGTAATACCATTCAGGTAATTCTTTAGGTCTATGATGGTGGCATCTATCTCTTCTATTCACCTAAGCATGTACTGCTGCTTTTCACTAAATTACATTATTTGGAGATAGGGGAAGGAGGTTTCAGGGACTTCCAATCACCCTACAGGTAAGAAATAAAAAGTGGCAGGCTGTCACGCTTTCAATACTTGAAAAATGACCACTGAGAGGGCCATGGAACCACTGTACCCAGGGTAAGTTATACCAACATAAGACTCTATTTATTTCCTATCTCCTCAAAATCCCAGTATAGGGCTGGGGATTTAGCTCAGTGGTTCCGCCACCTGCCCTGCAAGTGCAAGGACCCGAGTTTGATCCCTGGTACCAAAAAAAAAAAAAATCCCAGGATAACAGGAGGACTATAATGATATTTGAGTCCCTAAGTACAAATGTTAACTTGATTTTTGTCAAACTTGTTCAACATTTCCTTTCACTAATGTATGATTGCCAGAGTAAATAGTAATAGGTTCCTTTGAGGAAGCATTAAGTGATTCATAGTCATTGGTATGTAGTTTTGGAGAGTCTTTCCTACTAGAGACTGGTCCTTTTTAGGAGTGGACTTTGGGTATGGTAATAGACTAATGAGGAAAACCTGGGCAAGAATCTTGGCTTTTCATGAGATGACTGTGGTTTTTTTTAAAAATAACTATTATCAAACAAACACACATACAAAAAATTAAAACCATTCAAAGAAGAACAATGCAAGGGGAAAAAAACTACAATTAAATTCAAATACAGTAGAACTCAACCAAAACAAGACTAAAAAGCACTTAAACATTCTTCCATATAACTTAAAAAAGCATCTCAAGCACCAACAAGACATCAGAGGATGTGATTTGTTTCAGAAAGATCCTCCAAACCAACATTGAACAAATAATGATCTGGAAAAAAACTCCAGTTAGTTAGCAGACTTCACATAAGCCAAACTTCTCCCTAATTTAAATTTTGATACAGTCATATGACACGCAATGGAAACACAATCCGAGAAATATATTCTTAGGCCATTTCATCCATGTATATCCTTAATTACACTTGCAGTTTCTCATGCTAGAGAAACTATTCAGGTTTTACACATATGTGTCCTATTTATTTCACTTAGGAGGATGGCCTCAATATGTCATGATAATGATAAGTCAATACATATCAATTATAAGCATTAATGTTAATGGTCTCAATTCACCAGTCAAAAGAAATAGACTGGCAGAATGGGTCAAGAAACAAGATCCAACAATATGCTGCATGCAAGAAACACACTTGATTCAAAAAGAAACTCATAGACTGAAAGTTAAAGGGTAGAAAACAATACTCCATGTGACAGGAAACCCCCCAAAAGCAGGAGTAGCTATCCTTTTTGAAGATCAAGTGGATTTCAAACCAACACTGATTAAGAGAGAAAAAGAAGGACACTACATCCTTATAAAGTGAACAATCCAACAAGAAGAGATGACAATCATAAACATATAAGCACCAAACAGTAGTGCACAAAACTATATAAAACAAATACTAATGGACATGAAAAATCAAATAAACACTAACACAGTAGTAGTGGGGGTCCTCAATACCCCACTGTCACAAATAGATAGAACAACTGGACAAAAATAAAGAAATACTACAACTCAATCAAACTCTTGAACAAATGAACTAAACACACTTTTACAGAGTGTTCTCCCCCACAAAATCAGAATACACATTCTTTTCAGCTGTACATGGGTCATTCTCCAAAATAGACCACATACTCGCTCACAGAACATGTTTAAGTAAGTGCAAAGGAATTGAAGTTATCCCCTGTATATTATCAGAACATAATGTGATGAAATTGGAGATCAATAGCAAAAGAAACCACAAGAATTTCATAAAAACATGGAAAATAAACAACACACTTCTGAATAACCAATGGGTCACAGAGGAAATTAAAGAAGAAATCAGAAATTTCCTACAACTAAATGACAATGACAATACAACATATTGGAATCTATGGGACACAATGAAAACAATCTTAGGAGGGAAATACATAACAGTGAATACTCATATTAGGAAAACAGAGTGAGCCCAATTAAACAACCTGATGCTGAACCTCAAGCTTCTAGAAAAAGAAGAGCAGGACAACCCCGAAGCTCATACAAGGGAGGAAATTATAAAGATCAAAGCAGAAATCAATACAATGGCAACTAAGAAAACAATACAAAAAAATCAATGAAGCCAAGAGTTGATTTTCAAACGAATCAACAAAATTGACAAACCCTTAGCCAACCTTATCAGAAAAAGGAAAGAAAAGGCCAAAATCCATGCAATTAGGAATGAAAAGGGTGAAATGACAACAGACCCAGCAGAAATCCAGAGGATCATCAATACCTACTT
>NW_004624743.1:28206316-28241235 GCF_000247695.1 Heterocephalus glaber
AAATGGAAACAAAGTCTTTGTAAATAGGGAGGGATGGAGGGGTTGAAGGGAGGGCAGGGGAATGGGGGAAAAAATAAGAACCAAGAGAGATTATATATAAAGTTGCAAATTTCCAATGATGAATGTCATTATATTGTATATCTAAAATGTACCAATAAAATTAATTTTAAAAAGAAATGATCAGAAGCAAGAGATTTTTCCCTAGAGGTTCTAGAAGGAGCTTATTCTGTCAAGACCTTGATTTCAGCCCAGTGAGACCCCGTGGACTTCTCACCTCTAGAGTGTAAGATAATATATTTGTGTTATATTAAGCTTCCAAATTTACTGTAATCTGCTTCAAAAGCCACAGGAAACTAATACCATGCCCTACAATGTCCAAGCCTCTGCTCTTCCTAGCCTCACCTATGCCCTTTGTTATCTAAGAGAAGAATGTTTTTTTCATCCCAACAACAAATACTCAATTGCGTATGCTACTGCACTATCTGTTTTTTGGTTATGTCCCTTAAGACATGGAATAAAAATAAACACAGAAACGTGGGATTGGTAGGTCTAAGCTCATGTTCCAATCTGAAATTTGACATTTATTGATTTTTGGCCAGATGATTACCCTATTAACAAACATCAATTCTAACCACAGCTAGTCCTTGTACTCTTGTCCAGAACTTTGCCTCCTTTGATAGATACTAAGTGGCACTTATCCTCCAAAGGAGAGAACAATCTATTAGAATATTTTCTTAACTTATTTCAGAAGCATATTCTTTCTCCCTCACAAACTCCAAACTGAAAAATCCTTACGTATTTTGAAACACAAGAAACTGACTTGAATGTAGCAGATGATCTTAAACAAGGTAATTGTTTACCCATGCAATGGTTATTGCATACTCTGTCAACAAATCCCAAGGAGGAGAGAAGCCTCTGAGTTTCCTTGAAAAATAGATTATTGGTTTTGGGAATTCTTGTAAATCCCTGTGAACTCATAGGTAACAACTGAAGTGTGAGGATTTAACAAATGGATACAACCTTACCTATCAACAATCCTCAAGGTTTGGGTGCTCCATCAATGGTACTAATGTCAGACCTAAATTCAACTCATGTTTAATGGCACTCACAATGTAACATGTACCAGGAATTCTCATACTAGCTCACCAAATCTCACAATTTTCTTCATTTTACAAAGAAGAAACTGTGACTCATATCAGTTAAACACGTTTTTCTACTTCTTGGGAACTTGTAAGTGAAAAGCCAGTATTTGACCATGTAGACTTTTGGTATGGAGTCAACGCTCTTTCTACTAGACATAGTTCCTACCTCACAGCACTTAGACTAAGGAGGTAAGAAATTGGCACGAAGCCAGCTTCTCTCTACAACTTAGCCCAGTGGCCAGTTCTGGGCTCTAAATCTTCTTTCTGTTAGCTATTTGCTTTATGGGATTCCACTGGGGCTAACACAGAGCAAGAGACTATGGGTGCAAACCAAGGTAACAAAACATAAGAAAAGGACCAAGGATGGAGGGAGTGTGGGGGGGATTAAAATATTTATATGTATATGATGAATATGTATATGTATAAATATATATATGTATATGATGAATGTGATCATTATATACTGAAAACATGTACTGATAAAAAATAATTTTAAATTAAAAAGGAAATAGAATCAGCAGCAGCCAAGGAGCAAAGTGTGTGCCAGAGGAAACAACATAATGTTTTACAGAGGGGAAAGTAATTCTCCGAATTCAGCTATTTGGAAAACTTATATAAATAGCTGAACACTAATAATGGAAAATTACTCAAATGAGACTAGATTCATAGCATCACAGCACTGGGGAGGACCACAAACGTTATCCAATCCCACTCATTTCAAAGATGAGGAGACAAGGGGATAGGAAATGTTAAGGTTTATAGCCGTAATCTTACACGAGTAAGTTTAGAAATTAGACCTCCCACATATTAGGGCAATGCTTATTGTTGACATGATATTATTCCTTTCTAAAGTCTACTCTTTAAATAATGGAACTGTGTCATTTTGTTGTACAGTTTTCACTTATTTTAATGAAAAATATGATTTCTTCATAGTAATATATACTACTACAATGACTCATATATGCAACAAAGCTCCTGTAAATTTTGTAGTCAGTTATTTTGAGACCTAAAGTAGAATTGTAACAAAAATAGACAGACTTAGTTTATTTGTACAAGTGGAATCCTTTGACTCTGACTTTTCTGCAAACAAAAAGAAATTCAGAGAAAATAATAGAATAATTTCAGAGAAAATATGTCATATATGTACTTAAAGAGATTTCTTTTATTTATTCAGAGATCAGCCACCACTATTAATGATGATGAAATAACAACTCAAGAAAACATATTTTGCTTGCAACCCACCAAAAGACCAGTAACTTTATCCTCAATCTCAATGTCTACTATAAAAATTCACAAAAAGAAAATAAGGCAGAATAAAAGCAGAACAGGCCACCCCAACACAGTCTCCAAATGACTTAATGTGGCCATACATCTTCTTGGGTTGAATATAAAAATCTCCCAGTATAGATTCCTTCATCTGTTCTTATTAAAGACTCTCAGTTTCTGATTAGAGGCAGTAAAAATAAAAACTATGAAAAATGAAGATCACTTTGGATGGTAAACTATATTCTGTTAAAATAAAGTTGGTATAATCGGCTACTCATTTGTCCTCTGATTTTGATTTATATGGACATTAGAAATCTTCATCTTCTTCATATGTAATATCTAGAGTTTTAAAATAAATGTTAATGGAAATTTCCATAAAACTGGGTGGCAAAACTCATTCAGGAATATTAATTCTTACTATGCCACTTTATTTTAATGAGGAAATAAATTTAAACTCTGGATAATTCTAACGTAACAGTACTTTATTCTAAGTTTATAACTTGCTTTAAGTTTCATGAACTTTTGTATAAGAAGAGTTCTAGCTTCTGGCCCCCAGTTCATTAGTAAGGAGTCCTTTGAGAAGACTATGCCTTCAAGAAACCCAAATAATTTTTGTTTGGAATTTGCTTTAATCTTGATAATTTCTACCATCAGAACTTCTCCGGGACGACAATATTCTTCCCCTATTTCTCTCTGTAGATAATGCAGTTTTCAGTTCCTACCCACTGGGATAATTATCTTCAATCAGTGTGAGAAGAACCTATTTATTAAAAGACAGCATGCTGAATTCCTCAGTTTGGAAATAAGCCATCCTAAACTTGATTCAGGTGAGAACTATTTCCTAAGTGATTGGCCTAACATCATTTTACTTTCTAGGTCCCTGGGGGATAAGAGACAGCTACTTTCCTTCCAAATAATGTTAATTCATTCTGGATAAAATAAGTAACAATGTTTGCATTAATTTAATTAATATAGTTATACACATACTCTTATTGCCTAGTGAAAAGTAGATCAATCGCAAGGAAAACTAGTCCTATTCAAAGCCCAATATATTTCCATGCAGAGCTCAATGGAACTTTCCTTTGTATTATTAGTGATTTAATACATAATTGATATCACCTTCCAATTTGGAATTTAGGGTTAGTATGTTTGCTATAGTTTGTGGGGTGTGCATTCATATGTGTGTGCATGCCTCCACACAGGTGTACATGTATGAGTTTGAATATATTATGTTTGTTGATCTATACCTTCTTGCATACCTGTTTAGATTTACCAGGTAAAAATTAACCTGGTAAAAAACGATCAAAACTGGTAAATGTTGTTCTAAAAATGTGTCCTGTTAATTGGATGTTTCACTAATTAACACTGTATGGATCGGGAATGTTACTGAGGACTGGAATTTTGAACACAAGTCATCCTGTGAGCTAGTAATATAATATTCAATAGCTCCAGAAACTTTGTAACTTTTCCCTCAATTTCAACAACAGCCTAGTGAGGCTACTCTTGTTTTTAATTTCACTTAGGAAACTAAATATAGAACACATAAAGAATGTAATTATATTAAAGATAATGTAGATGGGAAGTGAAGATTCCCTTTCTCTGTTCTGCAGTTTTAGTAATGCCAGGTTAAGTTCTAATTCTGGAAAGAATGAAGATCTACTTGGCTAGGGCCTGGCTTTATGGTCCCAGAAGAGAAAGACAAAAAAGCACAAGTCGAGAACAGACAAACTCTTCTCTGGGAGCTCCATGCACATCTTTGATTCTGTTTTTGGCTGGATCTTTTTCCTTGGCTTAAATTTTGTTTTCATTTTGGTATCAGTGATTTGTGGCTTAGTGATTTTCAGGATATTATTCTAAATTTAAGAGTTTAGTTTAAGACATTTCTACTAAGCTTAGTTGAGAGAAAATATTAAAAATGCCCCTAAATAAAATATGGACAGATGGTGCTTTTCAGTCTTTGGAAAGAGAAAACAGATTGAGTTAATGTGTATATATATTTCTAGTCACTCTGTACCTTACTTGCTACACTAAGCTCAGATGTATAGGTTACAGATAGTAACTTGTGTTGGGATAGTAGTAAAGTAGTAAAGTAAAATGATAGGGGGGAAATGGGAAAACAATAAAAAGTTATCCGTGAAACCACATTATAATAAAAATCCATAAATAGCATTCTGAATTTATGACATTATGGGCTAAATAACCAGGATGAATTTCTCAGTGAAAACATCTAACACACCTGGGTATAAGATAAAGACATGGGAAAAAGAAAGTTGGGAGAGACATATTAATTTCAGACAAAATAGATGATAACGAAAAAGTCATTAGTAGGGTAAGAGTGACACTTCGTAATGATAAAAGGTTTAATTCACAAAGAATTTATAACAATTTAAAACTTTCATGCTCTTATTAGTGCAGCTTCATATTTTTTCAACCTCAAAGTGACAGAACTATGAGGAGAATTAGACAAGTCATAATTTAATTGACAGATATTTAACATACCACAAAACTGATAGATTGAGCAGGCAAAATGAATCTATCCTAAGAATACAGGAGTTTTAAAAGCACAACCAATAAACTTGAAATAATAGACATACTGTAAGGGTATCTTTACCCAACAATGGCAGGGACTGAGTGAGCTATTTTTAAAAACAAGTAAAAATTTTATAAAAATTAACCACATCGTGGACTATAAAGCAAGACAAGTTTTAAATGCTTGGTTAGAAAAAGCATAACTAAATAATGCTAAACAGAGAAGGAAGGCAATAAAATCCATATAAACTTAAATTTATGAAGTTAAAAGCAAACATAGAATTGAATATATCAACAAAGCCAAAAGTAAGCTTATGAAAAACTACCAAGAAAAGCAATAAACACCTCTACAGCCTCTCATTTTGGTATCACAATACAATCTCTTGGACTCATGGCCATTATTTTCTTCATCACTGGACCCACTCCTTGCTCTTACCTTTCAGGACTGTCTTAGTCACTTTCCTCATCACTGAGACACACTACTCAACATCTGAACACCCACAATTTAAGGGAGGAAAGATTTATCTTGGCTCCCAATTTCAGTTCATGGCTGGCCTGCTTCAAAGCAAAAATGGCACGGCAGAGGGCATGGATGATGAAAAGCTGCTTACATCATGGTGGCCAGGAACTACAGAGCAAACTGAGAAACCAGAAAGGGAGATTAACCTTCCAGGTTATGGCCTCAGTGACCTGTTTTAACCAGGTTCTGTCACCTATCAGCACACTGAGCTACTGAGCTCATTAGTGAAGATATTCAGAGATGAAGATAATGCCCCCAAGACCTAGTCACCTTCCAACAGCCTGCCTCTGAGTGTCTGAAGTATCGGGGGACATTCTATAAATAATAACAAGGACTTGGGAGTCTAAACTACTTAACTCTGTCAAGTACTGGCTTTCTGCACTTTGGAGTAGTTTTGAAACTGTGTCTCTATTTCCTGCATTTTAACATGGTATGAACAGTAGTTACCTTGTAAAAATACTGTGAGAATTACAGTAAGCAACGCATGTTAAAGATATGGAGTATAGAAGCTATTTAGGGAAATGGTATCTATACATTTTTTAAAAATATTATCTTTTTTTGTGTGTGGTACCAGGGATAGAACTCAGGACCTTGTTCTTTTGAGGTAGGTGGCAGTACCACTGAGTTAAATCCCCAGCCCCTTAAAAAATATTACCTTATTCAGGTTTCAAAGAAGAAAGTCTTCAAAAAGTTGTCCTAATATATCAAGGGTTTGGAAAATCTTTATTTTGATATATTTAATCTATTCTTATTTTTTATGGTTTATATGATTTCAATTTTTTGTGCTTTGGGCCTAGGCTTCACAGTGTAAATAATAAAAATACCAACCATAAAAGATTTTACTCCTGGTTCTTCAATCATTGCAATTTTCACTTTCTGGACTCTCACTTGTTGTATTCTACTTTTTGAGCATGATAATAATGTCGGTTGCTGCTAGATGGTACGTTCACAAAGGTTTCTGGAGTACATGCAAGGATCAGATGAGGCCATTGTAGACAGAAGTCACAAATTCTTCCCTATGTATTTTCAAACTCAGTTTTTCAGCCAAATATTAGTCCCATAGTTTGTTCAAATGCTGTCACTCTTTAAAAGATATTCATAATAATTAGAGGGTTCTGACATTTAAAATTTAATTTATTTTTATTTTGGGGAGCTTCATCATTTTCCTTTTTTTAAGTTTGTGAAGTATGTATTTATATAATTCAGCTAATATACATTCTTATAGAAAACTCCACAGTTAATATTCCTCTGGTGTCCACTGTCAATTCCTTGCAAGTATAATGTATTCTCAGCATTCAGTAACAATATGTTGCTTGATAAAGAGCTAATCAGATACCTACTAGACTATGGAAAGATAGAAAAAGAAGACATAAGAGCAGAAAGGCAATATCAGGAGAAGGAGAAATTGAAACAGACTTTAAAGACTGAATGCTTGTGAAAATTCTGGAAATGCAGTAAGTTTTGAAATGTACAATGGTATATGACTGCTTACAGACCACTGAAGGTGTGGAGTGTATGTACAATATAATCCAGAGCTGCCAGTGGGCTGATTTAATATTTTTGTTACAAATGGCACAGACTATAAAATATTTATGTTCATATTCTAAATATGTATGCCTGGAGTAAATAAATAATTTACAGTATAGGCTATAAATTATTTACTAAGTCATTCTAAATATATACACTATTTGCATTTTACTGAAAATAAACCAGGTAGACTGAGGATCTCTTGGGATTACAAAATTTTAAAATATCAAGACGTCAGTTACAGTGGGATTGTTTTAATAAAGGAGAGTTAAATAACAGAAGATGGCTCCAAATATATTGAAAAACCAAGAAAATTACCTTCCCTGTAGAAAATACCAATTTTACCTGATATCTCAAATGCCCAGGCATGAATTAATCTTGTTTTTTTATTATTATTTCTGAGCTAAGCTTTTGGATTAGAAAACAAGGCACCACAGACACAATCTTTTTTAAAAAATTGCTTACATTTCTTAAAGCTTGCTGTGACTTCAAAGCAGTAAGCAAGATAATGTTCTGTTTGGGTTGGATACTCTCGGAAACACTGCTGTGTGTAGCTGGTTCGTTCTTCAGAACCACTCTGCTAATTTCAAATCTTCAGCACTGTCTTGGAATAAATCTTCTTCCTGAATAAACTTGCTTTCTTCTTAAGCATATTATCTGTTGACTGGTCAAACAGTTCAGACTCATTCCTTAGTAAACAGACTTCCGAGTCAGGGCCGTTTTTGTTGCATCTGTTCTCAGCCTTAAGGAGAGGATCGTTACTTCTTGTCTCCCACACTCAGGGCCTGGATGCCTTTTCAGCCTGGCTGACAAGGTTAAGTCTACCTTGATGATGGAGGGACGTGGCTGGATGCCCAGAAGGTGGGGCCTACTGGGGGGGCTGCCTGGGGCCTGAGAGCACTACTCTCATGAATGGATTAATGTCACAGGAGTGGGTTGGTTTTGCAAAAGTGGATCTCTTATAAAGGATGAGTTTGGTCCTATCTTGCTCTCTGTCTTGTCCTCTCTACCCTTTTGTTCTGTCATATATAATGCAGCAAAGAAGGCTGGAAACTTAATATTAAACTTCCCAGCCTCCAGAATTCTGATAAATATTTTTATAAATTATCTACTGTATGGTATTCTCGCCTAGCAGCATAAAATAAAGGCGATAACATATTTCCAGTTCATCTCTCTTTTAATCAGGTATCCCTTTGTCAATCCTGACACTGTTTCCTCCCACTTTGTCTGGAATTGAAAAAATATTCCTTTGATGTATCTCTCTCGGTAAGTTGATGCATTTACCTAGAAATGGTAGCCTCAGTAAAGAATCTTCTGAGCTTCATGGTGATCTTTGTATGGTACAGTACATTGTTGGGTGTCCCTATGAGCCTTCTATCAGAAACCCATATTACAAATTACAATCTCTGGGTAGTAGAGTGGTTGACTCCAGGCTTCTTTCCTAAGAACAATTGTACTTACCTCTCCAGGAACTCTAGAGTCACTGTGGCTTCCAAGTCTTTTATTCGACGACAATAACATTCATATCTGAATATTATCTGAGAACACAGAATCTGGTGGGTAGAGCTGGTAGCAGCCAGTGGAGGGAAATTAGTGAAAATATTTTTCTCTGGACAGTCCATGGGGATTCCAGGGCCCAGCCCAGGGCTTGACCTGATCCAGGTCTCACACTATGACTGGGCAAGGTGAGGTATTACCTGGGCTACAGCCAGATGTGCAATCTATATTGTGAGGAAAAGACCAGTGGGAGAGGAGGAAGTAGCTTACCTTGACCAAGGGCTGCAGTATCCTCACCTTGAGTATAAGAGTCAAGGACCTCTCTACACACAGTGTGTTCTATTGAGACCCAACAGTGATTTCTTTCCTTTGCTCAAACCCTGGATCTACATTTGCAAAGAATTTGTAGAGGGAATCTCGATATAACATTTTGATTTGTTCTGAAATATCACTTTGACACTTAATTTCATTTTTTTCCACATTGACTTTATCTCCGAGACTCACCAAATCAGTAATGTCATTTTCATCAAAACAGAACTGACCAAAAGGACAAAATATAGATGAAATAAAGAAGAGAGAGGGTAAGGTTGTGGCAAGGATTTCTACTGGTACAACACCTCTCATAAAACTAAACGCATATTTTGGTAAATATCCCGTCTGAATTATTTTTAGTTTGAGTGATGAAGTATCTGGCAAGTATTTATATAACTCAATATTTATTCATTAACAGGGGTGGTTTCTGTCACTAAGTTAGGTGTCATTTAATTTGGAGGTCAAAGTCCTCACACTTTCTTGACACTTCTTTCTTTTGTTTTTCTTTGAAAAATCTTTGTTCTATAAAAGTTAAACATTAATGATGCTTTTCTTTAATGGATGATTTTTATTATCTTTTCTGTGCTTTTGTGTAAATTCTAAGCATTACAAAGGCTCTCCATCACTCAGAAAGAAATATTAAAATAACAACAGAAGTGCAAAAGAAAACCTCACAATTACTCCCCCTGATAGCCTTCTTTGGCTTTCTCCCATGAAAACATTTTCTCTCTTCATGTGAGTCAAAAGAAACTGTTCAATATATTTTTATACTTATTTTCCTCAAGTCTGCTTTTTGCCTGTGACCCCAGCTCATCTTATCACTCCCTCTTCTACTGTTGCAATACAGCAGTTCACGGAGGGGAGAGTAAAGATGCTATTTGCCAATGGTGCTGTGACTGAGTTGTTCTAACTTTATGACACTAATATAGACACTACACTGTACCACTTTCCTTTCCCCAAATCTGCTCAACTGATGTTTTGTGGCTGAATATGAACCTAGGAGAGGAAGCCCATGCACCTTCCTCTATCTCTCCAACCCTGGTGACACCTCTAGTCTGACACAGGATGGGTAGAGATGATGCCCTAAATCATTCTTAGTACCTTTTTTTGCCAGGATGCATCGAAGACACTTCTCATTCTTGGTTTCACTCAAGTCCATCTATTAACTCTTGGCATCCTACTTTCTCTATTTTACATTTATTTCTACACTTGATCTTAGCCAAAAAGCTGAGAAGCGATATTTACATTTATTTCTTAGTGAGTGCAAAGAGAACAAAGACAGTTTTTCTATACTCCTTATCTTTTTGGTTTTCACTGCTGGTTCAGCATCTGAACTAAATAGAATGCAGCTGCTTTGTTCATATCCTTCTCTGCTTTCGACTTCCCCGAGTTTTTCATCTGGACATCAGTCCTTGGCTTTACTGACTCTGGGACATCAGTCCATGGAGTATGTGGGCATGGCTGAGGCTTCAAAAATGCCAATTGTTTTATTCCTCTCATTATTTCTTCCTCTTGATTTTTTTACAGTGGTAAATAATATTTCCGGATCCCCTTCAGTTGAAGTTTTCAGAGAATGAGGAAGAGATTTCATAATCAGTTTCCTAGGAAGGAAAGAGAGATGAGCTACATGTAAAAAGAGAAAAACTACATGTATTGGGAGACCTAAGCATTCCCCACTGCAGTGACCAAAAAGTCCTGTGAGAGAAGAGTATGCTGACCTGTGTTTAAGCTGTACTTTCTCCCATTTGTCATGGCATGATCAGTGAAAAGTCATCTACTTTTCTCTCTGTTGGTACACTGTTCCCTCACTCATTTGCCTGGCTAATTCCCACTCATCCTTCAAGACTTGTGTCAAACACCTATCCTTCTTGGAATGAATTCTTTCTTTCCACTTTAATTCAATAAATGTCTTATCGCATAGCCCATTCTTTTTTCTAAACCATAGTCCTAAATATCTGGGATTGTAATTATTTATTTTTTGCCACTAGACTGATCACTCTCAGAACTTTTCAGCACTTTTTTCTTTTCATCCTGAACACCTAGCATGGGGCTTGGTAGGATGTCAGGAGGTATTCACTGAATGGATGAATGATTGTGGCTGTGGAAAGCATCAAAGATAAGAACCATAATAGGGGACAAAGGTCACACTGTGTCGTAGATGTTCCTACCTGTGATTCAAATGGCCAGTGACATCCTTTCCCTGCTGGAAATGAGAGATGTCGATAGAGTCAAGCTTTTCTGCAAATGAAATCCCTATGTAGCCTCTGGGACTTTGAAGTGGGGTGCCCATTGGAGGAAGGGTAAACTGAAACCATTGTGCTCTTCATCTCTGGTTGCTAGTACTTAGCCATCTCATGCAACTTTCATTTTGGTTTTCTTTGTGATTCTTAATCTCTAATGTTGGCAAGAGGAAAGTGAATAAGAAAAAAGTCTCTGATGTTCTACGGCAGCTTGGCAGTCACTCAGAGCTTTGGAAATCTGAGACCATCCCAATGTTCTCTGCGTGGTGGCATAGCTCCAAGTGTTTTAGCTCTGAAAAATGAGCTCAGTTTCTGTCTGTGAGCTAACATATGCACTTTCCACACACTCCGGTGTTAACTATGTGAAGTTAGTGTCCTGGAATAAAAATGCCAGCACTGAACAAGCTCCTTGAAAATATGGTCTCATTTTTCAACTGAAAAATATGACATCCAGAAAAGTGAGGTTATTTGCTTATGATCACACAGCATTTCATAATAATAATAGAAAGATTAGGAGCCAATGCTTGTCTCCAGTCTAGTGCTAGCTCTATGTACCACATGACTGTCCTTTCCAGCTTTGAAGAGAAATCATGACTTAGGTTAGTGTAGGGAGAGGGAGCCAATTTCCCCTTACCTGAAAAGGAGGTGGAATTTTGCAGGGACTATTATGTAACCTTAGGTAGTTATGGAACCTCTCTGAGCATTCATTTATAGTGATACAGACAATAGCTACTCTCCCAGCTGTTTTGACAATTCTATGACATCGTGTCCACACAGTGAATGGCACAGAGACTGGCTTTAGAGGATGCTCAGGGAACAAGAGCAGTTATTACAGTCAAGGATGTTGTCCAGCCTCATTTCCATTCCAGCTCCAGAGAGCTTCCCAGTGGGCAATCAATGCAGTAATCCATTGGCTGCAGAGCAGTCGAGCAGGACATAGTTGAGAAATGCTTCAGAGCAAATCTAGTAAGAAAAGCACAAAATTCCCATAAAGTCTAATTATTTGTGCTGTTTATTAATAGCTCTGCTCTGCCCCTCTCCCCCAGCAACAAATTAGGATCTGACTTGAGGTACTACTCTGGCTAGGGAGAGCTTAGTGCATTTGTGCTGGGGGCAGCTCCTGCATAATGCATCCTGGCATCCAAAGGGAGTCTGGATGGCTGCCTGAGCTCAGCTTTCCTTTGTATTTCCCATTATTGCCCATAACAGCCTTCATTATGATTCAGGCCCCCTTATTGCACATATAAATAAAACCTGACAAAGTTGTAAGTGAATCCTTTAGTGGTAAAAGCTGATAGAAGAGGGCAAAAATTAATTTTATGCATGAAGAATCTTATTAAGTAGCTTCATGGAAACAAAAAGAATGGGCATCAGAGACTCTCAGATAAGGGCTTCTCCAGTGTGCATGTCCCACAGCCTTGCCTCTGTGGAGCCAGTCAGCTCCTGCTGCCCATATTGGCTCCAAAGGTCACAAGAGGTGCCAAAGCTGCACCATCTAGGAAAGGGTTAGGTAGCCCTGGCAGGCAAAGTCCAACTGTCCTTCAGACTTCTTCCCTCTACTCTTGCTCCCCAGAGGCATATTACTCCATGAGCAAGGGCCTGGAGCAAGGCAGCAGGCATCAACTCCAGGGAGATTGCATTGCCTCAGCTAAGCAAACACAAGCCTTCATGACACCTCACCTGCAACTGCGCCAGCTCCTCTTCTGTAGGACCATGTGGTGCTAATTTTAACCAGCCACACTACTCTCTACCAGGGAGGGAGATGAAGTGGGAAAGGCAGGAGTCAAATGCACCAGAGGTGTTTCCAGGAGAACCAGGATTCATCTGCTGGTAGCAGGAAATGTACACTAGGCTCAGATGATCTGCCAGTAAGGCCCATGTTTCCATGGTTGATTCCACATTCATTCATGATTGATTGATACCATGTCAAATCACTGCATTTTTTTTCTGCCTTTGACTCATACTGTGTGGCATCAATGATCCATTATGTCTGGTTTGTTTTCTTTTCTGCAAAAGAAACTCTTGACATAAAAGGTAAAAATAATCTGTCCAGTCTTCCTCTAAGCATTTTCTGACTTCAGCCTTTGTGTGTCCTAGCTTACATCATTGCTCAACACAGGATAGACTTATTCTAAGTGTAAGATAAGTTGTTATTGCTTACTTTTGGTTTCAGTGTAATTGAAGATCATTTCATAAAGAATTTATTACAATAATTTTGATGAACTGACTATGCAACTACATTTTAAACACATTGTGGGTATCTGCAGAGAAAATAAAATTTTAATAAAAGATTGTGTTCTTGGTTTTCAGCATTGGTGAGTGTCACATATGGACTAGACAATCAAATGCCGTGAGAAAAACCGGATACCAGAGAAAACAAACAATAAGAACAAAAACAGGACGGATAAGAAAACAACAGAAAAAAAAATCACTTCAGTAACAATCTATTATTGGCATAAAACTGCTCCACACCAATTCGATCTGTAATCCTCTGAAAAAAAAAGCTGAACAAACGTTGAACCAGCTAACATTTGCCTGTGCTTTTATATGAACAAGGCAAAAATGCTAGCATACTGGTTGGGAGGTAATCAAGTTCCTAAGCAGTGGGGAGTGAAAGAGCTGGATTCCAATTCTGACTTCATCTCTTACCTACTATGAGACCTTGTGTAAAATAGTTAATCTCTCCATGCATTGGTCTACTTAGTGTTCTTCTGAGAATGCATAACGCTACTCTGTGCAGTTGTACCAGTTTTTCCACAACTGACAGCTCTTATGAGCCCTTAGGGATCTGAGAGTGGATGTGGAAGGTGAGCCAGATTGTAATCTCTGGGCCTCTTCCAATCCTGTGCATCTGACTACTCCTTCATCTCACTGAATATTTCTGGTTCCATATGTCATGCTTTCACTTTGATAACAGTACCAAAGGGACTAGAATAAAGAGCAAACGCATTTTTCGAAATGTCAGCCCCAGAGTATTGTTTGGATATGGTTTCTAAGTTCTTTTCCAAATTGTTTTCAAAGAATTTAATTTTCTTTCTTAACTATGCTTGCTGATCAAGGCACCTGCTTTATTGGTTGTGGATGCCTTTATCTTTATAAAACTATAAATTCATCATAAGCCCAAACTTAATTGCCTTATTCTCAATTGCTGATTTTGCCTTTTGTTTTGGTTGTGACCAGAAAAGGTAATGTTTCAATTTTTGAAGCCTCATTTAAAATACAAAAATATTAACTAGCTATTGCCTGACAATTCACTAGGGAATTACTTATTTTTATTACATGTAGATTGTTTTGCTTAGTAGTAATATCATGAAATCTATGCAGCCTGTTTGTTACTCTTTTAGAAATGTGAGCTCAAATCCACTGAAAAATGTGAATTTAATTATTTCTTCTCAGACTTTTTTGTGGTTGTCCATTTCATCAAACCATTGTTTGATAAAGCTGAAAGGATTCTCCTGGTTTTCCGAACTTTGCATGCATCCCACCCATTATGGGACCTTAGGTAAATATAGACTCTTGGGACTCACCTGTAAGTATTTAAGACTATGGCTTAGGAATTTTTAAAATTACTCATCTGCTGCTGTCTTATGAACTTGTATTGGAAGAGTATTAAACTAGTCAAAACCTCACATTACACAATTGGAGAAACTAAAGAGCATAGAAGTTAAGGGAACTGTGAAGGTTACAGAGCTAGGTAGTGACAAAACAGGTGGTAAACAGGTAGGTAGTGACAGAGCCAGGGATATTCTGAACCCACTACCTAAATACTGCTCCTAGGAACAAATTGCTTGGTATTATATTTGTGAGACTTTACCAGTAATTTCTTTAACATCTGATGAAAGGTGTAGATGATGCAGCAGTTATCCTAACCCAGAAAACAACACTGCAATATCAAAAGAGCAAAATACCTAGGTGATAGTGGAAGATGCCTTCAAAAGAATCCCTGTTTGGAGATAATAGCAAGATATGAAAAATCCCAGTTTTGCTTTTCTCAACAGTTCTTTGAAAGTAACCCACTTATCTGACATTCTATGTCTTAGTACAGCCAACCAGATATTGTTGCTTATTTCATACCCACTTCTGACTCCTGCATTAATGGCCCAAATACCACATCATAAAGGATGTAATTGGTGAACAGTGTTATAAAATATTTTTCTGAGAGAAGGACTGTGGATGCTGTCTCATAAGTCTTGGAGAAACCAGATCATCTCAGGAGATAGATTCTGGACATGTATCCCTGTTTTTCCAATGCTGGTGATTGTGGGAAAAGCAGCTGGATAGTTTGAAGTGCCAGAAGTTGTCCAATAGCTGCAGACTGGCTGGAGTTAGAGCTGATGGAAATCCTTATTCCCCTCCACAGACTCTGAATTCTGTCTTGGTAGCTGTAAACTCCTGCTTTTTGTTCCTTTCTTCTTTGTTATGGGTCTCCTTCATCATGATGATAGCAGAAAATAATCCCTTCATGTTTTCAAAGTTTGAATGGCTTGAGTTCCCCAGAAGGGACTCAATATAAAGATGATTTTTATGTTAAAAGATTATTACATTCTGAGTTTCATTTTCTTTATCGGGAAAATGTGAGAATTCAGCTGTTAGCATAGTGCTTGGATAGCAACACAAATCAATAAAATAATTAATAACTACTGATAGCTTCTCATCACTGTTAGTTATGTTAAAAATCTTGATCCAAAAGTGTTTTTGTTGTGAAAAACTCCGAGAGTTTCTGCCATATGCAGAAACAGATATGCTCTGACTGCAGAGCCAGCAGTTTTAAAAATCTCTGTTCCCAAAGCATTTTGCATTAGAAGAGCATATTTCAATCAGTGCATGTTTCATTACATACTGGAATTGCTTGTTTTTAGATGCCTCTCAAGGGCAAATGTCATGACTTATTTGTGTATCCTGATCCAGCACGTGGCACACAGTAGGTGTCCAGGAAATGCATGGTGAATGCATGAAAAGAGCCCTTCAAGCTCAGGAACAAACTAGGTAAGTATGGAAAGCAACACAAAGATTCCATTTGAAGAACCGAAAACACTCTGCTCTTGGAGTTTTGATTTTCCAAATTACAAAAGATTGATAACTTTCTTCTCTTCCTGCTTGCCTTGTAACTCACACTGCTGTGGGTTAGATGCTTTGGCAGAGATACGGCAAAAAGCCATTCTGTCAAACTTGGCAAATTGCTATAAATTCAGAGACTGGGTCTACTCTTTGTTTTTAGAAAGTATATATATGAGGGAATCTTGGCTCTTTTTTATCTTCACTGGAGTGAAATGGCTATAAATTTTTCAGGCTTCATTTTGTTCCCTTCTTTTATGAAGGAAGAGGGAGATCCACATAGGTGGGTGCTTTTACCCAGCTGGCCTTCTAAGGCTATGTGAACCTTTATTTCAAAAAGGATAGCTTGAAAGAAAGCTCTTAAGAATTCAGAGCTTTCCACACAGACACATCACATTGGCTTCTTAGTTTGATAGTAGTTCCTAGGAAGGCACAAGTGACCTATGCATGTATTCAATAAATGCATGGTTCCAGTAAATTAGGCCAAGATTTTTCTCTTACAGTAACATTTGGAGGTAAACCACCAGGTAAGCAGAAGAGCTTCAACAGTTTTCTAGAGCTTTAGGTGAACCTTAATTCTCCTTTGCCAGTGTCGAATCATCAACTGTTGCAAAGCAGACTCATAGAAGCCACCAGGGGTCACATCCTCAGGCCTTGGCAGGTACCAGTGGCCACTCCTGATGATATGAGGCAAAAAAAGCAAACATGGTGCTCTGCCCCCCTCACTCTCCAACTCAAATGCATGTATGTATGTATGCTCATCTGGCTGGCTCTGAGCTCAAGCAGAGCCTGCCCACTTTGATTTTTTCTTTTCTCTTAATGATTTCCAAAAAGTAATAGAAGAATTGCAAATACAGGAACAAACGCAGAAAAGAAGATACACCCTAAGTAATTTTTAAACAATTCATCTGGAAAGCTTATGCACAGCTGCGTATGCATCCAGAGGCCATTACCAGTTCCTGGAAGGATAATATCCCCACTTCCTGTTCAGTGCATTTATCTTCTCTGCTTGGCAGAAGAAAACCATTCTGTTTTGCCTAGCAGGAGACCAGGGACCAATTTTCATCTCACCTGCTTTCATCCAAACTTATACTACCGCTTACTAGGGCACTTGCCTGGAATGCTCAATAAATATTTGTATACTTTACTCAGCAGTGCTGTTTTCCTCTGTATTAATCAAAACAAGACAAAGTCATTTGAAACTAAGATATCTGCAATAAGAGTCTATTTAGAACAGTGGCTAGAAGGATTCTAAGCATCCTTAGTAGAACAGTGTACCATGCCATTTCATAGTATTCTTTTCATGCAGGTATGACTTTCTACTCCCCAAATCAATACGCTTCTGTCATTTACCATTCCCTAATGACTATTTGTAAAAATCAGAGCATCTTATTAGTTTCCTGTCCTGTCCCTATGTGACCTCAGAAAAATTACTTAGTCTTGTTGGACATTTATTTCCTTATCTATACGATGAGAAGGTTGGAATGAATTATCTCTAAAACTTGACTAGTTAAGGTTTTCTTGGGTAGGTACCAACACCACTCTGCTGGTAAGCTTCAACTAGAGCACTGAACTGATAAAAGTTGAGAAGCTCTATTTTTACTCAGAAAAAGTGTGCTTAGGTCAAATACCTATGGCTGTGGTCAGAATGAAGGGAAGGATGAAATGGCAGGTTGAGTGCTATGTACATGCCAGGCAGTCATGTTCTACCCCTTACTAGCTGTGTTGCTGTGGACAAGATAGCATAATATTAGTACTTGTGAAATTGTGAGGATTAAATAGAGTGATACATCCAAAGAACTTAGAACAGTGACTCAGACATAAAATACATTCAATAATGGCATTTTGTATGGTTGTTAATTTTATAAACCTAAAATCTTTCTCAGTTCTGATATTTAATTATCATAAGTCAACATTTGTAGTTGATAAGAAGTACTAGACCAGTCTTTTGCTGTGCGTGGAAGTATTTGATTTTAAATAATCTCTTTAAAAGTATCATTAGTAATTTGATATTGAGGGTTGTGAACAAAGACAGTTAAGAGTGAAAATTAGATAAGTGGAATTATTTTCCTCATAATGACAAAGATTCTTTCAGCCAAACTTTAGTCAATCCCTTGAATTATTTTGGGACTTATTTGTGCATTTTCTTATAAAATTCAATTTAGCAAGAGGCCTAGTAGGTCAGTATAGCAAGAAGCCCCTAGATACCCTAGATATCTGATTTCCTTTGATAGGGCTCATCTTCCTCTATCATCCCTCATGTGTTGTTTGATCACCCTGTTCTGCCTTCTGCAAGAATCCTATTAGCCATAATCCCATTATCCAGAATCTCTTACTCCTAGCAGAAGGAATTTTCTATCTAGTAACCCCCATATAAGTCCTTAGCTACAAATTCTCTCTTGTTCATGCTGTATTCAAAGTTGAGTCCACTCTCTCCCTCTCTCCTCAACAGGAAGATTCCATTGTGGTGGTCCCAGTGGTGTTTAATCTTGTCAGACTGATTGGCCTGAGAAAATCCTAGGATATTAGAAAAGTGCACTTTCGAGTGTGTCTGTGTGGGTCATGTGCCCCTGACTTTGGGGGTTATATCTGATCCCTGGCTCCTTCTCAGACTCTTTCTCTGCTTTTTGTTTCCCAGAAAAAATGGATTGAGCAGCTTTCCTCCACTATGCTTTCGGTCCTGATATTTCTGCCTTGGAACCAACCAACCATGGACTAAAACCTCTGAAACCATGAGCCAAAATAAATCTTTCCTCCTTTCAATTGTGGCTATCAAGTGTTTTGTTCTATCTGTAAAAACTTAATTGATACACTCCTTATATATGATGTGATGCTGCTGAATAAAGTCCTCCTTACTATGTTTTAACATGTATCATTGTATAATTACTCTTTAACAATAACAAGTTTCCAACAGGCTATTCAACATACTATTTCAATATCAGGTAGACTTCCAAGTAATGGGAAGTGTAACTGATTGTCAATGTTTTCTTTGTTGTTTATTTATTAATTTGTGAAATATACAATTAAGCAATATATACTGTATGTCAGAAACTGGAGATGCAATAGTAATTTAAACAGATGAGAGCCATATTCTCAAAGAGTTAATTCTAGTGACAGCAATGTAGAAAACCAAGTACACAAAAGAAGCCAGTCTCAAAAGTTATAATAGATAATATGAAATAGGAAGAAAAGGGGCAAAGCGGAGGGTGAAGTGGGAGGGGTAGGGGAAAGGAAAGAGGGGAATAGAATTAATATGAGAAAATGAAAAAATGGAGACAAAGTCTTTGTAAATAGGGAGGGATGGAGGGGTCGAAGGGAGGGCAGGGGAAGGGGGAAAAATAAGAACCAAGAGAGTATGTGAAGGTGCATATCTCCAATGATGAATGTCATTATGTTGTACACCTAAAATGTACCAATAAAAGGATATACAAATAAAAAAAGAAGGTCTCAGACAGTGCTAACTGCTAGAATGACAATAAAGTAGTCACTGATAGGAGATACTTTATACTATGTAATCAGAAAAAGATTTCTCTGGAGAAAAATATATGCACCATATCCAGATTCATAAGTAGGAACCAGATTATGTGGCCAGATAAGGAAGATTGTTCAGGTGCAAAGGCCTTCATAAGGGAGGTTAATATAATTGAGGAACAGAAAGAAGCCTAGTTGGCTGGAGCAGAGTTCACATAGGGAAGAATGGTAAGGGTGAAAAGGGGAGCTAGGAATGGACGAGATAACTATGAACATTTTAACCCCTCTAAGAAAATTTAATTTTATTCTAAAAGTATTGTGAAGCAATTTGATTGGTATAAGTAGGAAAGTGAGCCAACTGGATACAAATTTTTAAAGATCACATTACTTTCTTTGTAGCAAATGGATTTTAGTGTGCAAAAATGGCATCACTTTAATTGATTGCTGCTACTCAGACAAGAGAAGAAGAGATCTGGAAGGCGAAGAAAATGGACAGACAGGGTATTTTTTAGTGGTGGAGGTGAAATGATTTGCTTTAAAAAATATTTAACATCTTATGCAGTATAACATTTGTTTCATGTTTGGAGACTTCCTCAAGGCCTTGAGCCTTCCATTCCCTCATGTACTTTTATTTGTCCATGAGTGTTCTACTTGGTGTTCTAAAAGCCTGATTGTGTAAATGCAACTTTTATGAATATTTGTCTTGGAAATAAAAAGTTGCTTACATGCAATTCACACACTGAGAAATTGAATCAATAAACACTGCCAAAATAAATGTCATTGCTTGGTCTCTCGGAGATGTTGCTGTGATTTTTATTGTTCTTACACATGAAATAAATTTCACAAAGTTCACAGCAAGCAATTAAATGCCTATAAAAATCTGCCCTTGTTAAGGAGAAAGCATTCAGGAACCTGGGTTCTTAGGAAACTCTTAAAACTTAAAAATTTCTCCTGCTTGGCTAAGCCCACATGTGGCCTCCTTGGTTTTTACCTTCCTTTCCAATGCTAAAAATGCCAACTTCCCCAAGTGGGACTTTAATTCTATAGAATACCTTGCTGTATTCTCAGCCCTGTGTGCTAGTCAGCCTTTTGTCACTGTGGTAACATACCTGAAAAACAATATAAAGGAGAAAGATTTATTTTGCTTCCTGATTTTGGAGTTTTCATTCCATCGTCAGCTGGCTCCATTTTTTCTGGTCATAAGGGCAAAAGGAACCATGTGGAGGAAGACATCACTCACTTTGTAGAGCTCAGGGAGCCAAAAAGACAGAGAGAACCAGAGAGAAAAGGACTGGGGACAAGAAAAAGATACAGTCCTCAAGGGCACACACTCAAGTCCACAACCTTTTACAAGTTTCCATTACCTTCCAGATATACTATTAAGTCATGAATCCATCAAGGGACCAGCCCACTGATGAAGTAAGCCCTCATGATCCAATCACCTTCTAAAAGCCGCACCACTAATATTGGTGCACTGGGGACCAAGCCTCCAACACAACATGCAAGCTTCTGGGGAACACTTCGTATTTAAACACTTCATATTTAATACCATCTACATTGATCTTAAGATATATTATCTGGCATTCCTGCCATCCTGCAGGTGGGATTGAGAACTCAAATCCTTTTTCTTCCCATTCAAGTGGGAAATACTACTCTGCCTTTATTGGCCCTTCTTATCTGGTGACTTTCGCCTCTATCTAGAGTCATGTTTCTATAGTAGTGTTTGATTTTCATCATGGGCAGAGTTTGGCTATTCATTTCTAAGGTATGCAATACATAAAATTGGTCAGCTAATCAGTATGTATATCACTTAAACTCATTTATTTTGTTTAATTCAAACCTTTCTTCTCCAATGTAAGCAGATACTACATTTATTGGAAGAATAATGGATAACTTTAGACTAGAAGAAAAAATTTTCTAAGAGATTTAGAAAAAGATCACCTCTGATTTAAGGTAGCAGATAAAAACTGCTGCTAAAATCGCAACATGGAAGAGCATGGTTGGAGTGGCTTTGCCCACATGGTCCCTATTCCTGGGCTCCCAGAGCACTGTTGGTCCATGGATTCCCTAACAGTTTAATACACATACGATTGACATAAGATATATATATATAATATACATATTATATATATTATATATATATATGGTGAGTAACATACTGATTAGCTGACTAGATGACTACATTTGATATATTTCATACTTTATAAGTGAACAACCAATTGTTGCCCCTATGAAAAAAATCAAGAAATGTGGGAGAAAAATCTCTATCTCTATTTGCACATGTGTGTATGTGTTTGCATACATATGCATATATATATATATAATGTAATCTTGATGATATATATTACCAATTCCACTAAATGAATATAATATGATTTATTGCAGACATATACCAATAAAAAAGCAGGAATCCAAAATATAAATAAATTAAAGAATAAAAGAAAGGAGAGATGATATAAAAAAGTTTCTTTGTATTCATTTATATTTCTTCTCTACTGGCCCTCATTGTTCTCCCAAAACTACAGATTAATTTTCTTTTATTTCAGAAATGTATGAAAGCATATCATTCCATCCATATTGTCTTATATCTGAATTCTTTTACTAAGCACAATTATTTTGGATTTTTTTTTTTGTTCTGTGTTTTGGGGCTTTTTTTTGGTACCAGGGATCTAACTCAGGACCTTGCACTTGCCAGGCAGGTATGGCACCACTGAGCTAAATCCCCAGCCTGAAGCACAATTATTTTTGATTCAACTGTATTTGCACTATTTGTTAATAGCTCTGTTTTAATTATTCAGTAGCAGTCCACTGAACAAATATACCACTATTTTTCTATTTACCATACTTATGAAGATTTGCATTGTTTCCAGTTTAGAGCTATTAAAAGTCTTAGAAATTGTTGTTTATAAATTTTTGTCTGCACATATACTTTTATTTTTTATTTTTTTGAGCAAACACCCAGAGATGGAATGTCTGGATCACACTGTAGGCAACTGTTTAACTTTTTAAGAAATTGCTAAATTGTTTTCCAAAGTAATTATACTATTATATTACCAGCAGTGAATGAAAATTCCAGTTGGTTGCATCCTCAACACTTAACATGGCCAAAAATTGGTATAATCCAGCTGTGACAGCTCTGGGGATATACATTTGCAATTCACAGGCCAATGGAAGAGGCAGATCTCCTTTCTAATGTTGTATGTAAAGTTATATGGAAATAATTCTGGTATTGTACCAATCACTGTCCTATGATGCTGTAATCCCAAGAAGAACATAGCACTTCTAAATGAATCTATTGCAGGAACACTAAAGAAATAAATCTTTAAAGTAAATATCTCAAGAATTATTTTTTCTTAGTGAAAACAATCAGCAGTTCATAGAAAATTTCTCTATAAAAGTTTAAAATTACAATGAGAATTTTCATTCATTTCATTGAATGAATGAGAATTCTTGTTATCTTTATCATATGAAGATTCAGTTAAATAATTCCCAAAGATATATGTGATCAAAATCGTAGACAGAATTAAAGGAGTTCAAAAAAATAGGGGAAAAAAGTCATTCCTTTAGAGTTTAATAGTACAGAGAAAATAAAAGCAATTACCAGGAAAACAAAAACCTATAGTTATTATAATACAACAGTAAAAACATGGAACCGTTCAAGACTCCTGAGTGGGTCTTCACGCTCTTCCAATTTCTTGCTTAGCAGTTTTGGGCAAATTCTGAGCCACATATCCCTCATACATAAAAGTATAATGTTAGATTAACATTAGCTTACTTGTATAGTCGCATTTCTGCAGGCCCTGATGATGCAAAGTGAGGCCCATGATCTTCCTGTCCCCCTTTCACTTCTCACCATGGTTATGAGTAACACCCTATGTCCTTAGAGCTAATCTGCACCCAGCTGGCTTCACATCTCACAGCCCCGAAATGACTTTCTTGGAACAGGTGTTAGTCACTCTTTATTAGCTGGGTTGACATAATCGGAACCTCAATTTTCATCTTCGTTGTGTCTGGGAAACTACATTTTCTTCCTCAGCTTTTTCCATAGCTGGAGGTGGTCCAGTTACTCAGTTGTGATGAAAAGGAAGAATCAGAAGTTTAGTGGAGTTATCTGAAAATGTTTTTTCTTACTTTCTTTACCTCTGACTGCTGTTTTAGGTGCTTGCCTGATGCTGGAAGCTGATGCAATCATTTTCTTTTCTTTTTAACCATGGAACCCTACCAGTGGCCACATACATCCAAACTTCGTGTTGTATTAAGCAAACAACAAAAACACATCAATTTTCCTCTACTGTAGGTCGGCTTTTTATGCTACTTGCATTTTAAACTAGTCTAATTGAAACAGCACACTACAAAGTAATATCCACTTAAATCTTCTTCATTACCTGGAGATAATTGCTGATGCTAAAAGGCCACTTAAGATGAAACTACACAAGGTTATCATTATATTATTATCAACATGATAATGAGTATGAATAAAATATTTAATTGGGATTTACCTTAGAAAATGAAACTGAAATTGGTGAAAATAATTTAGTTAATTAATATTTAGGTTATAACTACAAGAAATGAGACCACTGTAACTTTAAAAGAGCTTTATAGAGATGTAACTGGCAGATCAGAAAATTTATGCATTGTAAGTATATAGCTAGATAATTTTTAGTAAATGTATGCAATTGTAAAATATCACCACAAGCTTTAGAACATTTCTGTTACTGTAAAAAGTTTCCTCACACATGTTTTCAGTTAATCTTTGCTCCTCCCACTGCAGAGAATCACTAGTCAACTTTCTTCTCCACAGACTGGCCTTTCCTAGAAATTGCATGTAAGTGAATGCTATGGTATGCAGGCATAATATTTAGAGTTACATCTATGTATTTTTGTATATATTAGCAATGTTTCTCTGGAAAGTAACTTAATTTTTATATATACTGCAATTTGTTTATCTATTCACCAATTCATAGATAGTTGGATTGTTTCCATTTTTTGAGTTATGATGAAAAATATTGCTATAAACATTGGTAAATGAATATTTATGTAGACATACGTTTTTATTTCTATTGAGTAAATACCTAGAGATAAAATTGCTGAGTCACGTGATACTTCTTGTGTTATGTTTAACAATTTTAAAAACTGTCAAACTGTTTTCCAAAGTGGCTATACTAATTTGTATTTCTACTAGCAAAGCATAAGTCTTCCAGCTTCTCCATGTGGTCCCCAACATTTGTAATTCACTGTCTTTTTGTTTGTAGCCATCTTGGTGAATGTGAAGTATTGTCACATTGTGGTTATAACTTTAATGTCTAATAACATTGAGAAAATTTTCACGTGCTTATTGTCCATTGGTATCTAAAGTTTTCCCCATTTTAAAATTGTCCTTTTCATACTTTTTGAATTGTGAAAGTCTTTATTCACTTATACAAAATTCTTTCTACCATTCTATAACTTATCTCTTTGTCCTTTTGATGGTGCATTTTTCAGAGATTATACCTTTTAAAATAAATTTTGATCCTATCTAATTTATCAAATTTTTATATATTGTGTTTGAGTGTCATAAATAAGAAATATTTGTTTAATTTAAATTCACAAAGACTTTCCCAAATATTTTATTTTAAAAGATTTATAGATTAACTCCTTCAGTGAAGACTATAATCCATTTTGAGTTTATTTTTAAATTTTGTATAAGGGTTTCATTAGGTTAACTTCCTTTTCCCTTAATATAGATATCTAGTCATCCCTGCACTTTGATAAAAAAATAATTATTTTCCCACTGAATTTCTTTGGTATTTGTCAGAAAAAAATTAACTAAGTGTAAGGATATGTTTCTCAACTCTTGATTTTGTTTCATTGATATATATGACTGTTTTTTCTGCTACCATTTTCTGAAATCATGTCCAGTGTCCTCCAATTTTATTGTTTTTAAATGTTTTGGCTATTCTACCTATTTTGTATTTACATATAAGTTTAAGCACTCAAAATTTTACAAAATTTCCCAAGAAAGTCCAATCGATTTTTAATAGGGATTGAATTAAATTATAGACTAGTTTGGAGGAGAAATATCATTTTAAAATATTTGGTTTTTTAATTTTCTAATACACTATGTCCCTCATTTTATATGTGTTAAATTTTTCTTTTGTAGTTTTCAATTGTATAGATTTTGCTCTCTTTGCTGAAATTTTTTCTAAATGGTTCAATTCTTTTAATGTTATTTTGAGTGTAACTTTTGATTAAACTTTAAGATTTTTCAATTTGTATTATATGTCTAGGAATTTAATCTGCATTAGTTTTTTCTTTAACTTTATTGGTACATTTTAGGTATACAGTACAGTTACATTCATCATTGGTATCTTGTACCTTTACATGATGTATTTTGGTTATTTTTTCCCCATTCCCCTGCCCTCTCTTCACCCCCTCCACCACCCTTCCCTATTTACAAAGACTTTGTTTCCATTTTTTTCCTTTTCTCATATTTTTTCTGTTCCCTTTTTTCTTTCCCCAACCCCTCCCACTTCTTCTACTCCTTTAGACCTTTCCTCCTATTTCACAATATCAATTATACATTTTTAATCTGCATTATTCTTGCATCTTCCTATATTCTTAAATTTGTTTATGGGACTCTAGTAGGGGTGTGTGTGTGTGTGTGTGTGTGTGTGTGTGTGTGTGTGTGTTTGCATTCTTTAAGATATTTTGCATAGAGAAACATACTGTTTACAATTAAAGGCAGTTGTAATCTCTTCATAATTTCTGCCTACCATATTTTACATGGTCTGACTTTCCTGATGTTTTTGTCCACTGTATTTAGCATTAATTATTCTCTGTCTACCCTGACTTTTTTTCCATAAAGTATATCTATCCTCATTTTTGTCTTTGGACATTTGGACATGCTATTCCTTTTGCTGCAACTCTCTTCAGCCATATATTTCTTGATTATCTCCTTTCATCCTTTCCATCATTCTTGTCTTAAATCAAAGTCTTAATTTCAAAATGAACTTGTATGGCCACCATCAGAAATTCTCCTCCCTAACATTATTCTGTGCCATTCTATATTTCTCTATTATATTCAGAATCTTTATAGCCCTACCCCCAAATCTTTTTTTTATATGTTTATTTTCTGTTTTCCAGTCTTCAACTTGAATATAGTTTTCTTCAAGACCGTGACTTTGTCTTTCATTTCTACTGTTCAATCTGTCTTAAAATAGTGCCTGCTTCATATTGGAGATACATATTTTCTCTTTTTGCTATATGATTAATGAAAGAAAGAAAATGAGAAATTTTGTATTCAGACAAAACCTGTTTAAAGAGTTACTTACATACTTTTATTTAGTTATAACTGTAACATAGACTGGAAATTATCATGGGATTAACTTCTAAAGGGAGGAACGGGAAATAAAAGTAAATGATATATTTTGATGATGTGTTGGAGATTTTAAATCAGACAAGATATAACATCTTAGTGTACTCTTGCATGGTCATGGGCATTGTCTGTCATACCTTGGAGTTTTGAGCTAGGAATATTCAGTTTGCTCTGTGCATCTGTGCATATTCTTTCTGTGAATTAGTTTGAAAATGAAAAGTACAAGCTGTGGATTTGAAAGCTTCTGGAAAAGGCAGACCAGCTCATGACATCTGGTCCTGTTCCTGACCATTGTTCTTCTCACCTATGCCCTCCTCTTCCAGCTGTTCAGCCTGAAGCTGAAACAAAGTATCACCATCCTGGGACACCAGGCTGCAGGGCTAATGGTGCTGACACAGAGCCTTGGGGACAACTTCAGCACATCCTTGCATCTACTGTTAAGCCCACCAGATTATTTCCTAGTTTCCTTGGTGTCATTGTCTTGACAAGTAGCTCTGGGAATTCAATGCATTTTTCCCCTTCAGCTAGATGCCAACAGAATATTTAACTTTCTGGATGTGTCAGGCAGCCTCTGTAATTAAATGGCTCAGCATTTCTGTTTGTCAGTGTGATATAAAATAAGGGGAAAATTGTTTGCTTTGTGAAGTCCTGCCATAAAACTTTCAGGAAGGATTATACATCAGACCTTTGGTTCCCAAAGGTAAGTGTTCTAAAAGACAAAACATCTTTAGCGTCAATTTTCAACCAGGAGAAAATTGAATGAAATGAAGTTTGACATATGGAACAGTTTTCATAAGATGCTTCAAATGTAAGTCACACAAAAGGTCACTTTGAGGATACTTCAAAAGACTAGTCGAGATGCTTCTAACAATTTAAATAGAATCTAGAAGCCACCCTACCATTGTGTGTTCTGGGCTATACCATGGCCTATACTCAGTTTTGGAAGAATGAGGCACATTAATTATTTGTGATTTCAGAGTTCATTCTTGAGATTTACAGTTACTTCTATAGAAAGGGAGTTTGAAAATGGCTTGGAAAACACTTAGCACAATTGTCTTTACCTCCATTTACCTATATTCATCTCTTAAAAACAGCTCTTTCAGTAAATACTTCTATCTTTGCATAATTTTTAAGTCTCCTAGACCAGCAACTTTTCTGTATATGTACAGTTAATAACCCAAAATAAAATATTGCTACCACAATTACATCTCTAAGTCACATTAGAAATTCAGTCTGTAAAATTATTGCTGGCATGCTATGATGAAACAGGCTATTGCACAAAACCAGAGATTGCAGGAAAAGTATATTTCTCAGAAACTGTACTTTTTGTGGTGTTAATAAATTAATATGATTAAGATACAGTCTCATTATGTCTCCACAGTTGGCTGTGGTCTCAGTTCTATATTCATGTTGCAGGATAGAATGATTATTTTGGATGAATTTTTAGAAGGAATTAGGATTTTCCAAGCCTTATACTATGCATTTCTTTGCACAATTATGTATTAGGCTAACATACCTTCTTCATCATTGCCCGCTCCCCCATTCCTTACTGTCTGTTCTCTAAACATGTGAAGATGTGTTTCTCTTATCATTCAGTTCATGGAAAGTTCAGTTAAAAGAAATGACAAAGCAAGCATATTAACTCATGCCTGACCCCCAACCTCAGCTGAAACAAGAAATGAGTGAATGAACCTTCCCTTTGAGAGATGTGGCAAGTGGCTGGAAAGACAAAATGTTTTTTACAGAATATTGGAAAAAAGAAAATAGTCATTTGTGAACACACTTCACTGCCTCCTCCCCTTATATGCAAACCATGATATTAGGTACAAAAGGGAGAACCTTCCTTTTTGGATTAATAGAGGTTGACCAAGAATATTTGACCCTCTAGGTGACAGCAACCCAACATCATAGAGAGCTACAGAAATATGCAAGGATGCAAGAGTGAATTAGCTTCTCAGTGTTCCCTCTACCCTGGTTCCTGGGGCTTGGCTTTTCCTGTAGTATCCAGAGGAACTCTGTGTCAGAGCCCCTACACTTGTGTTGTGGCATCCCACACGACCAAAATGCTAATCCTCAGCAGACTCAAAGCAGCAGGTCCTTTAGTATTAACCATGCTGATCAATTTTAACTGAAAAAGAAAAAGCACTTACTTTGTACAGTATGGAAAAATGAACATCCACTAATGAAGCTGCAAGCAGGGAAGCCAGACCATTCTCTACTTGCTTTTCTCCCAAGAAGCCTCTCCTTTTTGGATGGAAAGACATTCTGAGAGGAATATGCACAGAGTGAAGAGGGAGAAAAGGCATTACTGGTGCACTAGCTGGAGTAATCAGGCCATCAGTGGTTGGAAACATGGAGAAGAATGTCACAACTGGACCACAATGCTTTGCTGCAACCTTAGAGAAAAATACAGTTGTTGGATAGTGGCTTTATTGTGCCTTACAAAAAGGAGAACCATTTACTAAAGAGAAAGACTAAGAATTTTCCACATATGATACCATTTCTTCTTCCTAGTGGATCTTAACCCTGGAGCTATGTGGTGTGTGCCTACCCCCAACACTACTCCCAGTGACTGCTTTGCACAATGCTCTGGCCCAGTAGATCTTTCTTGAATAGACCTTCTTTCCCTGTTTCTCCACTTCTCTTCTACTTTTCCTTTATAAGGGAACTTAGAGTTCCCTTAGTCTAGACATTTTTCAGGTTTTCTGAATATCTTTGCAGATCTAGTTCTTGATATTTTTCTGTCCTTTCATCAAATATTATCTTTTCAGAGAGTCTTTTTTCTACTACCTGGTCTCTACATTCTTTACCTCATCATCACTCATGATCACATATCCCTGTTATTTTACATTATGACACTTTTCCTAGGCTGAAGTTGTCCTGTATATTTACTTACTTTACTTTCTTTGCTTTTTCATCTCCAGAACGTAAATTCTATAAGAAGAGTTTTCTGTTTTCTACACCACTATCCTGCTAGTGCCAGAAGTGTGCCTAGCACAGAGTACTTGTCCATTCAACATTTGTTGTAAAACAAATTTGCAAGTGGCATAATTATTTTCACTGAGTAAATCAGTAAATTATACTTTAGAGAAGCCAACTAATTTGCCTATAACCACTAAGTTACAGTGAGGGTTATAAATTCAAGTATGCTTGGACTTGATTCTAGGTGTGCAGGCTGGTTTGAGCTAGGATACTCTTTTCCCTCAGAATTATCTACCATTTCTTCAGGACATTTAATTTGTTCATGTAACTTCTCTGCTGGAAAAAATTGGATCAGTGGTCAATCATTTATCTAGACAATTTGTTTCAGAATTCTCAGAGCTTGATTTGAACATTGCTTTTTCTTCCCATAAGTTTGCATTTTAAAAATGAATAAGCAAATGAATTTTTGAAAAAGAAACAGAAAACATTCTGCTCTCTTGACTGGAATTTGTAAAAACCTAAATATTTTTATTCTTGTTTTATTTTTAATGACATCTTTATTGACATATAATTTATACACCATAAAATACACCATTTAAAATGTGCAATTCAGTAGTTTTTAACATATTCATAGAGCTTGACAACCATGGCCATTAACTATCATCTTAATCACCTCCCCCAAAACTCTGAACTCATTAGCAGGGTTTCAGCATTTGTCTTTCTACCCTAGAAGCCTGGAACTCACTGATTTACTTTCTGATCAAGTTTTGGATATTTAATATAAATAGAATCATGCAATAAGGGACATTTGTATCTAGCTTCTTTTTCACAATATGTTTCCAAGTTGTATCCATGTTCTAGCACATCATTATTTTATTCCCGTTGTAAGACTAAGTAATATTTTGTATGTCACATCTTGTTTAACCATTCATCAGTTCGTAGGCATTTAAATTGTTTTCAGTTTTAGCTCTCATGGTTGATACTATGAATATTTGTTTATAAGTTTGTACCTGGACATATAAGTACAGTTCTCTTAGGTATCTACCTAGAAGTGGAATTGTTTAGTCATGTGGTAAATCTTTAACATTTTAAGGAAATGCCACACTATTTTCTAAAGCAATGCCACCACTTTATGTTCTCATTAATAATCATGGTAGTTTCAATTGCCATACATCCTCATTGGTATTTTCATTGTTTATCTTTTATTTTTTTTATTGTCGCTATCCTCATAGCTATTAAGAGTTACCTCATTGTGTTTTACATTTGAATTTCCTTAACAACTAAAGACACTGAGTATCTTTTTGTGTGTTACTGGAAATTTTACATCCTCTTTGCTAAATATCTATTCTAATCATTTGAGCATTTTGAAATTGGGTTATTTTGTCTGGTTTTTGTTTGTTTGTTTTAGTTTTAAGACTCCAGTCCTTTACTAGCTACATGATTTGCAAATATTTTCTCACAGTGTGTAGGTTGTTTTTCTATTGTTTTAAATAGTCTTTATTTTTAACAATTTTAAATTGACAGCAAAACTGAGCAGAAGGTATAGAGAAATCTCATAACCCTTTGTCCTCACATGTGTGTAGCTACTCCCATTTTCCACACCCTCCATCAGAATGGTACATTTTCTGCAATTGATGAACTGACATTAGGCATCATTATCAACCAAACTGCACAGCTTGTATCAGATTTCACTCTTGGTGTTTTGCATTCTATGTGCTTGAACAAATATTTAATGACATGAACCCTTCATTGTAGCACGATAAAGAGTAATTTCAGTGTCTTAAGAATCCTTTTTGTTCCGTTCTGCCTTTTCATCCTTCCCTCCCTGATAACCTCTGGGAACACTGAGATTTTTACTGCTTTCATAGTTTTACCTTTTACATAAAGTCATGTAGTTGGAAACAGAGTATGTAGCCCTTTCAGACTGACTTTCACTTAGCAATCTGCCACACTTCCTCCATGTTTTTAAGGAGCTGAACAGCTCATTTCTTTTTGTACTGAATAATAGTCTATTGTCTGGCTAAACTACAGTTTATCTATACATTCACCCACTAAAGGACATCTTGGTTACTTCTAAGCTTTGACAATTTTACATAAAGCTCCTATAAACATCTCTGGGCAGTATGGATATATGTTTTCAAATCCTGTGGGCAAACAATAAGACAGCAATTCTTAGATTGTGTGGTAATAGTTTGTTTAATTTTGTAAGAAATTCCTGGCAGCTGTAATATTCTGCATTCTTACTAGTAATGAATGAGGGTTTCCATTATTCCACTTCCTTGGCCTGTCATTGGGCTGGATGTTGGCCATTCTAACAGGTGTACAGTGGTATCTTGTCTTAATTAGCATTTCCACAGTAGCATATGATATAGAGCATGTTTTTATATGTTTATTCACCCTTAATGTATCGTCTTTAGTGAAGTATCTATTAAGGTCCTTCCTACACCTATTATTCATTTGAGTTGTTTGTTTTCTAATTTTAAAGAGTTCATTGTATATTTTAAATAATAGTTTTTTTCAAACATATCTTTTGCAAATATTTTCTCCCTTCTGTAGTTTCTTTTTCATTCTCTTGACAGTGTCTTTCACAGAGCAGGAATTTAAATTTTAATGAAGTTCAGCTTATCATTTCTTTCTTTCATCAATTGTGCCTTTGATGTTGCATCTAAAATGTCACCATCAAACTCAGTGTCATTTAGATTTTCTCCTATGTTACATTCTTGAAGTTATTTTAATTTTAAGTTTTTATATATAGGTCTAGGATCCATTTTAAACTAATTTTTTGAAAAACTATGCCTTTTCCCCTCTCTCTCTTTGCACATGAATGTTTAGTTTTTATCCCACTATTTGTTGAAAAGATTATCTTTGATCGATTGTGTTATATTGCTCCTTAGTCAAAGATCAGCTGACATGTAGATCTATTTCTGGACTGTTTTGTTCCACTGATTTTTTCCACTAACATTGCACTATCTGATTAATATAGCTGTATATTAACTCTTAAATATAGTGTCAGTCTGCCAACCTTGTTCTTACATAATGTATTTTGCCTGAATGAGCTTTGGAATGAGTTTGTTGCTATCTACAAATGACTTCGATTTGAATTGCATTAAATCAACAGACCAAGGTGGGTAGAACTGACATTCCAACTATTCCAAGCCTTCCTATCTGGAATATGGAATATAAATATCTCCATTTGTTGAGTTCTTCTTTGATCTATTTTATCAGAGTTTTATAATATTCATCCTATAGATCTTGTACATACTAGATTAATAACAAAGTATGTTATTTTTGTGAGGGGATTGCTACAGTAAATGGTGATGCGGGTTTTTTCCTTAAATTCTTTTATTGCTACATTTTAGGTATATAATACATTTACATTTATCATTGGGAACTTGTACCTTTAGAGGATGCATCTTGGTTCTTATTTTTTCCCCATTCCCTGCCCTCCCTTCACCTCCTCCACCCTTCCCTATTTATAAAGACTTTGTTTCCTTTTTTTCCACTTCTCATAATTTTTCCTTTCCCTTCATTCCTTTCCCCTACTCCTCCCACTTCCCCTACCCCTTTGGACCTTTTCTTCCTATTTTCCATTGTCAATTATTTATTCTAATCATTGGCACATTATAGGTATACAATAAAATGACATTCATCATTGGAAACTTACAACTTTACATAGTCTCTCTTGGTTCTTATTTTTCCCCATTCCTCTCCCCTCTTTTCAACCCCTCCAACCCTCCCTATTTACAAAGACTTTGTTTCCATTTTTTCATACTAATTCCATACCCTTCTTTCTGTTCCCCTACCACTCCCACTTCCCTTTTGCCTTGGCAACTTTTCTTCCTATTTCACATTATCTATTATAACTTTCAGTCCTTATTTACACTTTCAGTTTCTCACATTAGGGAAACTATTTGATTTTTACACGTGTGTGTGTCCTATTTATTTCACTTAAGAGCATTGCCTCTATGTGCATTCATTTAGCTATAATGTCTTTAATTTCTCATTATTGATGGCTGAGTAGTACTTCATTTTATTAAAAAAAAAAACCACATTTTCTTTATCCAGTCTCCAGTTGATGGTCATTTGGACTGCTTCCAAGTTTCAGCTATTACAAATTGTGCTGCTATGAACATGGGTGCACATATATCACTGTGATATGATTCTTTTAATTCTTTGGGGAAGATACCCAGCAGGGGAATAATGGGGTCAAATGGGACTTCCAATCCTAGTTCTTTGAGGTAGCTCCATACTGATTTGCACAGTGGTTACATCAATCTGCACTCCCACCAGCAGTGCAGCAGGGTTCCTCTTTCCCCACAGCCCTGTCAGCACTTGTTATTGGTTGATTTCATGATAGCAGCCATTCTTTCTGGAGTGAAATGGAATCTCAGCATTGTTTTCAATTGCATCTCTCGAATGACCAGTGATGTTCAATATTTTTTCATATGTTTATTAGTTATTTCTACTTCTTTGTGTGAGAAATGTCTGTTCATTTCAGATGCCCATTTTTGGATTGGGTCTTTAAATTTGGGAGATCTGATCTTTTAAAGTTCTTTATAGATTCAAGATAGTAGATATTTGTCTGAGGAACAGCAGGTGAAGATTTTTTCCCAAATTGTGGGTTGTCTCTTCACATTGCTGGTGGTTTCTCTTGCTATGCAGAAGTTTTTTAATAAGAAGAGATCCCACTTGTTGATTGTTTGTGCTAGTTCACAGGCAACTGAGGTTTTGTTAATAAAATAAATTCCTACACCAATGTTTTCAAGAGTTCTACCTAAACTCTGTTCTGGCTGATAAAGCATTTCTATTTCAATATTTAGATCTTTAATCCATTTCAAATTTAGTTTAGCACATGGTGAAAGATATAGGTCTAGTTTTAAAATTTGACAAGTTGAAACCCAATTTTTCCAGCACCATTTATTAAGGAGGCTATCTTTCCTCCAGTGAGAGTGTTTGGCTCCTTTATCAAAGATGAGATGGCAAAGTCTATCTGGAGTTGTTTGTGCATCTTCTAATCTGTTCCACTGGTCCTCAGGTCTGTTTCTTTGCCAGTACCATGCTGTTTTTATCACAGTAGCTTTGTA
>NW_004624743.1:28242310-28260301 GCF_000247695.1 Heterocephalus glaber
TAGAATTCAGCAGTGAAGTTATCAGGACCCGGGCTTTTCTTAGTTGTTAAGTTTTTAATTACATTTTCAATTTCTTTGGTTGATATTGGGTTGTTTAGAATTTTTAGGTCTTCTTCATTCAACTTTGGTAATTCATACATATCTAGGAATCTATCCATTTCTTCTGTGTTTTCCATCTTATTGGCATACAGGTTCTTGAAGTAGGTATTGATGATCCTCTGGATTTCTGCTGGGTCTGTTGTAATTTCATCCTTTTCATTCCTAATTGCATGGATTTTGGCCTTTTCTTTCCTGTTTCTGATAAGGTTGGCAAAGGGTTTGTTGATTTTGTTGATTCTTTCAAAGAACCAACTCTTGGCTTCATTAATTATTTGTATCATTCCCCGAGTCTCCATTGAATTGATTTCTGCTCTGATTTTCATTATTTCCTCCTTTCTATAGGCTTTGGGTTTGTACTGCTCTTCTTTTTCTAGAAGCTTGAAGTTCAGCATCAGATTGTTTAATTGGGCTCCTTATGTTTTCCTAATATGAGTATTCATTGCTATGAATTTCCCTTGTAGGACTGCTTTCATTGTGTCCCATAGATTCCGATATGTTTTATTGTCATTGTCATTTAACTATAGGAACTGTCTGATTTCTTCTTTAATTTCCTCTGTGACCCATTGTTTATTCAGAAGTGTGTTGTTCAATTTCCATGTGTTTATGAAATTTTTGTTGTTTCTTTTGCTATGGATCTCCAATTTCATTGCACAATGGTCTGAAAATATACAGGGGATAACTTCAATTCCTTTGCACTTATGTAACTTGTTCTATGAGCGAGTATGTGGTCTATTTTGGAGAACAACCTGTGTGCAGCTGAAAAGAATGTGTATTCTGATGTTGTGGGGTGGAACACTCTGTAAGCATGTGTTAAGTTCATATGTTCAAGAGTTTGATAGAGTTCCAGTATTTCATTACTTATTTTTTGTCTAGTTCATCTATCTATTTGTGACAGTGGGGTAATGAGGTCCCCCACTGCAATTGTATTCATGCATGTATGACTTTTCATATCCATTAGCTTTTGTTTTATATAGTTGGGTGCACTAGTGTTTGGTGCATAGATATTTATGATTGTCATCTCTTCCTCTTGGATTGTTCCCTTTACAAGGATGTAGTGTCCTTCTTTGTCTCTCTTAATCAGTGTTGGTTTGAAATCTACTTGATCTGAAAAGAGGGTAGCCACTCCTGCTTTTTTTCAGGTTCCCGTCACATGGAGTATTGTTTTCCACCCTTTAACTTTCAGTCTATGAGTTTCATTTTGAATTAAGTGTGTTTGTTGTATGGAGCATATTGTTGGATTTTGCTTCTTGACCCATTCTGCCAGTCTATTTCTTTTGATTGGTGAATTGAGACCATTAACATTAATGGTTGTAACTGATACATATTGACTTATCATTGTCATGACTTTTTCTTTTTGTTGGATTCTCCCCCTTTACATTTAATTTCTTGTCACGCCTGATGGGTTCATTCTGCTCTGCTTCCTGGGGTTTTTATCCTCATTGTCTGTTCCTAGGATATTGTCTAAAATTTTTTGGAGTGCTGGTTTAGTATTCATGAAGTTCCTAAGGTGCTTTTTGTCATGAAAGTATCTTATTTCTCTGTCAATTTTGCAAGATAGTTTTGCAGGGTACATCAATCTGGGTTGGAGGCTCTTTTCCTTTTGGGCTTGGAATATGTCACTCCAAGCTCTTCTTGCCTTGAGGGTTTGCATTGAGACGTCTGCTGTGATTCTGATGGGTTTTCCTCTGCATGTGATTTGTTTCTTTTCTCTAACTGCTTGGAAACTTTGTTTTTCTGTTGAGTTTCTGGAATCTTAACAATTATGTGCCTATGTGTAGATTTTTTTTTTGATCAAGGCTATTTGGAGTCCTATAGGGCTCACCTATCTGTATGTCAAGTTCTTTTCCCCTGCTTGGGAAGTTTTCTGCAATTACTTCTGTGAAGTTTTTTTTTATGTTGTATGCACTCTCTCCTGTTTCTTCCTTGACACCAATTAGTCTGATGTTATTCTTCTTTGCATTGTCTAGCAGCTACTGGATTGATTTCTTGTGGTCCCTTACAATTGTGAAGCAATTTTTGTTTTCCTGGTCACTAATTGCAATCTTATCCTCTATATCTGAAATTTTGTCCTCACATTGGCTCATTCTGCTGTGTAGACTTTCAGTGGAGTTTTTAATCTCCTAGAAATCTGTTTGCATGTGTTTAATGGATTCCATTTGTTTTCTTTGTTGGGATTCCATTATGTTCCTCAGCTCCTCTCTACATTTATTTATCTTATCTTGCACTAGGAGCACAATCTCTGCTGTTATCTGAGAAATTATTTCTGATTTCATTTTTTCCTTTTGTTGCCAGTTCAGAGAGTCCAGATGGTTGAATATCAGAGTGTTCTATCTCATTTCCCCTTGGGGTTGCTGTAGGTGATCTGGGAGTCTGGTTTTGAGACTTGTTCATATGTCTTCTCATTTGAACCCGGAAAGTAGGGTGGCGCTACTCACCTCCTCTGAGCTGGGAGTGTTGGGATGGTGGCTCAGAAGCTCCTTCCTCTGGGCAGGGAGTGGTGGGCCAGAAGGTAGCCCTGAAGCTCCTACTTCTGGGCTGGGAGTGGCGGGAGGGATGAGGGCCCGGAAGTAGGTGATGTGTTTTTTATTTTAAATTCCACTTATTTATTGCTGGAATATAGGACCTTGTATATTAATCTTGTGTCTTGTAACCTTGCTGTAATTCTTATTAGTTCTAGGAGCATTTTTGTTGTTGGTGATTCTTTTAGATTTTCCATATGAATAGTTTTTATCATATGGGTTGTCTTTTCATTTTCTCGCATCCTTTAGAGTACAAAAGTTCATGTTTTTTTCTTTTAACTTTGATAAAGCCCAATTTTCTACATTCTTTGTTGTTGTTACATGAGATTTTGTTCTGCATCTAACAATTTATTGTCTTCTGTGAATCTTGGTTTTAGCTTTTTTATGTACATCTATGATCCATTTGAAATTAATTTTTGTATACAGTATGAGATCGTAGTCCCAAGTTTCTCCTCCTTCCCTCTTTTTCTTTTTCATCTCCTCCTCTTCTTTCTACATAAGTATATCTAATTGATTCAGTATAATTTATTGACAATTGTTTCTCCACAGAATTGTCTTAAGAATTGACAGAATTGACCCCGTCAAAGAATCATTTGGCTCTAAAAATAAAAGCTTATTTCTAATAAAAATCTATTTTATTTCCTTACCTTCTAAATGTTTTGATTTTAGAGTAATAAGTCCCAGTTCCCTATTCTGAGAATCTCAAACCACATTCTCTATGCAAGAAATCCTTTATTACTAGTATCTCAAGGTTTTTATTAGGTTGATTCTCCTAGAAGCAGATCCTAAGGCCAGAATTTGAATGCAAGTCATATAATACTTACAAGGTATAGGAATCATTGGTTGAGTTTTCATAAAGACACATGGAAGGAAAGGTAGACCATAAGAGTATATCATTAAGTCTTCTACAAAGAAGACAATTGGAGCTCAATATTACATAAAAACACTGAGGAAAGCTAAAACATAATTCTCCATGTTATGCTACTTAAGACCTGGGGTACTTTATATAAACTTCTGATCATAATTATTTGAGGCTTGTTTCTGAAAATATTAATTCCCTACTACTTCCAGCCTGGTGTATACATGAGAAAAGAATGGTTCTCTGTAGTTGTAGAATAAACTTTTGGCTATAGGGATGCAGATATTGTCAAGTAGAAGTAGGCTGGAGTGAATTAACACAGTGAGGTTGGAGAGACTTGAGAAAGCCATTGATAGTGTCTATTACACATACCTAGATGAGATTCTTCTTCTTAGTAGATGCTTAAACCCAGGTCCTACCTACAGGAGCTCAATCTTTACCCCATACATCACTTCCAGAGACAGTCAGAGGAATAGAGGCAAGAGAATAATGCCAAGTTAAACTTGCAATAATGTATCATCCTGAGTTGATGTGCTGGAGAAAATAAAACTTAATTCAAATGCAACACAGTAGGGAAATAAGATACTTTTGTGCTTGAGGTAATTCATTGTTTTAGTCAAGAGTGTTGGATTGCAAGTGACAAAAACTAAATTTACTTAAAGAAAAGAGCACTATATTGGCTATATATTTTCAGATTATAGAAAAAGTAGGGGGATGCTGTCCTTCGGGATGCTAGGAACTGGTGCCTCAAATGCAATTATGATTCTGTCTGCATTGTGGTTTTTTAAATCTTCAGATCCTCTGAAAAGAAAGAACATGATTTTCTGCTACTTTTGGCTTGCTTCCTTTAAGCTACCTAATTAGAGAGAAATGAACACTTGCCCAGCAACTACAATTTAACACATTCTCAGGAAACAACCCAGTTTGTCCTACTTTGATAACACACCCTATGCTAATCATTCTTTGCTGAAGGATATTGCTCTGATTTTGTTTTTGCTCTCATTCTTGTGGCCAGAAGGTAAATATAGAAGAATGAAGGCCAAGCAGTAGAAGGAACTGATGGAAATATGTCCTTGATCCCTCTGGGGAACACATCAAAGGCTATATAAAAACAAAACAACTAATAATACTGTTTTGCCCCATGAGTTCTTGTGCACTCCTGAAATATACCAGGAGCTTCATCAACTCACAAGGGGACACTATTTAAACAGCTCATAGGGAGATCCTGTTTCTTGCAACTTTCATAGTCCTTTCAATGTCTTTTATCAAATTACAGCTCCAGTGAAGTTATATCATGTTGTAGGACACCTAATTTCCTTGTTGATAAAATTGCGAAGAGGTAATGAAAAATAAGAACAAGTCTCATCTGTTTTTATTTTTTGTAAACTCTTCAAATACTGCTTCATTTAAAAAGAAGCTATAAACTTCAGTGCTGCCTAGGTACCAAGTGAAATTCAGCTATGTTTTAGAAATAGTGATTGACATCAAATATCAAATAAGCAGTCCTTGAGATTAAAATGAAAAATAAAACTATGTGTTTAGGAAACTCCACAGTAGTTCATTCATTGTTTCCAAATAATTATCATCATTCATAAAATTCAGGACTCTATCAAATTGCAATGTAACTAGCCATCCTATTTTGAGGAAGGGGAATGTTATAGTTTGAATATTTGTGTTCTCCTAAAATTTACATGCTGAAACCTAATCCCCAATGTAACTGTATTAAAAGGCAGGAATGTGACTAGGTCATGAGGGCAGAGCCCTTATAATATGGACACCAAGGAACTCATTTGTTATTTTTATGGTGTGAGAAGTTGTGATTCTACAAACCAGACAGCAGCTTGCTAGACATCAAATCTGCTGGTGCCCTAATCTTAGATTTTCTAGCTTGCAGAGCTTTGAGAAATAAATTTCTGTTGTTTATATCTCACCTGTTTATGGCATTTTATTACAGCAGCCCAAATGAAGTAAGACAGAGAGCTTGGGTTTTTTGCTAGAGAGAAAAATCCCTGCAAGTAAGAAAAATTAAGAACATTGAAACTAATCTTACTAGTGATGTGACAAACATAGCAAATAGTTACATGCTAATTCAGGCTACCACCTTTAATTAGGACTTGGAGAGGCTGAGTTCTGCTGTCTTTGGAAATGAACTCTCATGATCAAAGAGCTGTCTCTTTAAATAATTTACGTAGATATCCATTTTGATTAAAGTAGTATTCATAATGGGATATCAATATGGTGCTTTTTTAATCTTTAGATTTGGTGGCTGCTGCTACAGATGAATAGATCTCAGTACAGAAAGAAGCAACATCTGGCATAGTCCCACCTCAGGGATAAAGATCAAGTAAGCAGGAGGCTTGAAGCCTTCTGTGATCCCAACAATTCCCTTGGATAGGGCAGGTGAGAAGACCCTTCCAAGGTTACCTGGTGGGTCACTCTACAGGTCTTAACAGCTGCCTGAGGACAAAGTAATGTTTCCACTCTTTTGAAAAGGGGCAAATGTCCTCCCTGATCCAAAGAAAGAATGGGTTGGAAGGCAGCAAAGCACTCAATGAATCATTAGACAGATATTCAAAATTTCTTAAGAAAGTCCCTGCTGAAAAGATGAAGTATGCAAACTGCGGAGAACTAGATGTAGTCCATATGAACTATCATAAACACGAAGCCTTCCCTACCCTGACTTTTGAGGATGAGGGAAGAAGCCCATAAGAAAAAAACCTGACAAAAGAGGCCTGGAGATGTACTTCAGTTGCAGAGAGCTTGCCCAGCACGTATGAGGCTCTGGGTTTGGTCCTTGTCACTGAAAAAGAAAAGAAACCAAAGGAAAAGTGTGGCAAAAAAGTATTAGGCTGCAAGATTTCAGCTGTCCTCTCAATTTTTAGTATAATAAGCCCCTGACTTGAGAATGAATTTCATTCCAGGAAAACATTTGTAATTTGATTTGTTCGTAAGTCCGACAAAGTGAGTCTTCCACACCTTTGACACAAACGTACAATGTAAATGATAAAAAATCTTCCATGTTCCATGATCTGGTCCTTGTTCTTTAGAGCTGTGCCAATGGTTGAATGATTCATGTTGTAAGAATGAGCAATGTCTACCATCTTTTTGCCTCAGTCCAATCTCAATTATTTTCACTTTTGTTTCCATGGTTATCGCTTGGGCTTCCTAGCAGTCCCCTCCACATCACCATGGCTTTTCTTCTTGCTTCTGGACATCCTGGGCTCTGACTGAGCACTGTACTACTGTACACTACCGCACTGTACAGTGAGCACACAGCAGCACAACTGCGATAATGTACAGCAAACACATTGCTGCAGGGTTTTCTTGTAGAGATGATTCACCCAGGCCTTTTCCCCAGGAAGCAGCTTTAGTCATGCCAACATTGACTCAGTGAATTCCTTCCCAAAGGTGGAGTGCTGAAAAGACAGGGTCGCAGTTACTCACAATTCCCCCCTCTTGTGCCTTTGTTTTCTTTTTCTTCAAACTCTATGAGCAAAGAAGTTCACTCTCTCTGTTGTGTTCCTTCATCTGGAGCATGTTAGCCGGAGAAGGTGAAGGAGATGGTTTGGTAAGGCCAGTTTCTAGGCAAGAATATATAAACTTTAAAGCACATAGGTATGACCAAAGCATAGGTATGAGCACTAAAATGGAAAGGACAATTGTAAATGGCTGACTCTTAGACCTGTCTCCCAGTGTGGCTGGAACTGCCAGCAGGAGTTAGTGATTGGAGCCCCCTATTTATGTCTAGTCTACATTACTATAACTTTTATATCTTTGGTTATACTTTTCTGCTGGGTGTTTAAGGCCAAGTTAAAGTGAGACCAGTATTAATCAAAATTAACTTCTTCTCCTTCTCCTTCTTCTTCTTTTTGCCAAATATCAATGTCAGCTAAGGCTTCCCAGTGGTTATTTGTGGGACCATGTATAGAGGCCCTCAGGTCTTCCATCAGTGTTAGCGACCAGGATAGGCCACAGTCGTGCTCGCCCATGTAGCTTCCTGTGGAAGCTTAGAAGACATTTCTCCCTTTAGTGACCCTCCTTTTTAGCAAATTGTAACTGGGTTAATTCCTGTTTTTTGGAGTCTGACAATTTCCTTGCTCAGGAGGTTGGTTGACTTACCAAACTTGTAGGATCTTGCAGGGTAGGTCTCCTTGGAGGGCCAGGGCCAAAATACTGGCTATCCTCTTAGTCCAGTTACCTTTTTAGCTTTGGTCCCTAAGCCTCAGTTGTTGAACACTCAGGAGATCAGTTAAACTAGTATTGCAATGAAAGTAGTAGGTTTAATTTTATGATCTTATCTAGATATCAAGCACCTTGAAATATATAGTATGACCAGGGAACTATTATTTCTCACCAATCATGCTTGTCTTAGAAGTTGAATCCCCGCTGAATACTATACTAACAGATAACAGTTATAGTCTTTTAAGGATCAAGGGCAACATAACACATTATCACAACAATCATGATAACATGATTATTAGGTTTTTGTTATTATTTCTGAAACAGATTTAAATTTTTATCAGCTATAAAATGACTTTTTATTCAGTTATCTTTAATTATAAGATATCAAATAACATACAAAAACTTTTACCTAATTTGTTATCTTTTAATCACTTTTTGTCACAACAGTGATTTTTTAGGAAAGTGTGCTTGTTTGTTTTATAGATATACTTTATAGGTTATTAAGGTTATTAATGCCTAATCTCTAATCATTATAATGACACTGTCACAATTGTATAAGTTGTAGGTACATCAAACTATTATAGCATGATTATCTAACAATCACATAGTCATAAACCTTAAAAAAAATCTGTCATCATGAACAACTGCAGTTTGGGGGTGAACAGTATGATATGATGTCTTTCTTAAATCCTGCATCTTAACAAGACCTATACACTTAGGGAAAGCATAGAGTTATTTAACAAAGAATTCTTGTCATTTCTGTATTGAAAAGAATGAAAGAAAATCTTTAGAACTCTTATAAATTTAGAAAATGATGTTAATGACCACATACAGACTTATTATCCAATAGAAGTGCATCTCATTTATACAATAACAAAATGTTTATTTAATCAAAGCCAATAGATGTAAATTTAACCAAGAGCATCTGAATCAGAAAGCCTCATTGTTTCAGGCACAGGGAGTTTAACCTTTTACTTATAACCAGCCTAAATATATCATAATAATTTATTTAATAACTGTTGAGGTGTGGCATCATAGGAGCCTGGGAAATTTAGACAAGCCATCCATCAGTGGAGAAACTGAATAAATTTTTGTCTAGGCAGCTGCTCTTTCAACCACAGAGAAGAGTTTTGTCCAATGGTTCCCCAAGTTCAAGGGGTTCCTACTTGGTTACCTTAACAATTGCATTAGATGACTCATCATAACAGGCATTTTTAAAATTATTTTATATGTTATCTTTGATCTAATAGGCATTGCATTTATGAAGTTAATTTTGGACATTATCTAGGTTATCTAACAATTGGATGGAAACTTACCACCAGTCTTTAAAATATCTTTATTCTTATCAACTGATCTAAATTAGCCTACTGTTAAACCATGTGAACCACAAGCATTTGAGCTAATACCATGAGTGTCACCTTATCTATAAGGTGACCTAAACAGAACATATAATGTAAGATTCACATACAGAAACATACACACTTTAATCATCTATAACCTTTATGTTCTCAGACTCTAAGGCTTCTATTTGTAAGTCCCATGTGACTTCGAAGTCTCTTAACCCTCGTCCTGTAAACTTTTAAGTGGATTTAGATATTTAAAATTCAAGATAACTGGTTTTTATGCAGGAGGCCGAAAGAGTCAGAGAAAAATAAAAGAAAAATAGAATCGCTTTAGGTATTTTAAACCAACCAACAAAAAAGACAAAGATACACAAACTATTACTTATAGATCAGAGTGCATTCTTAGAAATACTAGCCAAGTTGAGCTATAGCTATAATAATCTGTGGTAGGTTCACTATAAATTGTCTAGTCAGAACTTTTTGAGGTGACCAATTAGTATAGACGTTTTGTGTAATAAGCTAACACTGGTAAGGAGATGGGAGAGAAAAACCTCTTACTATAGACTTATGACTAGAAAGAATTGGGGAGAGGGCCTTGAGGTTTTGTCTTTTTATTTTATAATTTACCTTTGAAGAAAAAAATCAACTTTTAATTTAACTATAGTGCATATATTAAGGACAGCAGAGGCCACGTGCCTCCCCTTCCCACATGGTGAGAGGCACCAGGCTCTTCTACTCACCAGCTCCTTACCTTTGTGGTAACCAACAGAAAAAAAATGTTAAAAGGGTCTGAGTTGTCCCCTTTTTATATTTAGCCTAGACTTTGATTTAAAACTATTTTTCTATAATTTTGGTTATACTTTCTTTTTCCTTTGGTCTCAGATTATTGCATTTTAAAATTTGACTTGCTGTCAACAGATTTTCAAGTAACCTTGAATTAGTTTTCTTAACCCCCACAGAAAGCAGAGAAAAAGTCAAGTTAACGCTATAATTGTAGTTAAAGGAAACTACAATTCCTTATGGATTGTACATAAGGAATGTTTTAAGCTTATTAATTAAATAAAATATACCAACTTAAATTGGAAGCCAAATTTAAATTTATCAATTAGCCAAGATTTGTGAAACTGGGCTCTCAGTGTGACTCCGGCTTGGCTCTCAGGTCACAGGACGAACACTTTATGATTGACTCTGTTTTTATTGGGGTGTGGGGAGTTGAACCTTTCTAATTTTCTCCTAAGCCAAGGAAAAGGGGACTCTTCCTTCCCTCATGTGGCTGAGGCCACAGCACCAGGAATTGGCCCCTCCTTGGCCAGCACCAGCTCCAGTCTGTCTGGGGTGTTGGGGGTTATAGGCTGGGGCTAGGGATTCCAGAGAATTCCATGTGGTGGAAGTGACCGGAGATGAATCCTCTCTTTTCTTGTTTAATCCCAGAGTTTTCAGAGGAAAGAGGACAACTAGTCCCTTTCCCCAACACAGGGTATAATCTATCTCCTCCTGAGACCTTGATCTTTTATCATGAACAAATTCAGTCCAAAATTGACATGCTCAGTCCTTGTCCTATCCAAACTTTGGTCAGAAGATGGATGAAGTGAGAATGGGGGTTTGTGGCCAAATGAAACAGCAATACTTTATCATACTAGCTTTCTGTTTGTTTTTCATCTATGGTTATTGCCCCAAGTACTTAACATCAGTCTGGGGGAGTATCAGGGGGTATTTTGCTCTCTGAGCCCCTTGATTTCCTGAGCTGTCCTAACCAGGAAGCACATTTATTTCCTTTTCTGTTTATCCCAAAAGCCCAAGGCTCAATTGCCAGTGCAAACCATGATGTCTCGCCAACAGTCAACGTAAGGAAATTGGTCAGGATGCCCTGAGTCCCCTGCAAAACTCCCGGACATTTGGCTAATTATCTCCTTACCAAGTGAGCCCTCAGTGGGCCATCCCACCCCAAATATGGCCAATTAATTTCACAGATCTGGAGCTTTCAGAGAGTCAGCTTAACACCATAGTCACCTGAATATTCCTTTTTAAAATTCTTTAACATATACTCTAGGGGAGTCAGTTTGCTCTGCTTTCTACCCATTTCCTCAGACAATAGACAACTTTCATGCACAAGAGAGAGGACAGGGAAGGGGAAAGATTTTAATTGGAAGGGTCTCTCACTTACTTCATCTATCTGCAGGCCTTCTCCTCGCGGAGACATTTCAGGTTCATTTTAGCATTAGCAGAGCTGCTGGGGACTTATCGTTCTTTAGCTATATGAAGACTGCCACAGAACCTCAGATGGGGACTCAACACTTGCTTTGGCGCTGTAGTCAGATTAGAACCTTCCCACTATCTGTAAACCATACGTAAATACATAAAGCTCCAACCTGCCACCCAGCACCCAGCACCTTGAGGCTGCAGTTTCCTTCCACAAGGAACTACTCGGCAACTCTGCTACTCCAGTCCGCTGCCCAGTTCCTGAGAGTTACAGTTTTAGTTTCAATGAAACTTACTCGGGCAACTCTGGGAGGGGATCAGTCTCCCTTTCTGCCTCTTTAAAGGCAGGACTACCAAATAGAACCCAGACTTTACCAAATCTAGTGTGTGATGCTCCCTGAACTGGATCCTGGGTCTCCAAGTTTCACTGTGGAGCTGAAGCTCTTGCCCTGGCTTGTCGGGAGGGGCCCCCTACAGATGAAATCTCCCCTACAGATTAAAGGGTCTGCTGGCGCTAGACAAGGTCATGTCTCCTGGCGCTCCGACCTTCTGACCCCAGTAACAAAGGAAGTGGAAATACACCGTCTCCAAATCCTGACCACAAGCACCGAGAAACGCTGTGGGATTTTCTTGTAGAGAGAGACAGAGGTCTTTTTCCCAGGAAGCAGCTTTAGTCATGCCGGCCCTGACTCAGCAAATTTGTATCCAAAGGCTGAGTGCCAAACACAGCATAGTTGCACTCTTTTATACAGTTTTTGTGTCTCTGTATCCCTTATATGGGCATACACTAACATTTTATAGTCTACATTACATTATTATAGTATTATTATAGTATACATTAACATTCCACAGTCTGGATGGGTATGATTTATGTTGCAGAGATACATCAGATCTACTCATGTGTACACAGAGGCTGATATGGCTACATTGTAAAAAGTTCCCATCCCAACATGTGAGGAGAGGTCCTATCACAACATGAGCTACTTCCATGATTTGTTTGCATCTATGAATGTTCATAATCTGAGGTCTGTTTGTATCTGTGAAAGCTCACAACTAGAATGTTTGTAAATTGGGGACTTACTGTACTATCTTCTCACTTTCTGCTTCAATATAACATTTTCTCTTTGCTTTTAGTTAGTTATCTGGTAGTTTCTCTTTTTTTCTAGATGCCCAAGCCAATAGATTATAGAAGTTATCATCAGCAAAGCTACTCACAATCACATTAAAAAGTAAGTTAAAGAAAGACCAAAAAAAGTGGGGAAAAAGGTTTGAAAAGAAAGACCGGATATCACACTGAAAATTCTATTTACTTATTTTTTTGATTCCCATATGCCTAGAGGCTTTCTTTTAGGCTGCTAGAGAAAAAATAAGCAATTATATTTATTTCTTTTGCTTTAAAAAAAAATAGTGATATGTCCTTAAACTCACCAATCCACATTTGTTTCATTCATCTGACTTTCCATTGGAGTAGAAAAGGTAGATTAAATGTCATTATCACTTGGTTTAGAGATAGATTTTATTAATCACCAAAAATGCCCATAAACATCTATAAAATCAAACCACAAAAATACCCTGCTTGATATTTATGAAAGGCTAATAGCATACTGCAGTCCACATCCTCCGTAGATTCCCAATTAGCTCCAATCACTGCATCCAATTTACATCTTTCATAATCACTAACTGCCCATCATCTTGGCTTTAAAGGTCAGTCTTTGTGCTGATTAACTTTTGACCATCCATTACCAACTTGACTCTTGGAACCTTCCCCGAGAAAGGTTTTCACAGTTGTTTCCTGGGTTCATATGCTGTATATATGGGTGAAACACTATGCCACAGTTTTCAAATCTATGCAGCCTTTTGTACTTCCTACATAGAATAAATGCCTTTAAAAGAGGATCTCATAATTAATAGTTTTGTTAACGGGAAATAAAAATATATTGGTCAAGACTCTCAAACAATGGTAGTTGAGGCAGTGCATAGACAGTGTGGGTGGGACATCAAGAGACAAGAGGGAGACTTGATTCAGTGAAAATAAGCATAGTGTTTTCAGGGTGGTTGGTGTCATACTGAGTGAATCAGAAGATAGTGTGACCCTAAACATGATAGAGGAAAAAGAATAAAGGAGATGATGGAAGAAGTCTCAAAGCAAGAGTGAATATTCATTGTTAGAAACATTTGAAATGCTTTTCAAGGCATTCAAGAGGTTGAGATACAAACAAGTAGATTGGGCTTCTGTGTTTTTCCTAACATGGGCCAAAACCAAATCAATATTGACAAAGGAAGTCAGACACTCATGGCCAAAGGATGATGAATTTCAGAAAATTCTCTTTCAAACAAACCAAATGCACTTGAAAACCCTGAGTGCAAAGTTTGTGCTAAAAGAAAAGCGAAGTTGTTTTAACAATTGCATTGTATTCTGACATGGAATTCAGCTGGTGTGAAAATTCACTGAATTGCACACAGACATATTGCCTGACCTTGCATTAGAATAAGCTTTTCAAAGGAATGAATGTACTCTAAATTGAGCAAGAATCAAGCGCTTTTATAAATGCCAATATAAGACAGATATTAAGAATAACATCTTCCACTGGAGCCAGGAAAAGGCAGACCCTAGAAATAAGTAGAGCGTTAGATATAAAGATTCTAAGCAAAGAACGTAGGTTCATGTTTCCATTGCTACACTGAATTTCATAATAAAATGCCAACAAAAGTAAAGAGCAAGTCACACATGTTCATATTATTTACAGAATAAGCATCCTTTGTGATGACAACAGTGGCGACACTCGTACATACACGTATCTACCATACAAGTCACCCTGTGAGGAAGGATTGACTTTTGCAATCTTATCTCCTAACCCTCAGGGACATCAAAAAATACAATTAAAAGATAGCCGTCTTCTCTTAAACCTTTTGGATCTAAACCACCCTTTTATTTTTTCTAACTTTTCTATCTACTGTCTTCGCCAATATCCCATGACTGTTATTTTTTCTTTCAAATACCAGAAGAGAAGAATGGGAATTGTAGGGATTTACTGATATCAACTCACAAAACAGAATGGTCAGATATTTAGCCAAAAATATTTTCTCTCCTCCCTGAATTTAGGAAGGCTTAATAGAAGTCTTAGAAGTCTACTATCTCTTTCCAGTTGCAGAGTGATACATTTTTACTACTCTCTGGGCTGGACTGAGTGTTGCACTCCAGGCTGAAAGTAGATCTCTTTACATGGGGAAGTGTGAGTTGAATCCAAACTTTCAGATGCATCAGATATTTTTTGCATTCTCTTCATATATCACTATGACCTTTTCTGAACACTAACAAAAATGTAAGTAAAATGAGGTAGATAGGATTGTACTGAGGGATGAGGGGTGACCAAGGGACTCTCGAGATCTTCCCTTGTGAGTTCTTCACCTCTAAGATGCAAGAAAACCAAAATAAGGATCGTTGGCTAATATCACAACCTGATTATGTATGACATCAACAAACTCCTATCTATTCTGCTGGCCTCAGGATTCTGTGTTTTGTAAAATACATGATTTCAATCATGTGATATTTTATTAATGATGGTCTTTGGTAATAATAGCATGATATCAGAAAAAGTCAAGTCCCTGACTAAAGCAGGTAATGTATGTGTTGGCAATGTTCACCTTTGGGGAAATTTGTCTACCATGTGGATGTCAGCAGTTTTAAAGACCTAGCCACTATTTCCTCCCGGTTACATTACTACACACACACTAGGCATTTATTGCCTCTGACAGGAGTGAGAACCAGTGGAGTACTTCAAACACTGCTGTCACAATGATGCCACAGTGGTTTAGACTTTCGGTTTATTTATTAGTTTGTGTATATGTAGCACTAGATACTTGTTTTATTTTACTCTCTGTTTTCCAATAAATTATCATGGCAGGGATGGCCTTTTTGCTACATTGCTTGTAAGTTTGCCCTGAGGCTAATAGGCATGGCATATCTAATGAATATGTTGAGATAACTATGTCAAACACTACTGGAGAAATGCTGGTACATGTGTATTAGCAATGAAGTCTGAGGTTTCCATGTGAATAAGTTTGCATAAGCTTGTGTGTATGTGTGTGTAATAAACCTCTACTGAACATATCATGCATTAATTAATTTATTAATTCACTGATGTAACAAGCGTTTTTTGATCTAATGTACCAGATGTTAAAGATAAAATGAGCAAAAACAAGTAACTGTTCTGGCTCATACAGAACTTACTACTAATAAAGAAAGGTATTACTCAAATAATAGAAAAATAATAGACAAGGTTAATTGGAAAGGAAATATAGTGCTGGAATATGATCATATCTTAGGTTAAATAATAAGAATGAAGTGACTTTGATGAAAGGTTTTAGAAAAGAAAGTTATAGTTACATGTTCAAATGTATTTAGGGATATTGCAAATAATGTTTTCGTATTAAAAACTACAACATAATTAAAAGGAATTGTTTTTGTCAAAGGAGGAACATGTCTTAATATCCAAATATTTAGAGATTAAGTTAAAAGTGTGCAAATGGTACTGCACTTGTAACCACAAGATAATAGGAATTACTGAGAGGAACTATGCAGGAGTTTGGGCAAGGGAAGAATAATACATCAAAAGCTGAAAGGTTTGGTGGGTGGATGAATGAAGCATGAAGAGCTTGCATGCTTAATGATTTAGTGAGGTTGGTGCATGCTATTGTGTCTCCTACATACGTATCATGTGGCATACGCACCATTAGCGTAACTAGAGAAATGGAAACGATTTCCTATTTCCTTGTTCTACCAGTTATTTCTATTATTCTGGACTCTTCTAGTAGTGCACTCAACTGTAATTGCTACTGAGAGGTAGCAGAAGCTATTTTCCAAGTGGTGGTACTGAATTAGTTGGAGTTGCTCATTATTATGTCAACCTGTTGTTTCAATTGATCTCCTTGCCTCCCCCAAAGAATACTATAGGAGCGAATGCAAAGTAGAGGAGCTGAAACCATAGTAAAAGGAGCCAGTAATTTGAAAGGATAAGGCGAGGTTAAGAAGTCTGATATCATGGTAAAAGTTTTACATGATTTAGTGTACTGAAAATAATTGAAGGTTAAGAAGTCTGATATTACTGTAAAAGGTATACATGATTTGGTGTACTGAAAATATTGAAGTTATGGTGCCTTCCAATTTAGCAATGCTTTCTTAGTTCAGACAACTGTAAAAAAAACTTTTACACTGAGTGGCTCAAACAACAGATATATATATATATATATATATATATATATATATATATATATATATATATATATATATATCACAGGTGTAAAGGTTGATAGGTCCAAGAGCAAGTCCTTGCTAGTTTTGGTCCTGATAGAAAGCTCTTCCTGACTTGCAGATGGCTGTATTCTCACTGTGACCTCACATGGTGGAGAGATAGCAAGCTCTAGTTTCTTCATATCACAATGCTAACCCCATATAAGGGCCCCCCTCCTGACCTCATCTAAGCCTAATTGTTTCCCCAAGACCCATCTCCAAATACTGTTACGTTCAGGATGAGGCCTTCAACATATGAGTTTGGGAAGACACAAACATTCAGCCATTAAGAACTAAGTTAAACACTTACTTCAATGACCCAAAATGGAGTCACCCAGTCGACATAATCACTGTATTTACATGACTGGATCTAGAAATAACTGCTTGTTGTGCCATAATGTCTTCTCATTTTCTCTCTTTTAACAACTACTTGATACCTGATATTTAGAAGCGAGTCATTTAATTTCCACATAATGGGTAAATTTCAAGGTGACTTTCTCTTATTGATTTCTAGAATAATTTTATAATCATCTGAGACCATACTTTGAAAATTTTCAATTCTTTTAAATTTGTTGTTTGTTTAATGGTACAGAATGTAGAATATTTGGGGAATGTTCCATGTATACTTGAAAGGCATGTGTATTCTGCTGTAATTAGGTGGCATGTACAAGAAATATCAATAAGTTAGTTCCTAGAATTGTTGGAGTCTTCTATATCTTTACTGATTTTTCCAATTTGTCCTATCAAGTACTGATAGAGAAGTGTTGAAGTATGTGACTGTAATCTAGAGTTTTCTTTTTTTTTTCACTTTTATCAGATTTTGTTCCATAGATTTTGTACCTTTGTTGTTAGGTCTAATACTCAACTTGAAGAATATGCTTCCTCATTATATGATATATGTGTTCATCCTGGGTAATATTTCTTTCTCTGCTAATATTAATGTAGCTATTTTAGTTTTCTTTGAGTTAATATTTTTGTGGTATTTCTTTTTTCATTTTTTTAGTTTTAGCCTGGATATGTTTTTATAACAGTTGATTTGCTATAAATAGCATATAATTGAAAATTGCTTTTTAAAAATTAAATCCAGAGTGCAGAGGAAGTGAGCCACTCCCAGCACCCAGGAGGAGACTTCCGGGCCACCATACCACCACCACCATCCCCCCCACCCCCAGCACAGAGGAGGTGAGCCACTCGCAGGACCCAGGAGAAGGCTTCCTCTCAAAAGCACAGGTGCCCCCCCATCCCCATTGAAATGAGAAGACACATAAACAAGTCTCCAAACCAGACTTTCAGATCAACAAAAGCAACCCCAAAGGGAAATAAGATGGAACAAACTGATACTTAACCACCTGGATTCCCTAAACTGGCAACAAAAGAGGACCTGGAAAAAATGGAATCAGAAATAATTTCTCACATAACAGCAGAAATTTTGCCCATAGTGCAAGACATGATTAATAAATCTAGAGAGGACACAGATAAAAAAATAGAGGATCTGAGGAA
>NW_004624743.1:28263396-28287243 GCF_000247695.1 Heterocephalus glaber
CTTTGCAAATAGGGAAGGGTGGAAGGGGTGAAGGGAGGGCAGGGGAAGGGGAAGAAAATAAGAACCAAGATACATTAATGTAAAGGTACAAGATCCCCGTGATGAATGTTACTCTACTTTATACCTAAAATGTACCAATAAACTTAATGGAAAAAATTAAATTCAGTTTGTGCCTTTTATTTATTATTTTGGACTATTTCTATTAAGTGTATTTATTACTGTTTGTATTAAAATCTCCATCGGTGAGTCTATTTTTCTTTTTTTATTTTATACTTTTCTGCCATAATTTTAGTATTTTTATTATTTTATCATGATTATTACTTTATTGTTTATACTCATTTTAATATTTTAGTAGTTGCTCTAGAGTTTATAATATATACCAAAAATATTTTACCACTTCACAATAGTGAAAAGACCTCACAAAAGTATGTTTCTAAATTTCCTTTTCATTTTTTGTTCTTTATCCTATGCTGTATTTTACTTTTTAAATATACTATAAACACCCAATATATTGCTGTACTTTTTTGTTTTTCAGCTTTGTGTGTGTGCGTGTGTGTGTGTGTGTGTGTGTGTATGTGTTTGCATGTGTTTGCTTACTTCAATGCTAGGTCTTCACTTCACAGTTTGCCTGGAAAAAGGTCCCTGCAAGCTCATGTAGAAATAGCTCTCCATTCATTATTACTCAATACCTAGCCTGGGGAGGAAGGATGGAGGAGCCTTTTCTGTTGCCCAATATGCAGTATCCAGCAGGCACTGTTTTCCTGTATCTTGGCAATAGGTCTTTTTCACTTCTTTCTCAGGAATCTCTTGCCATCCCCAGCTTTATATCTGTGCCCAGCAAGGTTTTCTACTCCTCTCTCATAAATAGGAGTTTTTGTTATTATTTCCTTTTCCCAGAATCGATATGTTTTCATGAATGCCTTGGGACCATTAGGTTTTCTTGTTTTCCCCCCCAAAAATGTAGGGCCCTTTTTTCTCTTTGTTTCCCTAGAAAAGAAAGAGAGGAGTATGATTTGTATTTTACCCCTGATCTTCCACTGTGCTAGAACTGCATCATAAGGACATATTTCCAAGACACTTGCTCATAGTTACTGTGAATATGTGATGCTTTGCACAAAAGGCTGGGATGAGTGAAATTCTTTCCTTCTAGACTACCATCGATCATTATTGGATCATTTCAAAATTAAGCTTACTTCCCTTCCTTGTGATAGATAGTGTCTATTTCAGGTAAGCAGGTGCATACATCCCAACACTAGCTTCCTGGACATGGCTGACTCCTTCAGATAGAAGATCAGTTGGTAATCAACAGTTCTCTGCTGGGTTGAAGAAAAGTTATGGATTTTTTCAGACTGCTTGGTGTTTCTGCTAATGGTGCTGTTGTAGTTTTTTTTCTGTAAGAACAGGAGTGACACTGCTGTTTATAGCATTCTGCATCCTGAGTAGAAACTGAAAGTCCCAGCTTACACAATATTTAGCTGGGCATGTGGCCAGTTGTAATCAAGTGCCCATTTCCTGGCCTCTCTTATGGCTAGATATGGCCAAATATATGTTTTTGGGAGTTGTCTGTGCAACCTCCAGCAAATGTCTCTGAGGGGAGGGTGCATACCTTTCCTCTCTTCCTTGTCCTGCTGATTCAGCTGCAGTCATGAGATTTGATGCAACCATCTTGCACTAAGAAATGAATTTCAGAAAAGAGGCCACATCTGACAGCACAGCAAGGTAAAGGAAATAAAACACTGGGTTACCTATATGATACTCACCTGAGAGTGAAAAAAATAACTTCTAAACTGCTTAACTTACCGTCTTCTTGGATATTCCCTTTCATTCTTGGACTAAATCCTAACTGATAAGCTGTATAATCATATCATATCAATGATGAATAATTTGCATAAAGACAAAGGTCATTTCAGATATGAGGCTGTAGTAGAATTTCTGGTACAAGGGCCTTTCTCTTTCCTGCGCACACCTTCAGCACCCAACACCTGCCACAGTTATATTTGATGACTATTTAATAGTGAAAATGCGGAAATATTATCTGACTGTATTTTTTCCAGACTATAAATTTGTACTGCTATTTTTGTTGTATTATTTTGTTTAATACTGATTTATAAGTACCTCCTACATCTGTACCATGTAACCCAAACTTTTGTCAGATGCATAATCAAAAGAATTGTTTTTCCTTTTTTCTTGTTTTTTTTCCTTTCTGAGGTGTAAGGAGAGAGAGAACAAAACCAAGAATATAACCAGTGGAGCTGAAAAATTCAACTAAAAACACTTCTAATAGCTAACAATTGGCTCTGGGATTTCTATTATGTACATCTCTTTACCTCTTTGGTTCTGATTGAAATTCAGGTCATGGGCCTGTTTTTGGAAGAAATCTTCCCTCCTCTCCCTCTTCTTCCCCTCCCCTCCCTCCCCTCCCTTCTCTTTCTCCTCTCTTTCCTTTCAGTTCCTTTCCTCTCCTCTCCTCTCCTTTCCTTTCCTTTCTTTTCCTAGAAAGACCCTGTTGTCTAGTTATTTATATCTTATTCTGAAGAGCAAAACAATCTTAAATAGTTCTATAACCTGTCACCAGGCCATAGATAGATGCTGAAGCTCTATCAAGAAGCCAAATGTGGCCAGAAAGCATGTGGACCATCCTAAACTCTAAGTTCTGCAAGACTAGGATCTTTGCCATCCATTTAAATTTGAAATGTCATAAAATGAAAAACATAATATGTAAGATAGGTCTTATACCTACAGCAGCTGTTACTGCAAAAATACAAAAAACTAACAACTTGAAAGATTTAATTGGAAATGAAGGAAATTGTATGAGAAACGTGATCTGGCCATGTAAGAGGCAAAGGAAAGGCATGTTTCTTTTCTTTACATATTATTAGGACCTGTCTGCCCTCCTCAGTACATCGTCATTAATGGTACTGAAGTCCATGAAAGATAATTGCCTTGAGTCATTCTCTAGCTTCAGAGAAGGTAAGATTAATAAATAATTTTTGTAATAATTTTGCAACAAATTTATGTAATGGAACTTGTAATAAATAACCACATTTAACACAAGCATTCATCAAAACCAATTTACACATCAATTTGTTCACTATGTGTTAAACCAGGCATTTATAAGAATAAGTTGGTTTCTTTCTGTGTCCCCTGTTCTCTCTGTTCAAGTAAAAATTACTTTTAGATATGGTAATTGTTTGGCTTTTATAGAGGCAGCATTGATAGTGATATATGTTGACTTCTCAGCTGCTGCTGCATGATGTATAATTTTGCACAGCATGTTACTTCTGTCTGGAGTAAGAGGAAATTATTGTTTTAAAAATATAAAACCATTATTGATAGTCTGTTCTCTTAGTAACTTGTCACACCAGGTGAACACAGTTCACCATAGAGAGATTGTGGATTACCATAGACTGTCAACTCTTAATTACTTACAGAAAAGGGAACAGATGCAACTCAGTAAATGAAATTCACAAATTATCTCCAAGTATCTTATGAAAATAACTTTTGAGTTACCCCAAGGTTTAGCTGAAATCATCTCTTCACTGCTGCAGGGATAACTGATGATCCTCTTCATATATTCTTTAAAATTGTGCAGTACACAAGCACTTACAAATATGTGTAGAAGGAAAAAAATGGATCCACAATCTTATACTGACATGGAAAAATTGAAGCCAGAATTATTGCTAACACAGTATATGTAAAAAAATTAAAACCCTACAAGAGAAAGACCAACACGTTAAGTTGTTGGTGGTGTTCATTGTGGTAAGCTGACTGATGACTTTTCTCTCTTAAAACATTCATAGTTTAATGAAGGGAGCCCATTAACATGGCAAAAAGGACTTGATAGATGTTGTTATATTAATTGTCTTATTAATTTTATTATCCAAGTGGACTTTATGTAATCGTAAAGCCCATATAAGAATTACACAGGAAGATGAGAGATACAGTATAAAGATGGAAGTATGATGATAGAAGGGTAAGAATAAGCTGGGAGAGACAAGTGTCTCAGTCTGCTTGTATTGCTGTAACAAAATACCACAGATTGAGTAATTGATGAACAAGGGAAATTGTGTCTCTTATTATTCTGGAGGCTATGGAATGCAAGATCAAGGCATCAGCATGGCTTTCTGGTGAGATCTGCTCTCTGCATCCTAGATAGCTCTAGGTCCTATGTCTCCACAGGCAGAAGTAGAAGGGCAAGCGAATGCTCCCTTCCACCTCAGCCCTTTCATGTGGACGCTAATTCCATTCCTGTGGGCTCTGCCCAAAGATCCCACCTCTTAATCACTTCCTAGAAGTTACATCTTTTGCATCAGGATTAAGTTTTGCTTTGGACTGTGGAGGGGAGACCGACATCCAAACCATAGCAGCTAGGAAATGAGTGACTAATTTGATTAAAGCAATTCCTCAGTCTTTCTTCTGATAGTGAGGGTGACCTGAGATTGGCCTTTCTTTCCTGCCATCCCTTGCTTTTCAACCTTAGGAATTATTTATATGATAATGTCAATTTATTTATATAATAGTTAAAGTCATCTCTGAATGACTCTCCTTTGGAAATATACTTTCCTAAAAGATAATAAGCTGGTTTTAAAGAAACTGAATGTAATATTTTATATTCTAATAGACAACCTGAATCTGCTTTTTAATGTAAATTTTGCTTGTTTCATATCGCTCTACCTCAAACAGAATAGAGTACAGTTTATTTCTTGTTTTGTTTCATTTACGTTAGTCCTATTTTCTCCAAAAGACTAAGTGCCTTAAAGATATAGAACATGTTTTTCTGCATCCTTCAAAGGCCTTCTATAAATTTGTGATTGGTTAATACTGTAACCAAAGTTGCACAGCATTTTTGCTTAGGACAGGCATTAACTCTTCTTTCAACCTAATAGTACTGACATTGAGTATCAAACAAGTAACAACTTTGGGATGGAGTTTCACACAAGTTCTTTTCCTTCTAGGTTGTATACAACATTCCAATAGATCTTATGCAACTGGAGAATTATTCAGTTCTCTTTTTTAAAAACCAACTTTGTTGAACCAAAAACTTGCATACCACACAATCCACAAACTTTAAATTCAAGATTCAATAGATTGTAGCACATTAACAGAGTGGTACAACTACACCCATAAAGAAAATCCAGTCATTTTTGTTCTCCCAAATCAAAACACTCTACCCACTAGCCTCATCTCCCAAACCCTCCCTCCTATAGTATATAATGTATCATTTCCTTCAGGATTTATACCAAAAGTTTTTGACATGTATCTCTCAATGAAAAGGTTCTATTTATTGAATGATACATAATTCTAAAAATAAATCTTACTCCCCTTTGAAATGAATGTGTACTATTTGGATTGGACAGTTTTGCTGTTGCTGGACATAATGCCCAGTATCTGCAACTTAAAGGAGGAGAGGTTTAATTTGACTCACAGTTTCAGAGAATTCAGTCCGGAGTCTGCTGTCTCCAAGGAAAGAACATCATGGAAGAAGGTTGTGATGGAGCACAGTTGTTCAGTTCATGGTGCATTTATAATGACACTGTGCCAAAGAAGAAGGGGCCAGGGAGCAGATATGGCCCAAAGTTATACCTTCCTGACCTACACAGACACACCCAGAATTGTGCTTGCCTAATTTCCTACACAGCTCCCAAGCCAATCAAATTGACAATTAAGCTTAACTGCCACACTCTTGTTTTCAATTATTTTTATGGCACAAAACTCACATCCTGATTTCTAATACCTTTTAAAGACAATGGCTTCTATTCTGGAGTCACAGACTCCAGATCTGTTTATGTGTTGTTTGTGGGTTCTGCAGTTTTGAGGGAATGAAGAAAGGCCATGGCCACCAGAGCCCTGGCCTTCCTCACATCTCACCTCATACAGATGTGCACGGGTCACAACAGGATATCCATGGTAGTATCTCCAAGAATGGAAGGAGCAGCAGTGTTTTTGTAGTTTGTACACGTGTGGACATGGTAGGTGTTTGTGGAATTTCAGGCCAGAATCTGTTCCCTTAACCATGTGAGGATTCTGTGAACTGCCTGGCTCTTTTTGTTGTTGTTGTTGTTGTTTTGAACTAGCAGAATCCATGGGCTGCCACAAAGAATCCTGAACAACATACAGTGACTATCTAAGCCAGGGCTGGGAGAAGAAGAAGAAAAAGCTTACCTGGCACAAAGACAAGGAGGGCAACTGTAAGAAGTAAACTTTTTTTGACAGTTGGGTTTCTTCTGAGCTCAGCCATTAATCCTGCTGTCATCATGAATAAAAACACTTCCTGAAAAAGGTGTAAAGAGCTGAGCAGGGTTCTGGTAATACTGGGCAGCAATGGAATACAAATTTATTCCGGGTGCCTTTGGAGCCTCCATCTTCCTGTCTCTTAACTTCGCCTGGAACCTGCTTCAAATCTTTGGTAAAACAAGCTCTTTTTCTTTAGACCTGGAAATAAGACACTTAATCTCTTTGGGAGATAACAAATTCACAGAAAATTTGAAGTATTTTTTATTTATTGATTTCTTTTTTTAATGTGTACTTGGGAAGAAGGTAGATTCTATAAAGAAAATTTGGTGTGAAGAAGAGAAGAAAAAATTTTAAATCCCCTGTCTCAAACCTTGTTAAGAAAAAAAAAAGCAACATATTTTTATAGGTATTGCTTTACTGCTTCATGACTGACTTACACATTGCCAGAATGTCATTTAGTTGCCCCTGCCTGACTTTCCTCGGATTTCCCCGACCCCTGCATCCATAGGGTGTAGGTCGCTGTCACACTGGGTAACTTCAGACCACCCTCAGGGGTTTGTTTCCCACTGCCAGCTTCATTGCTGCTTTCTCATTTACCCTGTCCCAGAAATAATGCCAGTTGTGTGCCTGGCCTTGTCAGATCCTTTTCTTCACAATACCTACTCTATACTTCTGAAATCAGTCTGCATTCCTTAATGCTTCACTGAAAGCCCTCTCCACCTCATCGTGCCACTGCTGTGGCCTTCCCACCTGGCCTACAATTCTCCCCACGGATCTTCCTTTGAAATCATGGGAGTGGTGCAGTGGGCCCTGAAGCATTTTTGCTCTTCTTGATTTCCAGTCCCTAAACAACATGGCATTAACACGTAGAAACACAGAGTTTCTTTCATGAAGATCTAAGATAAATTCCCTACTTACTAGATTGCCCCCCAGAACTTCTTTGATAGGTATTCTAAAGTCATTACTGAATTATTATAGTGATCTCTCCAAATGTCTCAAATTTATTGGCATTGATGCTAACATTCGCCAAACTTGCTTCTGGTAAAACGCAATATACCACTCACTCTTGCATGCATGAAGGAAATCCTTTTATACATCCTGTGACCTGCCTTGGCTCTGTGTGTGTTTAAATCTTGACCATCATTTAGAACCACAATGCCCTTCTCATCTATCACTTCTCACTCATTTTGCCAATGAGTTTTCGGTCCAGGCAACTGAAAACAGGCTTAAAATTCTGGAAGTTTTACCTATAAAATATGTTAAGCCAGTTATTAAAATTTGTATATCTTGTTTTACTCAAAGGTAAAATAATAAGTAACATGCTGTGATTTATCTGATATTTTGATTTGAGAATCAAAATTTAAATGACATAATACCTGTTCCATTACCATTATATGGCAAAATAAATAACTCATATGTTTTCTGTGTTAATAGGAAATCTGGTTTACTTTCATAGAGATGGTATATTTCACTCCAATAACAGAGGCCTGGAAAATGTGATTAAGAACATTTAAAACCCACATCAGATTTAATATGCATATTCTACTTCATAAGTCTATCAGTAGGCAGAAAAATTCAAATAAGCAAATTCTTCCATTTCCATGTGGTATATTAATAGAACCCAAATTGATTACATTTATTTTATTTTTTGGAGTTAAAATTTATTTTAACTGATACAAAAGCACAAAAATTGTGCATATATATGGAGTACCATGTGCTTATTCAATATATGTGTGCATTATGTATGTTTAAATCAGGCTAAATATATCTATATAATCAAATATATCATTTATCTATGGTGAAAATATTAAAAGTCATTTTTTGAGTTTTAGAAGTATATAATACACTATAGTCATCCTGTGTTGCAACAGCCCACCAGAATTTACTTCTATCTGACTCTGTAAATTAATGATCTTTGACCAATCTTTCCCAACCCCTTCCTGCTCCCCCCTGCTGCTTAATTATCTTTATTTTAAATGTAGATATGAAAAATGTCAAGAGTACAATAAACTTACTAGTTAAATCAATAAGACTAATAAATAGTACAGTGGCATTTATTGGCACAGTAATTTCCAGGAATAAACAGATGCTTCTACTTTCTTACACACACTTAGATCTATGTAGAATAACTTTTGAGAAGATCGCTGTTTATCATACTAGTTGATTTTTTGCTCTGTTCTCATTTCCTTAATGGTTTTAATCTAGCCTCAGTAAATTGGGTTTTCCCTTCTGTATAATTGCTGGGATATAGGCAGTCACTCTGTCATTTGACTTTCCACTTCTAATCCTTTTCTTAAAAGCAGTATGTGTGTCAAAAAGCACATTCTGTTTTAGCTTTTAGGAGCCTTGTGGCACAATAGAAAAATGCCTGCTGTCTAATGTTGCTGTTGGGTATAAATGAGGCTGATGTATTTTGGAAACTACCTGTCCAAAGCCACTGTAGTTTGACTAATGAATCCGAGCAGTCATGTCGATCTTATTCGCTTCTAAGCTTGCAGATGCTCAATGGCAAAACAGTAGTCTATTTTCCTAGGGAATCCAAGTAGTAAGATGCAATAGTCTAAAAGCAAGTTGACATGGACACAACATTCTTTTTAAGCTCTGATCATTCCAAGATCTGAGATGAATGTTTCAAAAGTTCAGAGTATCAATAATGAATGTCCTTTAGCTGCTTCTACATATAAAAGAGTGAAAGAATTACTTACCAACCCAGGCGTGACTGACCTTTTGGGCCTACAAAGTTGTCAGTGTGGCTTCCTGAGCTACCAGCAACAGGAAAGCTCTGTTCTCCATCACAAGGGCCCTGCAGAATCCCACTAGGTCATCTCCAGGGATTTGTTTCATGATTGAGGTAGCCTATTCTGGCTTATGACTTTAATTGGTTAAAACAATCTGAAATAATGTGCTTAATTAGTGTTTGACAGGCCTCAAATCCATACGAAATACAGCTCAGCTTCTATGTAGGCCAAGAGCAGAATGCACATTTATTTCCCTGGGATGACTCAATATATTTTTAGTCAAGTTAATTTTCAATATATAATAAATTTTGTACACTTAATAAAAACTTCAATATTTCTGACTGCTTTCTTTTCAAATATCAAATATATACAATAGTAAACAACTTCCTACCATGCAGTAACTGGATGGATTGGAAAGTGTGTTGCCCCATTTACAGGACACATATTCCCCAGTTCCTGAGTCGTTATGATGTCGACTGCTTTCCCAAGCATGAGGGTGAGTTCCTATTGCCACTGTCACTGCACCGGCACTTGGTGCTTTCCTTAGAATGAGTAACAAGTCTCTGGACACAGGTCTCTAGCAAAGGTGGAAACTGAGAGGCTGAAGAAGTTGAAAAAGAAAATTGAGCTTAATTATAAGTTTTATGAAAGTGAGAATTATCCAAGATAAGTTATCCATTTACAACATCATTCATTCCCTGTAGATATTTCAGTTTGCAATCTGAATTCTAAACTCTTCTGGATTTAGGAACACCAGAATGGCATTGCTTTAGTGCTGCATCATTTTCTCCACATGTCATTGGTGCTTGAGATTATTCCCTCACCAAATCTTTTACCTTCTGTTGCCTTCACAAAAAATATTGATTTACAGCTAAGTAGATAGCTCTTTCACACCACTAATCTAAATATTAAAACAAAGGTTTGCAGTGTTAGGAAATCAGGGGTATAGTATGAAGTAGCCAGTTGCTCTTAAAATCATCTACCATCAAGCTAGGCACACTTGTACAAGTTGGATTTCTTGGCTTGCAAACTTTACAAACAAATGTGTAATTTAATGAAAATGGAATTTATTTAAAAAGGATGATAGCACTGGATGATAGCACTATTCTTTCATTCATTGACTCATAACTCAAAGTCCACATGCCTAACTGCCCTAGAGTGAATGACATTTCCTCCAAGGACAGGTTGGTGTACCTTAATTGACAGTCTCACCAAGGCTACAAACAGAGGATGAGAGGTAATTCTCTAAAAGGAAATCTACATGCTATGACCAGAAGAAAAAGGGAAGGGCTGTCAAAAACAGAGAAAATATCCACTACAAGATCTGGTCATTGCATTCTAGCAGATAATTTCCAATACCTTTAAATTATGCAAGGTTTTGATAAAAAGAAAAATCAGATGTCTCAGTTTGTGCTTTTGGAACGTGCTCTACAGATTGCCATTCATGGTTATGGGGCCATTTGCTGTCAGCTTGACTTCTCATGAAAAGATTTGAGGCCCTAATGAATAAAAAACTCTGCCTTGTTTCTAGAAAATTTTAAGTAGAAATACTCTGAGACCATGAGCAGAAGTTGAAATTATGCTAAAATTACTATAAAAGCAGGAAAACAGATTTAAATGTTGAATTGTATTTGAGTTTTCCTCAATATGAATGGTCCTCCTTATCATCACTCTCCGTTTGACAAAACTTACTAATCCATAGTGATGCCTTAGGATGGAACACTTGTATTCCCCTCAGGATTTTCTGGAATAACTAAGAATGTCCCATATTCTTATTTTGATCTGTGCAACTTCAGCTACCCATAGATTGTCAGAAGGAGGTAAAACAATTCCTTGGCAGAGAGCTGCCAGAGACCATTCATAGCTCAGGAGATTTACAAACTGATATCAGAGGATATGTAAAGCTTGTGATGCTGCAGAACTGCTGCAAAGATGTGTTAAAAACAGAGGAATTATTTATGCTGGAGGGAAGGATTACAATAGGGACCCAGGGATTTGGGCTGATGAATTCAAAACTGAGTTGAATTTAGTATATACCTCTGTTTGCTAATATAATCCAAATGTCTTTAAAAAGGAGTAAGCTGGAACTATTCAGTATGCAGCTGGGGCCTATCAGGGAGAACTGAGAAGATCTTTGAACTGTTTTTCTGTTGTGTGTGTGGTGGGATGGAGAGCAAGGGCAGAAAGCATGGAAGTGTGGAAATATACTGAATCTGGATATAAATTTAAGCAATGTTATAATCCTTATAATGTCAGTAGTATAACTTTCTAAACTGAGAGACAGGCAAGGCAAATAAGAGTCATTTATAAGTTCAAATCTGGATAGGGCTTTTCAATAAAATTTCCTTCTCATTTTGCCCCATTTCCATTGTTTTTCCTTTCTACTTCTCTTTTCAATTCCCTATAGAGTGTCCGCAGACTTCGCCCATTTTGCCTTCTTATTTTTTAAAAAGAAACACATTAAATTTAATATACGAATTTAATTTTAACATCTAAATTTGCTAGAGGCTTAACTTACAATTTCAAGTATAACTATACCCTAAAATAGTTTTCCTTTTTCTAACGTTCATTCAAATTCTTTGCCTCCAGTATCTCTTCTTCTTGGCTTTCTGAAACTACTCTGCTTCTATGAGTTCTTGCCCTTGTCTCTATTTCTGCTTCTTAAGTAAACACGGAGATGGAAGTGGCAGAGGAAAAAGTGAAAGGCAGAGGAGTAAGTGACAAAAGGTTTAATGTAGATCTCATGTAGGGCTTTTCAATGTCCATCTTGTCTTCTCGATTTAAAAAAATGCTGTGTGAATCAAATATTTTAATTCTTTAAGGAGAGATCCAGGTACAAGGTGTGAGCAAAAAATATGTTAAATGTTTACATTTTTTAAAACTACAGTAAAAGACACACTGCCATTAATTCCTCTCAAAAGACTCCCTTTTCTTCAAACACACTTAACTTATCATTCTTGGTACTTTCTGAAGCATTACTGGAAGTCACATTTGTGTATCTTCAGTTGTGCTATCCTGACTGCCTTGACGTCCTGAATCAGTTGAAAATGGTTATTATTCATGGTCATTTTGACTTTGAGGAAGAGTCAGAAGTTGCACGGTGCAGATTCAGTGAATAAAGTGGAAAGACACACGTGCTTTACAAGCATGTCTTTCTTTTGGACGGCTAGTAGCAGCAGCATTCATCATAGTTTTTATCATACTTTGTAAAGACACTCTGGAAAGAAGACCTCCAGAACTGCTCCAGAAAGTATCAGAAACAATGGGATAAGTGTGCTCAAGTCTTTTGAGGAGATTTAATGACAATGTGTCCTTCATTGTAATAATTTTTTTTACTTGGAAATTCATTATATTTTTATCACTGCCTTGTATGTGATTCCATACAACTTATTCAATTTGGGGAAATTTTTATGAAAAATAATATAAAACTGTAAATGCAAATTTAAGTTCAAAGTTGAATATTCAGCTGGTTTTCCCTTCCAGTTTACTTGAAAAACAATAGAAATTTGAGGGGTGAGGATCAGGGTAAATACCATACTACAACAATGACTGAAACAAACATCATTTCCCAATGCTGGTGAAGAGCAATGAGAATAAGGAAGCCACTGAGTTCCAGAGGAAAACGGGTGCTGAGTAGTTGAGAAACCTTCTGAGCCACTCGTCCACTATGGGTGGTTATTGGTCTGGACCTGAAGAACTGCATGCCTGTTGAAAATGGAAGACTCCGGCCGGTGATTCAGTTCAGTGGTTCAGCCACCTGCATCGCAAGTGCAAGGACCAGAGTTCGATCCCTGGTACCAACAAAAAAAAAAAGAAAAAAGAAAATGGAAGACTCTGCAGGGTCAAGGAGAATCAAGTGAGATTTAGACAGCAGAGAGATGGAAAGAGATGTTTGAATCTATAAGTGTCCAAAGAAAATAATTTGCTCAGCCAAGTAAGGTTCTCTAAGTATTATCAAGAAATTAGTCATGCGGCATAGGTAATAACATAAGAAAAAAACCCCACATATATTCTACTGTTGCTGAGATTTCAAAACTGAGAAAATATTGAATAAAAGAGTGAACAAAAATACCTTAAACTTCAGCCTAACTCAACTCAAATATAGGCAAGATAGAAAGGATGGTGCTGATACAGGGAAACCAGAGCAGACCAAGTAATGGAGAACTCAATCCTGTGATGGAGCACAAGCTCAACTCAGCAGTGAAGATTATGGACACCAGGACACTCACGTTAAGTACCAGACAGGCTCAGCAGTTTGTGCTCTCTGGAAAAGTAGCAAATCAAGTGAAAAATTTATACTATTATTTTACAGAAATTTTCTAGAATATAAGAAAATATTAGCAGATATTGGGAAAAAAACCAGAAAAAAAGTCCCATTAGCAAGAAAAATGAAGTCAATGGATGTGGAATTAGAAATGACCACATATTAAATTTAGCAGATCCAGACTTAAACATAACTATAAAAATATGTTAAGTAATTTATGGGAAAAAATGGATAAGATGAATAAAAAGGTGAGGTACATTGGGAAAAAATTACAGATTCTAAAATTTTAAAAGAATCTAACTAAAATTCTGAAATTTGAAATGATTTGTAAAAACAAAAATTTATTGAATGGATCATATGGCAAATTATAGGAGAAAAATTCAGTGAACCTAAAGATGTGTCAATGGAGTACCCACTTGGAGGACACAGTGAGAACAGGTAGAAAAAATAAACAGATCACCTATAATTTCTGAGAAATAACAGTCTAGTCTGTTGGTGTTTGGAAGGTTATACAGAGAAGAAAGAATAAAAGAGGCACAAAATGTGTTAAATAATGACCACTTTTATTGACAAAATGTTATTATGATTTAGATCTAAAATGACCCCCAAAATTCTGATGTACTCAAAGGTGCAGCTTTTGTAAAGTGACTGGATCATGGGGTGCTGTACTTCTCAGCGGACAAATCCATTGATGAGTTCATGAATATGCTATTAGGAGACAGATCCTGGCTGGAGGAGGAATGCTGGAGGTGTGACCAGGAGAGGTGTATTCTTGTCTCCTGCTTCTCCCTTCTCCCTCTGCTTCCTAGCTATCCTGGGGTTAGCAACTGTCTTCCACCATGCTATTTCTGCCCTTGAGCCAGCTGACTTTGGACTGAACCCACAGGAAATTGAGCAAAATAAACAACTCTTACTTTGAATTGCAAGTGTTGGGTATTTTGTCCCAGCCACACAAAACTGACTACTATAAATATTAACACATGAACCCAAAAACATAACAAATCTACAAAAGAATAAAGAAAACTGAACCTTGCCATATCATAGTCAAGTTGCTGAAGACTAAAGACAATTAGAAAAATCTTGTAAGCAACCAGCAGGTTAAAAAAGAAATATTATGTACAAAAGAAATAACGAGAATAATTATTTTTAGTGATTTAGTACAATATTTTTTTTCAGTTTTTATTTTTATTAGTACATGTTTTCAGTACATAATGATTACATTACTATGGAGAGTTTGTACATATACATAAAACATCTCAATTCTTTTTTAGATCATTTTCAACTGAAAAGGGGATCAAGACATGAAGGGAGTGAGGAGGGACAAGAGGAAAGAGGCATACCATAAAAATTATATAACTGACTATTCATCAAAAATGCTGCAAGCCGGGCCAGGGATTTAGCTCAGTGGTTCCAGCACCTGCCTCTCAAGCTCAAGGTCCCGAGTTTGATCCCTGCTACCAAAAAAAAAAAAAATGCTGCAAGCCAGAAGACAGAGGAATGTCTGACTAAATATTGCTGAAGATATGGAGTGAATGGGCAAAGGTATTCAGTAGAACCTTCATACATTCCTGTAATAGCTGTAAAGTGATAAACCAAGTGTAGAAAATATGTGCATTTTTCTTTGGACTTCAACTTTCATTGATCTACAACACAGACATGATATTTCTAGATATCAACCTGGAGAAACAAAAATATTTATTCACAAAAAACCTGTATCAAAAAGCTTATTGGCAAAATTGGAAGCAATCACCAATAGGAGAATACATAAATTTTGGTGTAGTCATGCAATAGCCAAACAGCAACAATAAAAACGAATGAACTCTGGTGCACAAACAATATTGTTGACTCTCATAAACTTCACAGAGTGAAAGAAGCCAGAACCAAATGAGCATAAACTATATGAATCTGTTTATGTGAAGCTCTACAATAAGCAAAATTGATTTCCACTTAAAGGAGTCAGAATAGTATTACGCTTTGTAAGGAGATTCCCCAGAAAGGGGAAGAGAGCAGTGTTGGAAACGTCCCGTATCTTCTGCTTTGTTTTGCTTTTTTGAGACAGGTTCTCTCTAAGTTGCCCAGGGTAGCCTGAGACTCTCAAATTCACTGTCCACCTGTCTCAGCCTTCCAAGTACTGGGATTACAGGCATAAGCCACTATGCCTGGCTTGTTCTGTATATTGACCGGGGTCTGGTATACTTAAATATACACTTGACAGTGCTCATTAAACTGTACCCTTTAATCCTTGCTTATTCTTTATTAAATCAAGACCTGAAAGATAAAAGAATATTGTCAGGATTTTTATGATAATGTCCTTGAAAATTTAGACAAGATGAATAAATTATTTATGGAACATACATTTCCAAAACCACTATAAGAAATAAAGAATCTGAAAATATGATAATTATAAAATGACTAGAAACTTTAAATTAAAGGCCTTCTTACAAGCTTTTCTCTTTCCTTCCTGTCTACTGATGCCTGTTCACAAGTTACTTATCCTGTGGCACAGTCTCTTCAGTCTCCTTGGGCCCAAAGTCAGTGATAGGTGTTTTCCATAAGAGAAATGTAGAAACACAGGGAGAGGAGAAGAAAGCCATATGAAGATGGAGGGCCAGATTGTTGGTATGCGTCCACGAGTCAGAATATGCCTGGAAAAGAACCACCAGGAGCTGGAAGACGTAAGGAGGACTCTTCCTCTAGAGACGTTGGAGGCAGAGAAGGCTCTCAACCTCTTGATTTCAAAGTTTTGACTTCGGGAACCTGAAGAGAATTTGTGGTCATTTATTGTCACAGCTCTAAGAAATAGAAAACTTTTCAAGGAGGAACAAAATAGTTATTAAAAGAACCTATAAAGTTTTTATCAACATGAATGAGTATGTGGAAAAGGGTGATATATAGCCACACTGAATAGAGAAGAAAATTTACCCATGTTATGTTCATATATTCAAAGGAAATGTAGAGTATTTATTTCCCAGAATACTTCATATCTTTCTTCAATAATATCCATCCCTCTGAGCAAGTGGAAAAAAAAAACAACAATCAACACAAGAAAATAAAGTTTAAACTTGCCATTTTATAGTATCCGTATTTTCCATTTTTTAGTTCATTAAGTTTCTTGGTGCATAGCATTTTCCATTTTTTTCTTGTCTCTTTTGTGTGGCTTTATACAAATGTATAATCATATTTCTTTCTTCCCTATCATTCTGTTAAGATGGTGACTGGGTATAAATACAGTAGAGATGTAGTAGAAATGGAAAAATAGAGTCTGGATCCAAGATCTCCATTTTTCTATTGTATTTTATTTATTTATTTATTTTTTGGTCCCAGGGATCAAACTCAGAACTTTGTGCTTGCTAGGCAGGCAGCGGAACCACTGAGCTAAATCCCTGGCCCCTAGATCTCCATTTTTCTAAATGTCTGTAGTATGGCAGTTGGATCGGTATACACTATAACATGACTGTTCATCAGATCTAAACTGTCTTGCTCACTCTCAATAAGACCAGTAGAAATTTCTAGACCTCTTGACTACTCTGCCTTGGCCATGGCGAGTTAGAACATTTGCCTAGTTATTTTAACAGCTTCCTGTACTATGCCAAGCATAGTGCTAGATATGCTTCATAGTTGGGTTATCCCTAGTGCAGGAATTTTTGATCTGGAATCACAAATATCCATGATTTTTATGAATGAATTAAAGATATCTGTGAATTTGGATGCAAATGTGACATTATACTTTCGACTACTTCTAAGTTCATTTTAGATTTTAATATAAATTACAATACAGTCAAGAAATATGGTGATTTTTCTGCCAATGGAAATAAAATACTTCCATATAATCTTACAGTTTTGAAGATATTTTGATATATTATTTAAACTTATAATTACCAGACTTGTGGCTATATTTTACTTGATACATTAATACAAATTATTTATGTTGCTATATTCAAATGTAATGTTATATTATCTTGATGCTTGTGTTGTTTCAATGTGTTCAATTTCCTCTGCACCAGCAACCTTATTATTGGACACAATTAAAAACTTATTCTCCTGTATTGATGTGCCTCCCAAGTCTCCACATAGGCTTTGCAGCCTCCCCAAAATATAACTGAGGAATTATGCTGCATACTGATCCCATTTCTCAGGCTCCCTCCCACTGTAAGAGGTGTAACTCAGGACACCTCTGGGCCTCTCTGTCCTACTCTGCTCTTATTTTCCTTCCCACATTTCACAAAGGATGTAAGGCATTAATTTCTGCTTCTTTTTAGATCTGTGTTGGTCATCATTTTTGTTGCTAGGACCAAATATCTGAGAAAAACAGCTTACAGGAGGAAAGATTTATTCAGCCCCATGGTTTCAGAGGTTTCATTTCAGTCAGCTGGCTCCACTGCAGTGGGCTGAGATGAGGTAGGAACATCGTGGCAGAAGAACATGGTGGAGCAAAGCTGTTCCCATCTTGGCAATGGTGTGTGTGGGCGGTCAAGTAGGCGCCACCTCTTTCTTCTATCATCTTCCAGTAATAGCATCAAACTATGTTCTCATCAATGAGCTTATTTACTGACGCAGTTAGAACTCTTATGATCTAATCACCTCCCAAAAGCCCATCCTTTCAACATGAGCTTTCGGGGAGACATTTCAGATCTAAACCATAATGAGATATTTAGATATTTAGGCAATGTACACTACTTTTACAATTGTCTTCCTAAACTGTAACTCCACCTCTCCCCATTGCTTGGATGTATAGTGATGGAATTGTTGCCAATAAGCTAATATTTTTAACAAGAATAGAAAAATTCATAGCCTCACTTACAAAATATTACCATTGTATTTTTCCTCTAGTAAAAATCTAGACCACCACAGAGAATCATATTTGTAATCTAATCATCCCTATGTAAGCTGGGTGCCAATGTTGAAAGGTAGAAACTTTTCTCTATGTCCATTTTTCTATTTACTCCCCTTGTTTAACCTTTTTAAGCAAATTAAACTAAGTACTGCATGATATTCTAAACTCCTGCTGTTAGAATTGTAGATCTTTGCTTCAAGGAATTTTCCTTCTAACTGGCATCCTGCCCTACCCAATTGATTCTTCCCACTCTTGTGTGGTCAAGCAAACCTTCTTATGGGGAAAGTTACAAGTGGGAAAGCTGTGGATTGAGGAGCTGCCTCTGCCAAAACACAGCAGGAACCAGGAGCTGAAACCCAGTCCAAATTCTCTCCTATGTTCCTTGCTCCATCCTTGATCTACCTCAAAGTCCAGTCCCCATGTAACAAGGCCAGTAGTAACCATGTGAGCATCACCAGTCTTCTCTGCCCCGGATTCCCGTGACTTCTCAAGCTGATCTTACTTTCTACATTACTGGGTAGTTTGCCTTTAGGAGTCCAATACTTTCCTACAAAGCACAGCCTTTGCCAATGTAACAATTTGTAAAATCTAAGATATCCACACTTGTAAGGGGCACTATTTGCTGTATCACTAAAACAATGAAAAGTCAAAACACAACCCCGACCAAATACACTATACAACTGTGCATTAGTGATAGATACACATGATCTATTATGCATTCACAACAACCTTTCATTGATTTAAAAATTTATTTTTTCCACTCTGAAAGAGTCATTAACTTTTCTTGTCTCTAGCTGAATGTTTTGCTGGGTGGCAGGCAGTCTTTCTGTGCATGTCCCTGTGCTGGATCACAATCTGTACCAGCACTATACTATATACTATACTCTTGGCTGATATCGTCAAGCCTTTTCTTGTGCAACTTTCTGGTTTCATGCAGCAAAGAGGTAGGGAATATTTCTCCAGTCCTGGGCTTTATTTCATAAAAGATTCCATTGACTTCTGCTCCATGTTATAGAATAAAACTCTAATCTAGATGTTACTGTGAAGGGCTTTTGTAGAAGTAACAAAAGTTTATAATTAGTTGACTCGAAGTAAGCAATGTTATCCTAGATGATTCTGGTAATTCTGATTCACTCAGTTTGAAGGTCTTAAAATTAGGGAAGAATTTCTGCTTCTGGATTTCAGTTTCAGCCTGTGCCTAAGAGAGTTCCAATCTGTACTTTGGATTTCCAATTGCCCTAGGGATTTCAGGGTTGCCTAGTCATATCTTACAATTGGGTAAGCCAAAACCTGTAGTAAATGTCTTAACATATATCTTCTACTTGTTCTGCTTCTCTGATTGTGTACTGAGTGTATGCTATGTTAACTTATTTCATCTATGAGACTTTGCTGGAATTAATAGTGTTTTAGTTATAAACTAGGACCTTAAGAGACTTGAATGTCTTCAGGCATTTTTTTGTACTAGGCCACCATAAAAAGACCAATATACCCAAGCTAATCTTCTGGTTCCAGATAGCATAAGACAGCTATGTGGAGCAGACATATTACCTACAGAAGCCATACCGCCTGGCTAACTTCCACCTTCACTAGCCAAACTCCAGATGACCTGTAGATACATGCCTGAGAGGACATGAGTTGTTTTACACCACGAAGACTTGGAATGATGTTGTGCAACATTATCCTAACAACGAAATGTTACATGTCTTCATCTGTTTATGAGTATCTCCGTTTTATATTCCAGAATTTATTTTGTTGTTACTTTGCAAACAAATTTGAAGTTGTAATATTTTTCCAGTAATGAACATTTGTTTTACTAATATCCAGTTTATCTCTTACTCTTTCTAACTTGTTTCAATGCCAAATCATAGAAGACATTTTAAATAGATGTTTGACTTAAGAACCAAGAAGGTGCACAGCTCATGTGACATGAGGTCAGTTGTGAAGAGCTATAATCAAATTCATGCATGCATGGGCACTAACAGTATGTCACAACTGTCACTTGGTTGACAGCAATTGTTAAATACTATCAATTATAGATAGTATCCCACTTTCAAGCTGTTATAATGAAAGATAAATGTGCTTAGGACCAGCAGAAAATAGTGTTTCTAGTCACTACTTTCACAGCCTGAATTGAAGTTGTTGGAGCTAGGTTTCCCTTTCTGGCTAAGGTTTATTCTTTTCAAAATGCTTGATTTCAGAAAAGGTCATAGAGATAATTTTCTGTCTTACTCCCACTCCTCCATCTGCTCAGTATCTTTAAGCCCTTGGTATATATTCTTTCTCTTTCAGGGTTGGGGTGGACTCTAACTTTGGATGATTCTGCTCTCTCGTAATTGAGGGATTTGGAATCATTTTTTGGTGCATTGCTACTCATATATGCAGGCAGGAAGGCCTCTCACTGTAGGTCCAGATGTTAGTGACTTTTGCTTTAGTTCTCCAGCCAAGGCTGTCATTACAGGGAAAATAGTTCATTGGGCTAAAGTGACATGCCCATTTAAAGCCTATTCTTCTTCTCCAACTGCACCGTGCTTCACATACCTAGAAAGATGGCCCGTGCTGCTGATGTAGGGATTCCTTGGTAGGCATGGGCAACAGGTGTCTGTTTCCAGGGATATATATGAAGTTTAGTCATGTGAGCTGGGCTGACAAAACACATGTACCTTACACCTCACACCAGACATGAGGTGGGACAAGAAGGAGGCCAGAGGCTAGTCACACAGCCTGCTTTCCTGCTTCACCAGGTTACAACATGGAACCCCAAGAGAATTCTAAATTCCAGTCTGGTTTTTCTGATCATTGTGCCTGTATATTTTTCAAAGGAAGAATATAGTTTATGGTCTTGATTTGTATCATACAAATATTTATACATGTGTTAAATGGGCCTCTAGTTGTACTCTTATCTCAGATCCCACTAATGTTAGGCACAGGCACACAGCTTAGAAATCCTAGAAGATCCCGCAGGTAGTAGGATCAGAAACTTGCTAACACTGTACTCAATATACAAAAAGCCCAATAGATTTATCTTTTATTTCTAATAACTAAGCTGCTCATTTTTCATAACATATACTCAGTTGAGGGGCAGAAAGCAAACGCTTCAAGCTTTCCATTTGAAGTTGAGTCAGTTAATTTCTTCAGGCAATAATGAGAAGTATGTATTTGATCACTCATATTTCCTTTCAATAATAAAAAGATAATGACTGACATTTCTTAAGGGCTATGTGTCAGGTACTGGGCAACCATTTTCACATGTATAAACTCATTCAAACCTCAAGCTACAACAGTGGGAATTTATTTTATTTTTTATTTTTTGATGCAGGGGATTGAACCCAGGCCTCATGCACACTAAGCACGTACACTACCAGTGAGGTACACTCCCAGCCTAGGTAAGTCTGATAATTACCACACTCAGAGCAGTAAAATTGAAGTTCAAGGAAGTGAATCCACTTGTTTAAATTTGCATAGCCAAAAGGTAGAAAAATGAAATCTCAGGCAGACAGGCTTCAGAATCCATGTTCTTTCTTTCATTTTGCTTCTGCGAGAAGGAAACTACTGTTTCTTGGAACATCAGCCCTATCAGCCTGTCCTTACCTCCCATCACTCTTCTCTTGTTTGTTGGCAACCCTGTAAGGCAGGTAAGGATAGGCTGATGGGGCTGGCATTTTTGATCTCTAGTTTTCAAGGCTGTTTATTATCCAGCTAGGTCTTATTTTGGGGAAAACAGTTCTTTTTAATGAGCTAGTCACAAATCTTTTATTTTTATTAAAAATATTTTTATTTATTCTTAATTTTAGTAGAATATATAAAACATAAATTTAGCATCTTAACCATTTCTAAGAATACAATTCAATCATATTACATGTATTCACAGTTGGCTAACCAATTTTCAGAAGTTTTCATCCCATAAAACTAACAATCTACACCCATTAAACAGTATCCTGTTTTCTCTCCCTACCAGCTCTCTGGCAGCCAACATTCTCATATAAATGGAATCATATAGTATTTGTTTTTTATTGTGATTATGTGATTTCACTTAGAACAATGTCCTCAGTGATCATCCATTTTGCAACATGTATCAAAATTTCTTTCATTTTTAAGGCAGAATGATATTTCATGGTATGTATATGCCACATTTTGTTTATTCATTTATCTATCGTTAGACCCTGGGATTACTTCTACTTTTTGGTTATTGTGAATAATGTCACAATGAACATAGGAGCATCACCTCCTCTTTGATTATTGTAGTATTTATATGATGATGAGGAAAGATGATTTATGGGAGAAAGGATAAAATATACAATATATGATAGCATAGTATTTTCAAGATATTATTTCTACTACATCTTGTGTTCATCTCTATAGAACTCTGTTTTCATATGTGTAGAAATAAGTAGCCAAACAAATCTACACAGTTTTTGTAGATATTATTTTATAAATGAAAAAGAGTGGTATTTGTTCATTTTCCCAGAAAGGAAATATGATTTTAATATTAAAAACAAGTCAATAAATGAACTAATTACATTTGATGCCAGAACCCCTTTGTTTTGTCTTTTTTCTTACAGCAGAAAATAATTGGGAATTCAGTCTTGAAGAAAGTCATCTTTTGAAAATGTTGCTGGAGGAAAGCTATTTCTAAGTGTAATCAAATCTATTATCCTTGTCATTGACATGGTGGCTACAAAGTGAATGGTAACCAGGGCACACCTGCACATGTGTATTGTGAGATCCAATGTATCTCTATTTCAATTCTCACCTTTCCCACTGAGGCTGAAGCAATCATGACCATTGATATGTTGAACATGTGGTATTACTAATTGAGAAGAAAGACATAAAGACTACTGCATCAGCTTAGTAATAAAGTGATCAAATGCTTTCTCTTTTTTGAATAAAACAACAATGTCAAAAAGGGTAACTGTAGTATAAAAAATGTGTATCTTTATTTATAACCCACCTTTTTCTAACAAAATTTTAAGATACCTGAATAAATTTTGAGAAGATATGTTGCTTGGTTTTAGTTTTATCAAGTTAGTTTTATGTGTTTCATACATTTCTAAGTGTTTCAAATTAAAAACTATTTAGATCCATCCTTTTTTATGTTATAAGGTGTTGAACTTATATTGAAATCTTTTTATCTCCTAAAAATCACAATTTTATAATTGCTAAGTTACTGGCAAAATATTTTAAATCTTTGTTGTAGTAATAACAACTTCAAAAAAATTACTTTTTAAACAGTTTACAAAGCATTACATATTAGGCTAAAGTTGTTTATGTGTTTGTTTGTTTGTTTCATCTCCTTACAATAATTTCCCACTACTGTTGATATAAATCCAAACCTGAAACCATGCCTTTCATGTTTACATTATCAGAATCCAATTGGCCTCTTCAATTTGATCTCCTTCTCATCCCTCTGGGCCCTCATCTCCAGCTCTGCAGAATAGTTTGTTTTTCTTTAAACATGCTAAACTCATTGCTATCCTATCATGTTAAGCTAGGTTGTTCTGCAGGAATATATTACTCCAAAATCTCATACTCATAAGACTGAAAGTCTTTGTCTTCTCAGATCCATCGTTTTTATTAAGGGAGCTAAGAGCAAGAAAGTAAGCTTTAGTCAGATGTGGTGGTGCACACCTGTAATCCCAGCTCTTGGGGGAGGCTGGGGCAGGAGGATTGTCATGAGTTTGTGGCCAGCCTGGGTTACATAGGGAGCTCAAGGACAGCCTGAACTACAGAGCAAGACCTTGTCATCTAAAAAACAGAAAGAAAGAGAGAGAGAGAGAGAG
>NW_004624743.1:28287343-28314858 GCF_000247695.1 Heterocephalus glaber
AGAAAGAAAGAAAGAAAGAAAGAAAGAAAGAAAGAAAGAAAGAAAGAAAGAAAGAAAGAAAGAAAGAAAGAAAGAAAGAGAGGGAAGGAGGGAGGGAGGGAGGGAGGGAGGAAGGGAAATATTTTACCCAGAAGTAATTTCCATTCATAATCATTAGCCAGAATTAGCCATATGACCACCACATAATGGGCCAGAAAATATAATAGATTATGTGTAGCAAGGGGGAGAGAAAGAGAGATATTTAGAAAGAAGTACAAATTATTATCCTATGGCTTTTGCTGTCTACCTTGTTTGGAATGATCTTCCCCCAGAAAGCCAGATGACTCACTTTTTGTACTCTACTCAGTCTGATCTTTGCTGAAATCATGAGAGACATAATCCTTGCTAACCCTATCTAAAACAAACTTGCCCTTAGCACTTTCACTTTATCCTGTTTTACCCGGTTTCTCATATGTCTCCCTGTAATTCAATTATATCATATTTTTATTTGCTGCTTATTTTATACCCTCACCATCTCCCCCACACTATTTTTTTAATACCCAGAATACTATACTTTGTCATGTTCATTGATTGGTGAATATATTCTCAGTGCGTTTCTGAAAATCAGTAGTTAATATTTTATGAGCAAATGAATGTATACATCAGATTAATGTACAGATGTTTAGACTATATATCTCTATTACTTTATATATGTGCGTTGGTGTGTTTTGAAGTGTCATTTTAATACATATTCAAGGATATAGATTTAATTTCAATATTTTAAATATTAAATGAAAATTTGGTTTCTGAAATTTTATAACACCACAGATTTTTCCTCATGAGGTTCCCTCTGCTGGTTAACTCATGATTAAATTTACCCAAATCTTTGAAACCAGATTTTTTTTTTTTTAAATTAAGGCATATTAAGTATACAACATAACATAATGGGTTTCATTGTGGCATTTTCTCACATGCATATAACATACTTTGATCATATTCTCTCCCCCATAACTCTTTGTTATCCTCTCTCTCTCCTTCTGATTCCTTCCCTCTTATTTTAATAGTTTTAAGAAATCTTATAAATATTAATTTCTTTTCTCTGGGAAACTTTTGCCTTTCAGATTCCTGTTTCTCTATTCTCTTTCTCAACACAACATTTAGATACTGAGGAGAACAGCATGGGGAAGACTGTAGATAGGTGCCTGGGTCCTTAAACCTTCCCTAAATCCTCTGACTCCTCCTTGGCCTCTACTGGAGCATGGATGGACTCATGTGCTTTCTTAGTAATCTGTCTGGAGCCAGATCTCATTCTCACTGGCTACTTGTGTCCAGTGTTCTAATAACAGAGGCTCTCACCTGTTGTTTCTTGACATCTCGCCCCAATAATTCCAAGTCTCACTGGAAATGGCTGCTTATAATAATCCCTGATGGGCCAGTTCCTCCTTAGTGGGGGAGTTGATGGCACAAATCTGGTCAGGCTCCTCGTTTAGTCTATAGGTATGTCGCTAAACCAAGTCTCTTTACACACCACACCCACTTCCCTTGTGACAAGAAATGCGGCTATCATCACTTTTAAATCTATCTTTGTCTCTTATTTCCACAGTCTCTCTGTTTGAGATAAGCTGAAAAACTACCATTTGAGTTTTTTACTCAGTGTTTTTCATTATGGAACTTTATTGGGAAGCCAAATAAAATACTGGTGCTAGGGAAAAACAGATTGACCTGTTCAGATTTTTCATTTATTCATGATTTGAGGCACTATTCAAAGGACTACTGGATTGCAATAGTCTATTATATAAAAAAAGTTCCATGGGTGATTCTGAGCTATTTGACCTGTACCTTATTCAGTAATTCATAAAAGAGGATTACCTTTTCTCAAAATAGAGTCAGCTTGTGAAATTTTATTGAAAAGCTAGATACTACAAAGATCCTCCAACTAAAAATGCTTTGGAAACATATTTCTTTTTGTTTATTTTTGGCCTTCCAATGAGGCAGTAATAAAAAAATAACAAGGCACTAGGTATTATGTAAATAGGTCCCTTAGCTAGAATGATGGAGGAAAAAGTGAGTTTGAATAACATTAGAGCCAAATTATCCTTGAAATAATGTCACCATGAAAAATTCCTGTAGCTCCAAAATAACCAAATGATCAACACAATTTGCAAAACTATACACATATATGAATTTATGGTATAGGCAATGATGATTTAAAATACAGTTTGCTGTAAGTTTCCAAACATACCCAATGTCAGAAAAATAGGTAGAATTGGGGCAAGGAAACTTACAAATAGGTAAGTATCCAGTGGGCAAGCTAAGTGTGAGAAGTGCATTGAGCGCTCGATTTACTACTAGGCATGGCAGAGCAGATTTCCGTGTGTCCCTGTCTTCTTTCATCTTCGGTTCACAGGGGAGGTGGTAAGAGTTATCAATTAATCACAAGTAAAACAGAGAGAGATGTTCCAATGCATGTTCTCACTCCAGCAAATTGAAAAGGGAAGAGAAATAAAGAGTCTTCATGAGACCCATGGTGATTTTAATTGAGAGCCACTGGCTGACCCAGATAGAGCTTTGTGTGTAAACAGCTGGACAAGATTTGAAGGCAACCCAAAAGCAACCCTCAGGCAGCTAACTTTGAAATTTGGAAGTTCAGTGAAACAATGGAGTTATCATTCTCAACGAGGAGCATATTTGCCTCCTGGGGTATTGCAGATTGTCACAGCTTTCAGCAGGGTATAGAGAGCACTTGAAGGGGTGGTGCTATTATTGGCATCTAGTGCACAGAGACCAAAGATTCTACCCAATAGCTTAAAATACACACAAAGCTTCTATATTAAATGACTATCCATGACACGATGAAGAGTGTTTAGAAAATAACTAACTAATGGAGAGTTACAGAGGGGCTTGTGGTTGGTAGGAGCAGAAGAATCAGTTGGCTGAATTACGATTTCTATACATTAAGACAGTTTCTAAAATTGTTGATATGAGTCATTTTTGTCTATTGCTTTTATATCTCTATTTTAAATACATGTTATCCAATGCTGAAGTAAGTATATTTGTTTGGGGTATTTTCTTCTCTAAATTTATCTCTGGTATATGCCACAAATATTCATAAATAATTTGATTTGTCTTTATTTAAAAATTAAAATAAGGAAAGTGGCTCATTTTTATGTTTATGTTACTCAGAATTTATTACTTATCACTTTTTCTCTTTATTTCCTCTAACATATGTCTTTCAATTTCCAATACTCTGGTGAAATTAGCTAAAAATTTTATGAGCAATTTATTCTCAGAAAGGTAAAAGTTACATTAAGTATTTTGTGTGAAAAAAATTGACTTGGTTACTGAGAGAATCCACAATAAATGAATGTAGGAAAACCTTGATTTATCCATTCAAAGTAAAAGTAACCATAGATGATAAAGTGGCATGGAAATAAGATTTATATACAAAAAGAATTAGACCCAAGATAGGTTAACATTTCCTGAGAGTAGAGGCATTTAAAGGTAAATAAGAGCCACAGAGAGCAGGTAGACCTGGAGTATATTTTTCTCCTTCTTCTTCCTTTCAAGTTAACGTGGAAAAAAATAGTAAATAACAAAGGCTGAAAAACCATAAACTGATCAAGAAATGGTAATTAAAAGATTCCATATGGTGTCCAACCCAGCCCGAGATTCCTAGAACCCTTTGTGAATTTTGAAGTAAAGTTACTACTAAATGTAATTTACACAGCATCAAAAAAATCCAATTGAGCTTGTGTTAAGTACTTAAGGAAAAAATTAAAGATTATGGAAATAAACTCTAGGGCAGTTTCTTTTTACAATGACTTAAAGGTAGCCATTTACATTTACTTAAACAGTAATTCTTTTTCTATTTTTTTTATCTTGAGAAACCTTGCAGAAAAATCAAAACAGAGGACCTAAAATGCAAAATAAAAGAAGAGGGAGGTACCTTTCATTGCATAGTCTAATATGCTCTTGACATTGTGCCATACAATCTTTCCAGTTATTTAAGTAGTAGCAACTCCAAACACATTGTTCTTTCTGTGCTTTGTAATGCTGGGAATAAAGAACACGTGAAGGAGAATGGGGAGGAAAAAGAAAATTGATTCTTTTCATGTTTTTGTTCCTTCTGGAAGTGTGGTTTCAGGAATAAACATTTTCTTCCAGTTCTCTTCTTTTTTTTTTTCTGCACTCCCAGAACTAGATGTACTGTGCCCCTCACCACAGATCTGAGTCCTACTGAAGAAGTGTTTCCTCCAAACTAGATTCTAATAACCCACACTCTTCTATTCCATTGGTTTTAAGTCCTGCAGTGTATACAGAAAGGGTGATGGGTGTTGCCAGAGACCCCTGCAGTGGTCCTGGCCTCCTGCAAGCCAGTACAATGTCCGCAAGGTAGGAAACTGGGAATTAAAAGAAACACAGAGATAGAGACTTGAGAGAAGCTGAGTCTTGGGCTGATCTAAGCTGCTCTGGGCCACAAAGACAAAGGACCCCCAGGACATCCAGTGTTTATTCATTACAACTGTGGGAAGGGGGGAAGCTGGGCAGGCCTTGGGACACATTGATAACATGTATCAAGCAGGCAGGACTGTAGAATGAGGACACAAGCAAATCTTTACTGAAGAAAACAAATGGTTAATTCAGAGGGGAAGAATTTAGCTGTAGTCAGTTGACCTTGACTGGGAGTGAACTCAGCTGATCGGACTACTTCCAGTGCAACACAGCCAAATTATGGAAGGGCAAGAAGCTCATGCCACGATGGCCTGCTAATACTGGGCAGAGGTGTCTGCTACAGTAATGATTTCCTGCAGTCGCTGTTCCTATGTTATTTCTAAGTTTCCTTTATATTTTCTTAGTTCACTTAACACCATTTGAAACAATTCCTTACATTAAGATGGTAAGATGATTAGATTTGTTTTCTTAATTAGCTTCTGGTTGATGTCAACATTTACATACATTTTGTCCATTAAATAAAATGAACACACTGAAGTGCAAAAGGTCCTGTAACTTGTCTACTATTTTGTGGCTAGCAGGAATGTGGATCCTGATCTACAAGCACAATCTTGACTGATATATCAGAAAATATCAGACACAGAAGAAAAACTATGTGAGATTTGTGTTTTCAAGTTTTAAAAATAATTTAATGATATAGAAATAAAGACTCTATCTCTTCTTTGGTACTTCTTTTTCTCCCTATCCTTCCCCATATATATATATATATATATATATATATATATATATATAATATTCCCCATATATATAATATATATTATTATATACTATATATAGAGAGAACAGAAACCTACTTCCAACATTTTTTCTACCATGTTATTGCTATCAAAAATAATCATACCTCAACTCCATAAAATATAGTCCTGAAAGTATATAATTTTAAAAAATTAGTTGCCAACATTATAAAAATTAGGAACTTCCAATTAAAAAAAATAAATGTCATTTAAAGGCTTCTTCTTCAAAGGCTAGATAATTTTCAGCCAGGCATGGTGGTGCCCCCCTGTAATCCCAGCACTCAGGAGGCTGAGACAGGGAGATTGCTGTGAGTTCAAGGCCTACCTGGGCTACACAGTGAGTTCAAGGCTATTCTGAACTGTGTAGTGAGACTCCAACTCATAAAAAAAGACTAGATAATCTTACAATGCTTGACATAAATTTCAAAATGTAGTCAAGTATTAGGCAATGTTTTAGATAGGTTAGGTATTCCCTCACCCCTTCACTAATTTATGTTGACCCCTCACCCATGTAGTCACTTGACACCTGTCTCTTGACTATTACTAAAATATGGGTGTAAAAAAAATGTGTGTAAAATTGAAGAAAAATAATGGAAAATATGCTATCTATATTTTTTCAGAAAAGGAATAAAAGGCATCACCGGAACCCCATCCCTTTACTCTTATTCATAGTCTGAAAGCTTCAGGTGAAGTGAAATTCCATTTATAAAATAATTTCTGATTGGATGAATGCCTCCAATAATTGGTACTGACCATTCATTCCAGCATCATACAAATATATTCTCATCAACTCCTCAGGCAAAGTAAAACCACTGTCACTCAGAGGTTTCCTCTAGCATTCATGAAAGATCAAACCAATCAGAGGTGACTGACACTTCCAGATTTGCTTATGTACAGTAATTTATCAAGTTCAAGTCCCTGATATAAAGTTCAGTTTGGGATAAATTGACTATAAAATGCAAATCCAAAGAGACACCATAAGTTCTTTTATTTGAATAATAGCAATTATAGATGTATAAGACAGTGATAACTCTAGTTTGAAAAAACAATTCTTATAGACCGACTCATTAATTAATTTTCAGTTCATTTTTATGATATAATCCAATGAATATCAACACTCTGAGAATGACTGATCAAGAATACTATACTTCAGAGGAGAAGACTCAATTGAGAAAAGCACTAGCTGTAGTCTTGGAAATTTATAACTAGTGAAATCTTTTAAATTTGATTTGGAGTTAACTACTAAGGTAAGATTAAACAATGACTATTAGACAGCTTGCACCAGGATAACAACTTTCCAAACAAAAAGAACCTCAAGTTAATTACAAAAACATTTTTCTAGTATTTAGGTAGCCATCTTGATCTTTTCCATGCTAGCAATTTATGGCATGTAGACATCAGTTTTTTTGTGAGTCATTGTCTTTTCTAATGAAATTACTTCAGTCCTGGGAGGAAGCTCATAGGGTTTAGTATGCTTGTGCAATTTCTCTTCTCTTTGCTTCATAACTTCTTGGAAGTGTTTTTTCTCCTCTAACTCTTTATCTTTCTGTTCTTTGGCTTCACATATTGCAACTTCTCTTTGTCGGATCTCTAGCTCTTTCTGCCACTATTACAGAGAAAATATTTCATTATGCAGATGATTTCTGACAAAAATATATATTTTTAGCTTTTTAAAATGAAGATTCTTATATACAATATTCTTCTTAATTTTTTCACAGACATTCTTCAGGAATCTTACACTCTATTGTACAAAAAAATTGCATGAGCCACCCATTAGAACATATACTAGCCCAGTGAAAAAAGAATTTCCTCAATATTTTTAAAGAAAAAAAATCAATCACAAAAAGAAGTAACAGATCTGCATTTCTATATCACAAAAGGTTTATACTTTCTTCATCAATAATGATATTTACAAGACATGGGTCATAAAATGCAAAACCAAGCTAAAGCAAAACAAAAATGTATAGAAAATATAAATTAAACTGAAAGGCAAAAATTGTGATAGTATTCCTCATGAAACCAAAAACTAAATTAACAGCCAAGCAAATGTTAACTTTGCAGCAATAATAATACTTCAATAATACATCAATAATACATTAATAATACTTCCAAGGAATTCATCTTAACAGACCATGTTAATTCATAACAACAGTAGCATATCTGGGGTCAAGAACCCTAGGAATGAGTAATCAGTGTTGGAAGTAATGATGATGACAAACAAAACATTATCATGAGAGAAAGCATTTCATGAAGGAAATGGTTAAAAGGAAATTTAGACCATTTTCAGGCCAAGTAAAATGTTTGGGAAGAATGACTCCTAGCATAAACTATTGGAAATTTCTTAGGACGTTGCATACTTCTCTTTCTGTCACCCCTAGAAAGTAAGTACATATACACAAATGAACAGACTGAGCTAAGAAACCTATGAAATCTGACTTATAGATTAGTATATGTAATGGTACTATGAATCATGAATACTATTTTATTATCTGAATTGTATATATAAAAATAAACAGAGCTAAACTTTAGACTCCATAACATGTCGTGCAGCCTTGAGGATATCAACTGTGTAAAATGTCTAAATACTGAATAAGATATATTAAAAACCAAAGCATAATACTACTTTCACTTATATATCTCAGCTAAGTTTTAATGAGATAAGAAATACAAGTTATCAGCTTGAATTAAGATTCTATCTACATGCAGTTATTGGTCACATAACTGATTTCTCAGAAATCATGTCTGCATGAAATATAAAGAAAATTGAGGTAAGACATCCAGAAAAAATTCATTGTTTGCTTTAGTCCACAAGTTGTATGATACCCGAGAATCATACAAAGGTCTTTCCTATGTAATAAAGTAAATAATAATATAATTGTTTAAAAAATTATACATTTTATGTGGCAGCATAAAAGTAGTAGTTGATATAATCATGATATCTACAAATCGGTTAATCTACCTTATATGAAAAATTTCAGTGTACCTTGTATTTTGTTTAATATTGTGAAAAGTCAACAGAGGATTAAAACTTAAAAATTGTCAGTAAAATAGTTTCTTCTTTTTCCAAATTGAATTATTTATAAATGCATCAATACATATAAAAGCAGCCAAGAAGAGGTATCATATTATTACTATGCAGGAGACAGCTTTTTCTCTTTCTACCTATCTAGGAATTAGCATGCCTGAAATTCAAGATAACATCAAAATCCTTTTCAATAAGCTAGGAAAAAATAAGCTACTTTCTTATTTCAGTTGAACTAGTTCAATTTAGATAAATCATTGCATTATCTCAACTTTCACCTGTCACTGTGGTAGTTAGGAGAATGAAAGTACTCTTGAAGTTGATGGGAAATGGAAGCACCACTTACTGCTGTATTCATCCCATTTATTCAATGATTCAATCACCATCCTATGGATTACCATCAAACTACAAGGTATCTTATTATCTGCTGGACAATGTAGTAACTCTCTTATTTCTTGCACATTATAGACACTCAAATAAAGTCAGTAGGCTTAGAGGGAGAATTATACATGTAACTCTTGGAATGCTTTTTTGTTTCTTGTCAATATTAATACCTAATCCTCTAATCTCCAATTTTGATTAGGGACCATAAATTAAGAACTTGATAATCTACGAAAAAGTGAAATGGGAAGTGGATGTGAAGTCCACTCAGTCAGGCATACTAACCTCAAAACTTTGAGCAAGTACCTTAATTGTAAACCAGTATGTTATTCTTCTTATAGATAACTGTTTTACAGGGTTGTTGTGAGAATTAAATAAAATAATATGAGAACATTTTGCAAAATAGAACAAAGAACTGCTTCTCTAGTCATTTGAAAGTAATACTCAGAGATACTTCCATAAACCTTCTCAAATCAAAACTTCAGACTAATATTTTATTAAGTTACATATCAATTTAGATCTTATAAAGTTTTCAAGCATATTTTCAGACAGAATTTTTTTCCTTTTCTTCAATTACATTATAAGCAGCCGCCTGGCAGTGATTACCAAATAATGCCTATACTTTGGAAAGAGCAAAAGGTGATTTTAGAAGTCATTTCTCAGTCTCTTTTTTTCTCATTCAAGATATTTCAGTCTGTCATGTTAAATAGCATTTAAGCATCTCAAATCTATCCAGAGATTTAGGTGTAAATTCTACATATAGATTTATATTTAAAATCTATATATCATATAATATATTCTCCCTATATATACATAAAACATAAACTATAAAATATTGGCATGTTGTTATCTATTGTAATCTATTCAAGATCATTTTGTTGAAGCAAATAGTTAAATATAGAAGTTGAAATTTATGAAGCATTAGATATTTTTGAGAACTCCCTGCATATATAATATATTGCTTTGGCAAACACTTTATTAGTGACTAGTAGAACAACATTACAGCTCTCTGTGATTTTAAGATATCAATCAGTCTCAAACTCCAATACTTATAACTATTGCTAGAGTGACTTAAATATTAGCTATGTGGAAATAGCTATTCAATGTGATCAGTAAAGGAAATAATCTCTTATTTTTTCTTAAGAGATGATTAACTAAATGCAATGGGAAAAATCAATATGGTAATATAATCAGAATTTCATAGATAATATTGAGCCACTGGTGATAATTAAATCCATATGATATTCAAAGAAAAAAACCCAGAAAATATAGTCTCTTTCTCTTACTATAGTTTTGCTGCATAAAAAGTAGACATAAAATGACGTGCATTAGGTAAGAAAATATCAACTAAATATAATACAGTGGATTAAAGAGTCTTATGTGAATAGTCCTATATTTTCAATGCTTGTTTTACTCCTACTAAAAGGAAAGTGATTAAAATGCTTTCTAATCTGCCAAGGGTTAAGTATGGCTATTGTTCAAAGGAGTAGAGGAAGTGGGAAGGGAAGGGGAAAGGAAAGCAGGGAAAGGAAAAATTATGAGAAAAGAAAAAAAATGGAAACAAAGTCTATGTAAATAGGGAAGGGTAGAGGGGGTGAATGGCACACAGGTAATGGGGAAAAAATAAGAACCAAGATACATCATGTACAGGTACAAACACCCAATGATAAATGTAAACGTATTGTATACCTAAAATGTACCAATAAAAGAATTTAAGCAAAAAAAAAAAAAAACAAGAAAATTGAGTCAAAAATTTTTGTTCCATTATTAGAACTTCACTGCAGAAGAAATCAATGTTCAGTGTTCAATATCAGATTCTTGTCATAAGAAATGAGTACTAATTCAGGAAACCGGATTAGGCTAGTAGTTCACAGATGACAGAAGGCCAAGTTTTCTGTAATCCAATGAAGGCTCGGAGTTGTAGAGAATCCTGCACATCTCATTATGTAAAAGATAGTGAGATATAATTAAATTTGGCAATGATCAATTAAGACACTACTTTAAATACTACATGTTAATATTTTGGTCTAAGAGCTACTTTTCATAATCTAAAATGTATTTAAATAACAAAGCCTTTGATACTCATTTAAGAAAGTTGTTCTTACATGATGGTCAATAATTTTTGCCAATTCTTTATCTGCTTTGGTGAAGAAATCTAGATATGGAGACATGGGAAGTTCTGAGAGAGAAGGATGTTCCCTTCAAAAGAGCACAAGAACAGATCCAAAGTCAGGCATGTATATTCTTTTTTTCTCCCAGAAACAGAAATATTTATAAATCATAAATCTTATTAATTATTTTCATTCTACATGGTTATTATGAAGTACTTACTCGGTATAGACTGCCATCTGTTAGATTTTAGCTCTGTAAGCCCTCTTGATTTACCAATATTTGAGGGTAGAGTACAACAATAGAGGGAAAACTGGAAAATAAAAAGGTGCTCCTCACATAGCAGATGCAAATAGTAAAGCTTGTCAGTAGCAAATTAGGATACGAAGGACTTACAGCAGTATGAAGTTGACAATGTTTAATGAGGATCTTAAGTGCCTATCCCCACACACAGCCCTACAAATCTGGAAGTTCTGATGGAAGCCTAAGGCCAAGAATTTGATCTGAGATATGCTAAAAAAAATGGTGTGATTCAGTACTTTTCAAAGGTATTCATAATACTAAGGGTGAGACCATGGTAATTTAGCAACAGCTTGATGAAATTGTTGGCAGAACAAAGCTAGGCCCCAAGCTAAGGGAGATTTAGTATCAAATTATCCACATAATAACTGTGTTGTTAAAGTTATTATGAAGAAATGGTGTGTATCCAGAAATTTCTAAAGCAAAATGGTATAGTAGAGGATGGGTTTTGAAAGAGAAAGTCTTAGGGAAAGGCCCAAGGGAGAGATAGGCCCTGAAAATTTTCCATATCCAAAAAAATTCTGATCAATATTTTGGACTAGAAAATTTAACATTGAATGTTTGTCAAGCTGTTAATTATGCTGTGATAGTCTTCACCCTGTCCCCATGCTCCCCTTATAGCACCAGGTCCCATTGCTCTACACTGTGTTAAATGCCTATCAGATCCTTGTAATTATCTTTATTTGCACCACCCCTCAGCTAGCCTAAACATCATCTCTCATTTGCACCAATGTCTGTGTTTTGGAATCCCTGTATCTACCATTGCTTACCTACTTTATCCTTATCTCTTCATTGGAGTCAGATTTTTTTTCCATAATATTCTACCTCAATATTTCCCCATTCACTTGAGGATTAAGATCACATTTGATAATAACCCTGCAGTGCACTTGTTAAAAATGGTTTACCATGTTTTCTCTAAAGTCATTTTGTCTCTTTTTGGCCTGGATACACAGGCTGTATACAGACTTTCTGGGGCCTGGGGGAATTGCTGCAAAGTAGCTTATTCTACCTCACTATTGCGTGCTAGCACATGCTGTCAATCTTTCTCTAACTCCTTTCCCTTCACCCTCCATATTTGCTTCAGGGCTGGCTGGCCAATGTCTATTTATTCTTCAGCTATCAGTTCAAGTTCACTTCCATAATTCTGAATCTGCCATAGGTCTTTCCTTCATCATAATTCCGGTTAAAAGTTCACATTTATCATGTGCTTGTGTGGGATTTATGTTTTCCTGTCTAGAGTATGAGCTACATGACCATGGAGACTTTTACCATCTCTATGGTACCTAACACAGGGCCACCAGACACTGGATGAATGCGTGTATGTTTGCTGAATGACTGATGAATGCATGGAAGCTATGATATGTTTTAATCCCCTTTATTTCCCAAGCCATTGCTAAGAGTCTATCACACAACACTGATGCCAGTAGAATAGTATCCAGGAAAGCAAGATTTCAGCAACCTCCAGAGAAAAGCTACAGAATGGAGTCAACAGCAGGAGATCAAAGAAAAAGAACTGAAGTGACAGAGAAAACACAGGCCTCTCCCAACCTATAATCTTTAGAAATATTGTGAGCAGAATGGTATGTTTCTCTCACCACCTATTAAAATATTAAAGAAAAATGTGACCCTAGAAAGCTTGCGACTTGGAAGACATGCAAGGGCTGACCCTTGGGTTAATTTATTTATTCTATGAAATCTGGGCATGTCTAATACTCAAATATTTATGCTAAATGCCACAAAAAGATGAAGATAGAATCTTAAAATAATTTAAAGGTTAAAGGTATTCAAGAGGTTGCCTTGACAAGACCACATGAAACACAAAAAGGTAAATAGTGACATAAACTGAAAAAATATTTTTTAAAATGGTTAAGCACATGGCTTTGTTTTTTAATTTTCATTTTGGGTTACTACATGCTTGCAGTGCATTATGATTACATTCCTTGTGGGGGCTGCTACCTGTACGTGTGAATACATCCTAACTCTTTCTTCATCCCCATCCCATCTCCTCCCTCTCCCCTCCTTTCATCTCTTGGTGCCCTTTACAAAAGATCTATTTCCTAATGTCCATCTTTCATTTTGCTTTTTATTTATATTTTGGGTTTCTCATATAAGACAAACCACATGATATTTAAGCTTGTGTATCTGACTTATCTTACTTAAAATTATGATTCAAAGTGCATACCGGTTGCAAAGGGCACCAGGGGAGAGGTCCATTTCGTCCATATAGTCCTTCGTGAGTGAGTTAATTCTCCAGTGGAGAGAGCCGATCATCAGAGTAAGGGCAGCATCAGAGGAGGAGAACTGGAGTGTTTGCTCCAGAGCTCAAGAGCTGCTTAACTGTATTCCTTCAGTAAAACAGCTACGAAAATGTTACAGTGTTCTTAAGTTCACAACAATTATAGTGCCTTATCAGTTTATTTGGACATAGAGAGACAAAACACCTGCTGCATGACCTTGTCCATACTGTGCATGTGTGGTTGAGTATGTTAAGTCATTCTTAGATAACTATGGCCCATTATGTGCATGTCCCTGAGAGTGGAATTGTGTCCTTAAGTGTCCTCAGACACCCTCAGATGCCTGAGCTTTGAGTAGGGGCAGAAGTGGTACCCCATAGGTATAAATAAAACTAAAAATGTTTCAACTATAATATCTTTATCACCATCATTATCAATAGAATTTATAAGAGGGAGCCATGGCTTTTAGATGGTGTTATTCATTATAGGAAAAGTGAATGGTGGACAAATCTTAAGTGAGATGTAGAGTTTTGATCTCTTAAGTTAAATGGGAAGTGGAGAAACACTTCTAGAAAGATAGCATATTAGGTTTCTATGGCTGCTTTAAATAATTATTATAAGCTGAAAATCTTTAAGAAAAACAAACAGATTTTCTCACAGTTCTGAAGGCCCCAAATCCTAAATCAAGGTACTTGCAGGGTGACTTCCTACATAAACTCTTGTGGAGAATCCATTCCTTGACTTTCTTTTAGCTTCTGATGGCTGTTGGCAATCCTTGGAATTTCTTGACTGTGGATACATTGCTCTTACCTCTGACTCTGTATTCACATGGTCTTTTCTTTCTGCAGCTCTGTATGTCTTCTCCTTTTCAGACACCTTTTATAAGAATATAGGGATGCTACCATTGGCTGCAAGGCCCACATAACCAAGATGACCTTAGCATTCACCTTGGTTTGACTAAACTTTAGACAAGTGTCCTCTTGGCTTTTCCTACAGCATTTTCTTTGTATGTGATTTGTTTCTTTTCTCTGACTGCTTGTCGAAATTTGTTCTTCTGTTGTGTTTCTGGAATCTTAACAATTATATGCCTATGTGTAGATTTTTTTTGATCAAGGCTATTTGGAGTCTTATATGCCTCACTTATCTGTATGTCAAGCTCTTTTCCCCTCCTTGGGAAGTTTTCTGCCATTATTTCTGTGAAGAGATTTTTTATGTCATCTGCACTCTCTCCTGTTTCTTCTTTGACTCCAATCAGTCTTATGTTATTCTTTTTTGCATCATCTAGCAGCTGCTGGATTGATTTCTTATGTTCCCTTATAATTTTGAACCAATCTTTCTTTTCCTGGTCACTAATTGCAATCTTACCTTCTATATCTGAAATTCTGGCCTCACGTTGGCTCATTCTGCTGTGTAGACTTTCAATGGAGTTTTTCATCTCCTGGAAATCTATTTGCATCTGTTTTATGGATTCCATTTGTTTCTTATGTTGGGATTCCATCATGTTCCTCAGCTCCTCTCTAGATTTATTAATCATGTCTTGCACTAGGGGCACAATTTCTCCTGTTATCTGAGAAATTATTTCTGATTTCATTTTTTCCAGATCCCCTTTTGTTGCCAGTTCAGTGGGTCCAGGTGGTTGAGTATCAGAGTGTTCCATCTCATTTCCCTTTGGGGTTGCTGTAGGTGATCTGGAAGTCTGGTTTTGAGACTTATTTACGTGTTTTCTCATTTTGACTGGGGCGGGGGGCTGTTAGTGCCTGCACAGATTACCTCCTCTGAGCTGGGTGAGGTGGGACAGGGGCCGGGAGCAGCGGTAGGGATGGTGACCCAAAAGCCCTTTCCTGTGGGCTGGGAGCATCCGGAGGGATGGTGGCCGAGAAACCCCTTCCTCTGGACCAGGAGCAGTGGGACGGTGGCTCAGAAGTCCCTCCCTCTGGGCCGGGAACGGTGGGAGGGATGGTGGCCTGGAAGCCCCTTCCTCTGGGCCAGGAGCAGTGGGACAGAAGGTGGCCCAAAAGCTGTTTCCTCTGGGCTGGGAGCAGCGGGAGGGATGGTGACCGGGATGCCCCTTCCTCTGGACCAGGAGCAGCGGGACGACAGCTCAGAAGCCCCTACCTCTGGGCCAGGAACAGTGGGACTCAGTACCTTGGTCTGGTGGTCTGGTGTCCTCTGTGTCTTTGTAGTGTGGAATCAGGTGGCTGCCTGTCTGCCTCCTACAGCATTTTCTTTAGAAAACTTTCCACTGTAAATTCTCTCTCAGCCCTTTCAAGTGTAAATCTCCTCCCAGGCTCTGGGAAGTTTTACAGCCTAGGGCCTAGAGGACCTAGAGCCAGGACCTAGATCCATTCCTTTGAATGCAACCATCAGGGAAGATAGCATCCATTCCCATTCCCAATCTCTACGGGAGGTCAAGGAGCCTAACCTAGGGAAGTAACAATTAGCAAACACTTCACATTGACCTAATCACCCAGTCTACTCTCTCTAATGTCCTCTTCTTTCCCATTAGCTCTCCATAACTGTTAAAAAGATATGTGTATACCATCTTTCCCAAACAAATGGCAACATTTTGTAGTACTAGCATACACTAATAAAAAAAAATTCTCCAGATTTTTGTTTCAGGTGAGCTGAATCTAATTTCTCTTCTTTATTGCAACAGTCCCCAGGAAATTTTTCTCTGCTGGTTGAGTTTATCCAGTGCAATTTTTCGTTGACACATTATAATGCAAGATGATCTTATCTTGAAATTCTTGCCTTAATTAAATCTTTCAAGGCCTTTTCCCAAATAAGATCACATTCACAGGCACAGGAGGTTAAGATTTGGATGTGTCTCTGGGAAACAAAATTCAGCCTACTACAGATGACAAAATGGTAACAAAGACTTGAAGAAAACAGTTCATTTCCAGAGAAATAAGTAGATTGGCATGGCTGCAACCCAGAGTATTTTAAGGGAAGAAGAGGTAACTCATTAATTTGTTTATTCACTCATTTGTTCAAACACTTATTGTAGGAAGGATGCTATTATAAAGAAGGTGATGAAAGAAACAAAAAGAAAACCTTAGATAACACCTTCCAGAAATGTGAAGTTCATATACAGGGAGACATATAATCAAAAGTCTACAGTGCACTAGAACAGCTGCTGGAAAACAGGAAAAGAGTGCTCTGGAGTACAGAGGTGGGCAGACCTACCACTGGACTGGATCTGAGGAAGTTCCTGAAACTGAGATTGGGAACCTAACACACCCTAAACACAGAATAGGTTGGCAGGTTCACTGATTCCTATCACAGAAAAAGTATATTCAAGATGCATCAGTAAGAGGCTGGGGAAAGGTTTATGAGGCAGAAATTTTAGTACATACCCAAAGAGTGCAGGCCCTTGAGAAAGAGCCACATTATTTCCAGGAACAGGGAAAATGTATGTTTCTTTTAAAGGGGTGGAAATTCTGAGCAAAAGCAGGGCTCCTCCCTAAGGATACCAGCTCATTTTACAGGCAAGGGCACAGGTTTTGTTGTTTTCTTTCTTTCTTTCTTTCTTTCTTTCTTTCTTTCTTTCTTTCTTTCTTTCTTTCTTCCTTTCTTTCTTTCTTTCTTTTTTTCTTTCCTTTTTTTTTGAATAGGTAATTTAAGTATTCTTTTAATTCTTTTAATCTGCTCCTTTATCACAGGATCAGGTTACTATTCCTTACTTTCCCAATTAAGCAAATTTTCATGCTTTCAGTGTTTCTGAGGAATTTTGAGTGTGTTAGCTCTGGAAGGAGCCTAAACGTAACCAAAGGAATGTTGATACAGATTGCCTAGGGTGACTTTAACTGTGTCCCAGAAGTTGCTATCTTCTTAACAGTAAAATTTTAGTTATGATTTCCCTGTCTCTTTTCTGCCTATCTTTTATTACCTCTGATCTGACAGTAGGTAAGAGATTTTGTTGGATATCCATCCAAGAAGGTCCAGATATGATTATGATAAAGTTGATGAAAAGATACACTTGGGACATGTTCAGTATCTTTAATACATCAAGGATGGGAAATGAACAAATATTTGCCAAAAAAGTGGGGAAGATTACATCATTACTTATGCAAAATTATGAATTTTCCATCTAAAAATCTTCCCTGGGGACCTACAGGTATGGGATGAGCATCCCATTATGCAGAACTTTTTCTCCAGGAGCACACGGCAGGCACAAATCTCAAGCCTCTAAAATCTTTGACCTAATTCTCTTAAGACTCATTAATGAAGCATCAACCCAGAAGGTAAAGTATTATTTTATTTCAGGCAAACTATATTTTATCATTGGAATTATCCAATGAGGGGAAGATTTTTGTAACAAGTAAGCAAACCACAGAATTCTAACAGTGTTTAATAATCAAGTAAGTTGCCCTTGAGTAAATTCAAATCTCCATATTGTATAAATTTAAAAAAAACAGTAATTAGTATTTCTCTTTGTCACCATGGAAAATAGCTTTTAGTAGAACAAATACCACATAGACAACAATCATTGCAAGAGCCAAAGATTATTTAATAAAATCTATTTAAAAGCATTGATGATCTGCTGAAATACCAGGACTTGAAGAGCCAAAAGTTCAGATGAAAGGAACCATGAGAACATAAATCACATGCAGCAAGATATGTTTTCTAGGATTCTCCTCCACTTACTGTTTGAAGTACAAGGTGAAAACTCCAGGAAGAGGAATTTTGATTAGAAGTAGAGAGCTAGGAGATGATTTGGTAAACTCATAGAGCTGAAGAGGAGAGGGAAAAACATTAAGAGTCTAGAGCTGCCAAGGCAGCCAATACTTGAGGGATGGAGCTCAAAAGCAGTGAATGTCCAGTCATCAATTGGCTTCTCCTCAAAGGATTTGCTGGGTTATTAAACTGTGTAGGGCAAGAAGCCAAAGAAGTCATGGACAAGCAGAGTGAGAATTTTCAGAAACTTCACAGTAGCGAGGAACAGAAAATTTCAAATTCAGAATCTACACAATTGAAGAGGCCTTCATAAACCTCTCAGCCTCTCATTTGGAACTTCTGAAAATCTACATCCTGGGGTTAGGTCTGGATCAGATGTAGACTTAAATTAAAAGATAGATTGTCCTTGAAACAGAGCAGTCGCTGATTAAAATGCTCTGCCATCGATCAAGTTACAAAACAGAAGGTAAACTCTTTCTGGAGGTATAGAGCACCAATCAGATTTATAATTCATAAACATGTTTTGACATTCAATAAGAAATGATTAGGCATCACAACAAAAATTTCACAGTAACTGGAATTACAAATATGAATTTTTAAATAACTGAAAATATATTAAATAAATGAGTGACAACATGGAAAATTTCACTAGAAAACTGGTGTCTATTTAAAAATTCATTTAGTAATTCTAGAATTGAAATACGAGCCACAAGTAAAATTTAACATTTGATAATGAATATAACACCAACTTAGATGTAGAAGAAAAAAAGATTGCTGGACTGGGGCCGGGAACCATGTAAAACTAAACTAAACAATGCAATTTCAAGGGTGTGCACATTTATGGAAAACCATAAAGAAAAGCAAAAGAATTATTAAAACATTACAGTGGTTCTTTCTGGAATGCATGGAAAACCAAGTGAAAGGGCAGGGGTAATTTAGAGGTTCCAGTTTTAGTAATCTTCATTTCTTAATCAGGGTGATGGGAATTTTGGTGATAGATGTATTATATTGTCACTACTACTGGGCTTATTAAACTTGCACATACACATTATGTACTGTTTTATATATTATACATTTGACAATTAAAAACTAAACACATCTTTATGTGAATGAAACATGTACTGGAGCAACAGCTTGCTCTGTGCAGTATCTGCCTGTTTACCAAAAATAAGAGCTATAAACAACTTGTGTGTAGGTAATTTGATGCATATGGATCGTAAGACCTTAAGTATGAACTACAGCTTGAAAAAAATCTAAATAGGATGACCATATATTGCACTTGCTGCTAGCACCTGGATAAAACTAACATTAATAACCTAAGGAATATCTCGGGTACTATCACCAACCATGTGGTGAGCTGCTCTCTAGGAGGCTGGCAGCTCTGGAAGTTTTCACTGAATAGGGTAGCATCTCTGTTCAGCAAGGGAAGTTACTATCTGCAGGCATTATTAGGGTAGTAAGGAAAAAGAGAAACCATTCCTTGCCTGTTATACATTTGCTTTCTTCAATCAAAATTTGCAGAAGCCAAAAGCAGAAGTTAGAATTCAAACTGACCAGAACTAGTCCAAGGATTTTAAAGTCCCTGAGCATCTTACAAGTCCCTCCCCTAAACTCAGGCCAGAAAGGTCAGTTTATCCTTAACAAAGTTAGATCTTAAATTGAACCATCTGTTAATTCTTGAATAGCATTTTTTCCAATTTCACTTCATTACTCTTAGGGACCTTAGTTCATTCCAGAAACCAAAAGTTTTCAAATTTTTAGGGACGTATTTAACTATAACTTTCACACTGAAAAATCCATCTGGTCAGATTTAATTTTTCATGCATGTTTAAAAGAGGAATTTAAAAGGGACATGACTTTCTGGTTACATGAAGGAAAGATTTTTATGTCAATTAAAACTTTTAATTTTCCATTTGGGAGAGTTGACTGATATAAATAGTAAATTATACCTTGAATATACATTGATCATTATTGGTATTTTCTTTGACTCTAATTATGTTGCCCAAATCACAGCTGCCTATAAAGGACGATATTTAAAGCACAAATATTTACAAGACAATTATTCAAAGTTTTAAAATCTGAAACAAAAGTGGTCTCTCCTTGGCTACTTTTTAAAAGAGCTTATTTTAAATTGACTATTATTTTTATCATTACCTGCCCACATTAAAAGTATCTTGTAACTATTTAATTGACTTTGTTTTGTAGTTCCTGTATTTTAAAACATTCCACAGATACAGTCCATAAGAGGGTGAGAATTAAAGCATGGCTATGTCCTCACCTCCCGCCCCCAACATTGACAACTTGGATAATGATCTCATTTCTGCCTGCCATGAAGAACTGTCAGTCAAAGAGAGGCTCCAGAGTCTTGGGCTTCTGACTTTCCCAATGATCTTGTCCCAGGGGCTCTGCCTCAGACATCAGCTTCTAAAGTTTCAGTCTCAATTTTCCTTGCTAGCCAGACTATTGATCGGATGGTTTCCATATACAGTTTCTGCTGGAAAATTTCAGGTATCACTTTCTCAAAGGCTAGATCCTGCAGAAACAACTAAGAAATGTATAGTGTAGGCTTTTTGAATTTTAATTTCTTTTTAATTCACTGAGTCAAAATTTCCAATGGACGTATTCCACTGAAACAATTCATCCTGTATTCTCAGACATGAAATGCTGTGGTCTTGGGCCAATTAAAGTCTGCAACCACCCTAGCATTACAGATTCAATTCTACTGCAGTTTTTCCCCTAAATCAATTTATTTATTAAAGTGAAGTCTCTTCATCAATCTCATTTTAAAAACTAACTTGTGTGGTATCACAACAGGATTGTGACGTGACTAATGTCAAAAATATATGTCAAAAGACAAAATATGAGAATGTTATACTGGTAATTTAACAAAGCAGAAGATGTAATGTGCATCTGGGACAGGCATGGCTCCAGGAATATTTTTAAAACAAATCCAGAGGGATGAGCAGAAGTTTGTGCAGAATTACTGAGAATAATGTTGCATTATTACTTGAGTATGTATTTAAAGTCTGGGTGAAGAATAAGGCATTGTTTCCATTTTGAATATGTTGATTTCAGTGTCTTACACTCTTTGGAACTGGTTGGTTGCTCTCTCGGGCCTCTGTGCTGCTGTCACCCTGGGGATTGCTCATGTCTGTTCTCTGTTGGGACCAGCATATTTTTCACCCAATATGCTCCTGTTTTTTAATTATTCTCTCATTTGGGAGGAGTACATTCTTAAAAAGCTTCCTAAAATATAATGCATTGAATGTAAACAATTTGAAACTTCGTATATTAGAAAATGTCATATACCACAGTCCCATTTGATAGATTAAGATAGGAACATATTACAGTATCATGTTTTATCTGAATTCTATACAAATTGAGAGCAAAACAGATTCAGATAAATTTTATATGTAATTCTGCTATCTATTTCCCATGAACTTAATATATTTGAATAATAAAAGATACTTATAGTTTTGTAAAGATATTTGTCTCTCAGTACACTGAAGCACTTGTTTCACTGTCTTCATGCTTCTGATGCTGATTTCAAGGAGTCCGAAGCTATTCAGATTCTCAGCCATTTTTAGTGGCTGCTTGTTCACTCTGGAGCTTCATTGTTTAAAAGATTTATTGATAATGTTGACATCTCAACCAAAACTGTTTGCTTCTTGCTCACAAAAGTTTGGTGCAGATTAACAGAAACTTTCCTCCATCTAATGCCACAGGAATTGAGGATCTTTTCACCCTGTATAGCTGCCATGCCAATATGTGGCACTGAAGGCCTCTTTGACCAAGGAATAAAGATGTAGAAGAAATACACTGGTTTATAATTGCTTAGCCACAGAGCTGTCATTTTTACTTATGTACTTTCCCTCAAAAAAATGCATGATTCTAACCCAGGGCTTCTAAATCTTGGCCTTACTGACATTCAGATTAGCTGTTGCTTTGCTTTTCTGTCTTATGTGCATTGCCAAGGTCTCCTGATAGACAAAATCATCACTGCTTGAGAACCACAACTCTACCCTGATGGTAAGGAGTCTTCTGGAGAAAGCAATGAAATATGTGAAATGTATTATGATGATCAATAATCTCTGTCCTTGGAAGTTTTAATTTTCCTTTTCCCTTAGTTTTTCAACTTTTATAATGAAGTATGTAGCGGACATATTTCCATCATGGCTCCCAATAATTTTCACCTTCTACTAGTCACGGTCTTGGGTAATTCCCTCTCCCTGCTGACTTGGATCTAACAATAGACTTTGACAGATGTGAATTATCATTTTCATGATTAAGTTTGTAAACGCCTTTTTTTTGTTTCTTAGTATATGTACTTTGATATATCAGGTTGCCATACTGGAGAGGTCAAAAAGGAAATGAGGATGCTCTATGGCTGATGATCAATAAGTGTCTGAAGCTCTCAGTCTAACAATTCACAAGAAACTACATCCTGTGAATCATTTATAAGTGACCTTTGAAGATGAGTTTGTCTTTCACACAATTCTCTAATCCTGGCCACCACCTTGGCTAAAGACATGTAAGATATTCTAAATCAGTGATGGCAAACCTTTTAGAACTTTCAGTGATAACAAACAGCCCTCTGGGGCACTCACACCATAGGTTCACTTACCAGTGTGCCTAAATCAATGAACCTGGCCAAGCCACATCTGGATTCCTGACCCAATGAATCTGTGAGATAGTAAATGTATGTTGCTTTTAGTTGCCATGTTTTGTGATCATTTATTACATTGCAATAGATAATTAATACAAAGTAACATAATAAATTCATTTTTGAGCCCTGTTTGGGGCCCTTGTATAGGTAAATTTGTCATTTTTCCTCAAATATAAAAAAAATCATTGATAAATACCTCTCTTTTGTCTTTTTTTCCTGAAATACTGTTAATTTTAGGAGAACTGTGCCTCCCACTTTACACCCTTTTTTTACATTTACTCTTCTTTGTCTATATTCTATTTTCTGAGAGATCTCTTCAAATTTATCTTTCAAATCTTCTACTGAATCTTAACTTACTCTGTAATATTTTTAATTTCTAAGAACTCCTTTTTTACTTATTCTATTTACCATTTACTTTCTCATTTTCAATATTATCTTTTTATAACCTTCAGTTTCCATGAATAAAAAGCAGTTACAATAGACCCTCGAGTTACAAACAGCCTGACATACAACCAACCTGGGTTATGACTAGATTTCTAGTTTCAACTTATGACCAAAGTCTTGAGTTACAATCTGAAGGCTGGCCACTTGTCCCTCTAGATGGTCTCAGATACAAATTTAACCATTAAAGAGTTCTGGAAGGAACATTACAACAGCCTTTCCTGTATGGGGTTAACTGAGAAATCTTGGGCCAGTGTCTTTCTCAGGACACTGAGATCTGCCTGTATACAGAGAGAGACTTTGAAGGCTGTGAAGAGGAGCCTGAGCCTTCAATTGACCAACATGAGTTATAACCAACCCTAACAAACAAATTGAGTAAGTTAAAGTTCCAATGTATTTGTTTCTCAGAAGATAATAATTGTATATTTTTGTTTGTTTTATATTTCTTCTGTCCTGTTTCAGTTTTCTCTGAATGTCATTTACATTTTATTGATTTGAGTCCCTGTATATTAGGTTGGAGTATTTTAAAAAATATGTGGTATTGGGCCAGGGATTTAGCTCAGTGGTTCCACCACCTGCCTTCCAAGCACAAGGACCCGAGTTTGATCCCTGGTACCAAAAAAAAGAAATATATATGTGGTAAGTCTTAACTTCTCATTTATTTGTGTGTGTGTGTGCATGCATGAGTGAGTGTGTGTGTATTTCTTCTCTAATACTGGGGGATGAACTCAGGCACATTCTACCACTGAACTATATTCCCAGAACTTTTTAGTATTTTATTTTGAGACATGATCTCACTAAATTTCTCAGACCAACCTCAAACTTTCAATCCTACCTCAGTTAAAAATATATTTGGATAGATATAAGGAATTCATATCCATGAAATCATCGTCATATTGAAAAACTGAAAATAATCATACCCCTCCCAAATTTTCCTCATGCCATTTTTAGCAGTTATTTGTGTTTAAGAACAAAATAGCACAAAGAAAATTGGAAACTCTGGCTGGGTCACTGCACCATGTTGGGTTGCTGGACCATGTTGAAAATGACTTTCATTACGAAGTGACTGAGTAGTGATTATATAAGCTACATGTTGCTGCATAACAAATTATCCCATAATTAGCAGCTTAAAGTAGCAAACATTTGCCTTCTCGCATTTGTTCTGGGTCAGGAATTTGGGCATGATTTCTGTCCGAAAGTCTCCACAAGATAGAAATCAAAGTGATATCAGGGGTCTCAGATATCTTAAAGCCCAACTAGTAGAGTATCCACTTACAAATTTATTTCTAGGACTACTGGCAAGCCTCTGGTACTTGCTAGCTATTGGTCAGAGACATCAGTGTCACCTGGCCTTCTCTTTAAGGCAGAACAAAATATGGCAATTGGTTCCCTCAGAATAAGTGAGTGAGAAATTCAGAGAGGGTCTCTATGGCAGAAGCCACAGTCATAGTATAATATAGCTTTGAAAGTGGTATCTCATTATTTCTTCCACATTCTATTCATTAGAAGTCCACACCACACTCAGTAGAAGAGATTGTGCAACAGCATGGACATTTAGTATTCGAGGATCATTGGAGGCCATTTTAGAGCTGTGTGCTACAAGAGTAAATTTATTTTCTTGGGCAACCCTCACAGGTCAATATCTATTAGCATTTTTTCTTTTACTGGACAAAAATATCACTCTTCTACCTGAAATGTGTCTGTATGAACTATAGGGTGAGAAGGAAGGGGTAAAAGTGGAAGTGTTAGAGATAGAAAGTATGGGCTCCAAATATGCTTGTTCCATATGAAGTCTTTACCTGTATTCAGTACAACAAACTGATAGGCTTTTAAGCAGTAAAATAGTATGATCAGAATTCTATTTCAAAATGATTGCTGTGATAGTTGTATAGATTGAACAAGAAATGCTTAGAGATGTGGGACCATTTCTGGACAAATTGAAATAAAATGGTGACAGTGATTATGAAAGATTGGAAGAGTAGTCTTACCAGGGGAACAATTGATTACCATAGCAACTGAACAGATTTGGGGGAGGGGAAATAATGGGATATAAGTGGCCATGTTTTCTTTTTCCTTTTTTCTCCATCTAAGTGATTTCATCATTGACAGTTAAAGGACTTAATAGTGTGAGACTTTCAGTCTTAAACAAAACTACTAAGAATGCCTAAATTTTAATATCACACTATTATTTTATCCTAGATGATCTCAACTATGAAACATTGACATATTAACATGGAATACATACATAGCTTGGAAATTATCCGCCCCTTTAAAGTAGATGATGTTGGGCTTACAATATCCCTATAACATGTGTTTAAGAATACATATTCTTAAATGCACTCCCCTTCAGTATAGTGTCTTTTCAATGGACATTATAGTGTATCTTTTCAATCGAATTTGATCAATGAAGTACAACCAGCATGTTAAAAAAGAGGGCATATCCCAGAAACTATGCTTTTTTGTTTGGCAATCTTTAAAAATCTAGGGGTCATTAGTTCAAATTGTACTGAGGCCCACCAGTATCCTTTAAACAGAAATAGGAGGAAAGGCTTTTCAGATTTCAGAATCAGAAAGCCAGCAGTCCTTCTTTCATAACTGTTTGCTACTAAAGCTACACGTGTTCAAGCCAGATAAGGACTGATCCTGAAGCACCAAGGAGGCTACTTTTCCCCTTCCTATATCAACTTTTCTATATTTACAATTAGATTCTGCAAATCATGAAATAATTTAAAAAGTAAATAGAATAAAATTGATGGGTAGAAAATTATATTTCATCATAGTAAGGGTACTTGCCACAAATAAGACTTTATTGAGGGAAAAAGAGAAAGTGTTACTCCCAGAATAACAACAATAACACTATTCAGACATCTGAGATCTAGACAGAATGGACAGAAAAAGAATGTCACATTTCAACACAGCTACATTAGATAAAAGCATACTAGAGACTAGAAGTGGATTAGGCACTTTGTTCTGCATTAGTAAGGGCTTCCACTACCATACAAATGTCTGAAGAGGGACATGGGACAATTTGTAAACTCTGTTTATTGACAAATACCAGTCCTCCACAGAGCTCTCTTTAATCCATATCAAATAGAAGAAAATTTTCAAATAATCTCTAAATCATTCCAAGACAAGAAAATTCATGCATCACCTGAAAATTATTATCATCATTAAAAAGTAATTATATAGGAACTGGAAAGAAAGTACAGAATACTAGTCCTTGGTACATTCAACAGGGTGTAGGACACATTTATAAAATAGAAGGAGAACATCATAAATACAGAAAAGTCAGAGAAAAAAGGGACAGACACTTGGACCACATTTCCACATCTACTAGATGTCATCAACAAAACGTGTATGAACCTTCTGATTCCTCTCTCTCTCTCTCAGTATCCTCACCCATGGAAATATCTGAAGGCTCTCGGGAACAGTGACACAACAAAGTCAGAGAACCTAGTTTTCCAAATAGGATATGCCATCTGAGAAGGGATACCACATTTGGCTTTGAGAAACAAAAATAAATGCTGATTGTGGTCAGCCACTGCTGACTCTGCATCTATTTTCAAAGCTGCCATTGCCCTGCTGTGTGGCTGACGCCTCAGTATCCTTAGAACTGGATCGGCTCTGTAGGGAACCTTCACCATAATTCATGGACTTGTTTGTTTTTTTTTAAATTTATTTTAGTATCTATCTCTTCCTTTAAACTCAAAACTCCATGACATCAAAAATATTCTCTTTTGGCCCTACCGTGGTCGCAAGTCATGCAGAACACGCCAAATCAGCCTGCTGTACACAGGCAGGTCTGTGGACACCCTACCAAGGTCCCGAGTCACTTGGAAAACACCAAATCAGCCCACGCCCTGGCAGCAATCCACTGGACACCCCCCGCCATGCTCCTCTGTGCAGCCACCTGGTTCCACACTACAAAGACACAGAGGACACTGGACCACTAGACCATGGTACTGGGTTCCGCCACTCCTGGCCCGGAGGTAGGGGCTTCTGAACCCGCATCCCACTGCTCCCGGTGCAGAGGAAGGAGCTTCCTGGCCACTATCCCTCCCGCTGCTCCCAGCGAACAGGAAAGGGCTTTTGGGCCACCATCCCTCCCTCCGCTCCTCAACCAGAGGTAGAGGCTTCTGAGCCGCTGTCCCACTGCTCCTGATCCAGAGGAAGGGGCTTGCGAGCCACCATCCCGCCCGCTGCTCCCAGCCCACAGGAAAGGGCTTTTCGGCCACCATCCCTACCGCTGCTCCTGGCCCCTGTCCCATTTCTCCCAGCTCAGAGGAGGTAATCCGCATGGGGGCCAACTGCACCCACCCCACGCCCCCAGTCAAAATGAGAAAACACGTAAATAAGTCTCAAAACCAGACTTCCAGATCACCTACAGCAACCCCAAAGGGAAATGAGGTGGAACACTCTGATACTCAACCACCTGGACCCACGGAACTGGCAACAAAAGG
>NW_004624743.1:28319738-28337159 GCF_000247695.1 Heterocephalus glaber
ATGAGAAAATGGAAAATTAGGAACAAAATCTTTGTAAATAGGGAGGACTGGAGGGGTTGAAGGGAGGGCTGGGGAAGGGTGAAAAATAAGAACCAAGAGAGATTATGTAAAGGTGCACATTTCCAATGATGAATGTCATTATTTTGTATACCTAAAATGTACCAATGGTTAGAATGAATAATCAATAAAGCAAAATAGGAAGAAAAGGTCCGAAGGGGTAGGGGTAATGGGAGGGGCAGGGGAAAGGAAAGACGGGAAAGGAAAAATGATGAGAAATGGAAAAAATAGAAATAAAGTCTTTGTAAATAGGGAAGGGTGGCGGGGGTAAAGGAAGGGCTAGGAATGGGGAAAAAATAAGAACCAAGATGCATTATGTAAAGGTACAATTCCCAATGAGATATGTAATTGTGTTGTACACCTAAAATGTACCAATAAAAGAATTTAACATAAAAAATATTCTCTTTTATCTCCAATACTTAATATATAAGTCTGAAGTTAAATCGCTTCTGAAAATACACCTTCTAGGTGTTGCTTTTATGAATGAATTCTATCACTTTATGATATATTTCAACAGCTCTACCCCTTTCATGGTTCCTCATTGCCTGAAAAAGAAAGTTCAAAGTCCTGAATTGGTTTGCAAATACAACTACTGTGTTTCAGGCACAGACTTCATATTTTAACTCATCTTTCACTTCTTCCTCATTCAGTGTTTTAATCTTCTTGTCATAGTTTTCAGGAATCTCCTGTAATTCTCTTTTAATGATTTTATTTATAGTGTTCCTGTTACATAGAATAGCTCCTCTCCCCATGTACAAAATCTATTTCATCTTTTTAGGCCTAACTTAAGTGCCAATCAATTAAAACATTTCCTAAAATTTACCACCAATAAATATTCTTTTCTCTAAATCTTATAGCCATTTACCTTCCTTATAATATTTGCTATTCATATTACTCTCTATAATAGGTATTTGTGAACAGCACTTATTACATGTTTGGTACTGTATTTTTAAAGCTCAGTGGATCTAAGATACTGTCAAGTATGAGGTCTTTTTCCAAATACAGTGGGGAAAAATTATCTTTATGTCCTTATAGCTCAGCAGTTTACTAAAAAATTTGTTTACTAACAAGTTCTAAAATACTAAGGGACCATAGTATGGTTCCAATTACTATTTTTGTTGACTCTGGCTGAATAACAGCATTTTCTAGCAAAGAAAACCACCATAAACCCTTACTCAGTTTAGACTGCCTTTATACATCTCACGTAAAAAGTAAAGCTTGATACAAAATCTGACTTTAAGAAATAACCAGTTACAAATCTTTACAATTGTAAAATAACAATTATTGGGCCGGGGATTTAGCTCGGTGGTTTCGCCACCTTTTGCGCAAGCACAAGGACCCGAGTTTGATCCCTGGTACCAAAAAAATAAACAAATTTTAAAAATAACAGTTATTATTTTTTCCCACAAAAATATTACATATACTTAAAAGAAATAAAATAAAGTGCTGTATGATTTGATTTTATAGCAGTCACGTCAAAATATATAAAATATTAATTAGATATTAAGTGAGCAAAATGCATTTTGTATCACAGAAAACTGATGTATGTCTTGACTAACTGGTTGGTTAATATTTTCCAGCATCTTAGTTTCACCTCAATACCCCTCTCAATTTTCAACAGAATGACACAGTACACTTTTATTTGAAGAACCCATCCAGATTGCTTAAATTTCCATGGGATTGATTTTGCAGCAACTGAAAGACAGGTAGTATTTTGTTCTGTGTGCATACAAACCCTGAATTGATTTAAAATAAGCTGGGTCAATGTAGATCAATTTAGGCTATGGTGACCCATGAAGAGATGCAAATTAATATTCTTCAACTGAATCCAAAAATAGATTTCTTCAAATACTCTGAGCAGATTATGAAAATGTATCTGAAAAAGCATGACTATAAAAATTCCAATATTCCAAAAGCAATATGAGTAAGATGAAATGGAAGAGAAGGGATAAAAGATGTTTAAACAAAAGAATTTCCCAGCATATAGTCTCTTTTTATTTTTTATATTAATCACTTTAGGAGTAAAGACTCTAGAAGAACAAATAAAAGGCAAACTACTAATCAGTTTACACCAAATGTGTTTGTCATTCATGATTTCTCTTGCATAAGTGGAAAAAGGCAGGCATCTATCCCAAATGCATTGAAATCAATGTACATTAGTGCAAGCATATATTCATTTCAATGTGTGAAGTGCTTAATGAGAAGCTTTTGAGTGAAGTTTTTGGAAAGCCAAAAGGTAATAGCTAATTTGAGGCAACTGCACCAAAAACTGAAGCTGGATTTGTTTGAGACTCATTATAACATAGCAATGGCTTCACTGATATCATGAAGATCATTGCAGTGCTTCATCAATAATTTATCATAGAGAAGAAAAATGACTTTTGGCCCATCTCCAAGTTGTTCCCTATAATCTGTTACCATAGAGCAGATTATTCTATGAATCTCAGATACAAGATATTTGACTTCATGTTTCTACTCTACACCTTAAGAACTTGATACTGAGGTGCTTATTCAAGGAAAATTCATCCTCCGACATATTTTCTGTTTGGGTGGAACCTGAGATCATGCAATGCAAGAATTTTACCTCTAGTTCTGCCCTAACTAGCTGGGTATAACATAGGCTCATAAAGCAAGCTTCAGTTTCTTCATTTGAGCCTCTTGTTTTCATCATTATTTCCTTATCTGAACTCTCTGAGCTTTAGTTTTCTCTTCTGAATTATCCATCTTAGTCAATTTGCACAGTTCTTTTATCATTTTACATTTTTAACAACTAGAGTACAATTTTAATTCAATAAACAAAGAAGTAAAGGTCAAAGGTTGATATTATAAAGCTTATACACCTAACACAGTGTAGACATACACAAGGAATACTAACAGGGCTAAAAGGAACATTGGAAAGTAATGAGAAAAATCAATTCACTAAGAATGAAAAACAATCCTAAATGTGTGCTAACCTAAAAACTCTGTTTGAGACTATAAGAAACAAAAATAATGGAACTGAAATCAAACATAGACAAATCCATAATTATTCTCTGGTACTTTAATAATTCTCTCTTGGTAATTAATATAACAAGGAGAAAGAAAATCAATAAGGATATAGAAGTCTGAAGTAACACTGTCAAATAATTTTATGTAATTAACATTTATAGAACATTCTGACCAACTCCAGCAGAATATAAAATATTTTCAGGTACACATAAAACATTCACCAAATTAGATAGTATTCTGGGTCATAGTATAAATGATAACAAATTTAAAGGAATTAAAACCCTACCAAGTTTACTTGTAACAAGTTTAATGTAAAAAAAAATAAGAGAAATGTACCTGGAAAAAGTCCAACTATTTAAAGATAAACTGCATACTTCTAGATAACTCATCATTCAAAGAGGAAATTGTATGGAAGACTAGACAATATTTCAAGTAGAAAATGAAAACATAAAACTATCGAGATGCCATTAAAGCAGTACTTATAGGGAAATACATATAGGAAGTATGAAACATCAATTATTTATATTAGAAAATTTTACAAACTCTTAAAGTAATAATATAATCTTCAGTTTTAATTGGTAAAGAAAAGTACCTAAGTACTCCTAAGAACCCTTAGGAAGAAAGGGGGGGGCTACCAAATATCAATTCATTAATCATTAAAATTGGAAGTGGGAAGTGATAGATTAAATGGAAGATAAATGATTGTTGTTTGTAAAAGAATCGATGAAAAAGACTATGCAAATGATCCATATCAGAATGAAAGAAGAGACATCATTATAGAACCTGCAGACATTTAAAAATTAATAAAAACATTACAAACATTTACTGCTCATGATTTTAACAACACAGATACAATGGCAAAAATTCTCAGAAAGAACACATTTAAAATTTTTTTAAGGAGGAATGGGTATAATGTGACTACTCTAAAATATGTTAAGGAATTGAATTCATAGATAAAAATCTTTCCAAAACTGCTATGTGTAGTGCATACAATGACTAACTCTCATAAACATTTAAGGAAGAATAATGTCAACTCTAAAGAAACACTTCATGAAAATAACATTTCCTAATTCATATCATGAAGCCAGTAGTTCCCTGAAATTGAGACCATAAAAAAATATTCCAAGAGAAAACTAGAAACTAATATTTCTCATGAACCCAGACATAAGGTTTTCAGCAAATGAGAACAAATCAAATCTAGCAATATATTAAAAAACTACTAAATAATGAGTAAGTGGAATTTATCCCAGAAAAGTAGAATTATTCCAACTCTGAAATATCAATCATTATAATTAATCGTATCACTATTTGAAAGCTAAGAATATAAAGAAAATTCTTCAACCTGATAAAGGGCAACTATGGAAGCCTATGGCTTACTTTCCACACAGTGAAAAAAGCTGTATGCTCTGTCCCCAAAATCAGAAATAAAACAAGTATGTTTGTTCTCACTACTTATATTCAACAAAAACTAGTTCGTGTGATAATTTTTTTAATAAAAAACAAAAGAAATACACATGAAAATTGTCTTTAGTTGAAGTTAATAGAATTAGCTGACAAAAATTTTGTGAACATTACAAGAGTCATTAGATCTAGTAAATGTGTTTAACAAAGTTACATGATAAAAGGCCAATACACTATCCAAAGTGTAATTTTATGCACTAGCAATGAATATTAGAAATTTCAATTTTAAAAGATTTATAACAGAAACAAAAGTATGAAACTATTAGATGTAAATCTGTCAGAATATGTGCAGCATCTATGTGCAAAAATTATAAAACACTGATAGAAGAAACAAAAATTCCCCCAAATAAAAGGAGTATTCATGAACTGGAGTATAAAAGTTGAGAAGATGTCAGGATTTTTCAAATTGATCTAAGGATGCAATCCAATCACAGTGGGTCTCCTAATTGCCCAGAAATGCGGCTAACATAAGGCATAGGTGCTGGCAGCATTAATGACCGATATCTGCAGCCCCTTTGCAGTATTGATGAGGAATTCATTAAAGCTGTCATTGTAAGACTGGCTATGACTCCCTCCCTGTCCATTTATTCTCTGATGCCCCCAAAGAAGGTGAACTCACCAAAATCCCTGGGAGCTTTTGGCCACCACTCACTATTTTCAATTTTAATTCTATATTTGACATACTGTTCTTTCCTTTGTATTTTGTGTGTGACTAAATTTTTAAGTTAAAAACATTTTTGTATCCCTCTTACGTGTTTAGAGCAGTTAAAAGAGATGGAAGGCTCAGGGGTTTATCACATGAATTTACTGTGGTATCTTGGTTAGAAGCTCTGGTATATGAAAAGATTCAAATAAATATTTACTAAACTGACTTATACAAAATCACATTGAATGTGAAGCACTATGGTTATAGTTTACTGATTTTTTTCTTACTTTCTGTGTTACATAGTGCATCAAATCAAGATGAATACCTCCATCAGGGTAACACAATTAATTCTTCAGGATGGATGATTTTTAGGTATCTTTGAGAAGACAAGATTATTCCAAGGAATTTTCAGAAACTGATGTCAGCACATTTCTTTACCAGCCTATTTACATTGTTTACATAGCAAATATAGATACTAAAGATTACATTTTTATGCTATTGCTTAGAAACATTAATTTTCTCATATTTTCAACAGTTTTAGCAGCTATCTTTGCTCCCCAGTGGTAGGCAAATTAGAAATATCTTTCTATAATGTAGCACAAATCTTATTTGCACTGAAATTTTTATTCTTTGATCCATCAGAAGATTGGTTTCTCTCAATGTCAAGAAGCTCACGAAGCTTCAAAGATACATAGCACTGAGTTTGATCTTGAAAATACAAAATCAAAGGCTTTTTTTTCAATCTGAGAAATAAGTCCTGCCTTTAACTTATTCTAGAAAATGTAAACTATTACTAAAACATGCCTGTTGGCCATTGAAATTAAACTTAATTAAATTAATTCATTAGTTTAAAATTAAAAAGCTCAGGAAATTTTTAACTTACAAGTGTAGCAGAAATGCAGAGGAAAAAAATCATATTTTACCATGATATTAATATAAGAATAATGAGGTAAGAAACAGCAATTGTTATTAAAACTAAAGAGAAAATTTTAATGGGAAACATACTTAGATGGTATCAAAATATTTCATTGCAAATCTATTAATTAATGAGGGAATATAGAGTAACTCTGTATTAGAAAAGTCTATTGAACATTCCCTTAACTAACTGATAAAAATTAAAAATCACCAACAATAAAACAAACTAATATCATCTTTGATATGAAACACTGACAGGGACTCATTGCTTCTGTGCTATTCTTGCTAAAGATCAATAACCTGAAACTAATCATGGTGAAAATTAAACTCAGGTTGAGTTTCATTCTAAAAACTAATTTCCTGTAGTCTAAAAATTTTAAGATCAAGAAATACAAAGAAAGGTTGAATAACATTTCCAAACAAATGAGACAAAGGAGATAGGCAAGCCAATGCAATGTGTGATCCTAAGCTAGATCCTGGACCTGGAGAATTTTAGGACAATTGGAAACTTTTGAGTACTACTATAAATTATATAATAGCATTATATCAATTTTAATTTCCTGAAATTGATCACTATTCTGTGTTTATGTAAGAGAATGTTATTTTGAGAAAATATAGTGAAGTATTTAGGGATAAAGGACAGGGACATGGGGTCTGAATATTACTCTCGAATAGTTTAGTAAAAATGTATACCTGAGCATAGTGCGCGTGTGTGTGTGTGTGTGTGTGTGTGTGTGTGTGTGTAGAGAATCAAAGATAAAGTAAATATAGAAAACTGTTAAATTTCGAATATGAAAAAGAATATATGGGCATTTTACTATTCTCGCAACTTTTCCTGTTTGAAATGGTATTAAAACAAAAAATTATTTCAAATCATGCACAGAGTGCCAAACATTAATCCTAAAAATATTGCACAAATTCTTATTTTTGTTCAGATCACTTTTTGAAACATCTTCTAAAAATTATCATTAAGAATATTTCGCCACTTCAGACATACACATATATACTACTATACTTATCATATTTGGGCGTTTATTATATATCTTAAAGTTTGTGTGTTCCAACCATGTTAAATATATTATTCTTGCTCATTTAGTCCTGCCTTTCTTTCTGATGTTCTTCAAAATCATTTTTCCTCATTTTAGTTAACTGAGAACATTTTCTCTGTTGTTCAGTCCAAATAAAATGGACTTACTCTTAAGGACCTTTGCCTACCATTCCTGTATTTCTAATTCATTAATAAATATTGTTAGTTCTATTTACAAACACCGTATTCTAACTCCACTATTCCTGCCCACCCCACATCTACTACTGTATCTTACCTGCCCTACAGTGATACTTCCCACGCATTCACCTGCCATCACACTAGCCTTTGTTTCACGGGCTGGCTACTGCCACTTGGGGGCAGTTGCGCTTGCTCTCTGACATACTCATTCTCCAGGAATTCACATGCCTGTCTCTTTGCATCATGCAAGTCTTAGCTCAAATGTCACCCCCTCTGATAGGCCTTTCCTATCACTCTAATTTTCCATCCCAATACTTGAAATTCTTTTCCTAACAATTTCCACACACTGAAATTAATACTACAGTTATTTTTCATCTCCGTTGAAAGTGCTGTAAGAGAAGGAAACTTGTCTGTTCTTTTCGATCTTTATCAGCAGAGTGCAGTAGATGACAAATTGTAGATGTTTAATAAATATGAAATGAATGAAAAATGAACAAATGCTACACAAGAAATATAGCCTTGTAATGTTGTTTCTAATGAATAATACCTCACTACTCATTCTGCTAGTCAGCAACTTAAGACTTTGTTGATGTTTGCTAAAAAAATAAAGATGCTGAGGAGAGGAAAGTAAACAGAAATGTTTCAAGATGCTATCAAACTAAGCCTAGAATCTAGACTTTTTAAGTTCTGCCAGTTTGCTCAAAATGCCTTTAATTGGTAGGCGGGTGCTACTGGAAGAATGTTATAAATGTAAATGGAAACTTGGGAGCCCATTCCTGTTAGCATATGGTGTGACCTTTAAGCTCAAATTTATTCAGGTATACCACTGAGCGTCAGAATATATGCAATTCTCATATTTTAAAACATCATTTATATTACACAAGAATTTTAACACAGTAAGTGGGAAAACCATGCCATGTGAACAGAATTTGGAGAACTTAACATTTTGAACAAAAGAGGTAAGTGGGGTAATATAAACCACCACAACCTTTGAAATAACCTGGGATTTAAACCTATATGTACTAAGAATCTATTTATGTTTCTATGTATATGTATATATGTCTGCCCATCTATCTATATCTCTATTGTGAACCTATTATACAATTCCACGGTTCCAGCTCACTAAATGACCTGGATTTCCAAGAAACTATAGATAGTAAATAAAAATAATACTTACACAAGAAGCCTTCAGAACCTGAGACTGGTTTCCTTAAATCAGTACATTCTTACAAATAGAAATTTTTCCTAAAGAAATGAAGGCAACCTAACAAATCACCCCAAGCACTACCAAAAGATTTTCAATGTGAATATAGAAAGAAAGGCAGTCTTTACTTTCTGCTACTACATTAGCACACTGTCAAATGAATATGTTGATAGACAAAGACAGATAAAACCAGGTCAAGAAGATCAGCCTACTTGGAAAGCTGTCTTGATAAAGTATTATATCAGTGAAGCATCAAATTGCAAGTTCCTCAGAGCTGTGGTTATGTCCAGCTTTGTATTTGTCCCTGGGACCTTTACATGATGAAATTGTCACATTAACTACTTAAGCCACTCCATCAGTGTCACCTATGATTGGTGGTTAACATCATATGACAAGGCAGGGTCCACAAAAGGGTAACTTACAGCTCAGCCAAATTACCATCCCCTAAGTTAAGGTCTTTAATATATTTAGCTGGGCCCAATTCCAATATAGGGGTCTGAATTCGCAGAATATCATTTTATTTTCTTCTTTGGTCATTTATTTGAATTGGATTTTCATTTTAATTTACTAGTTAAACTACCATCTCTATTTTGGTGGATAAATAAATATTTTAAAAGCTTATTTTAACAAATTGATAATTCCAAAAATCTAACACATATATACAACAACTTATCTAGGAATGAGAACCAAGTAAATAAGGTTATACATCCCTTAGTAATAGGGCTATATTCTGAGAAATGTGTCTCTGGGCAGTATTAGCATCACAAAAACATACAGTGTACTTATTCAAACTTACATGGTACAGTCTCTTATGCATCTAAGAATAGGGTATATATACTGCCAGACAAAAGTTGGACAAGTATGTACATATAGATTTAGTATAAAATAAGTATGAATAAATATATATGCACATAAAATAATAGTCTATTCCTCCATGATGAAGAAAACAACATGAGATTAAATAAAGCATTAGAGAAAATGATGAAACCAAGAGACATGTTAAACTCTCAAGGTATACAGAGCTGCTACTGGTGTAGCAGAGCTTACTATTTTATCACAGAACATTTTGTAAGTAGAAGGAGTACATTCTAAAGTTATATACAATAAAATTATAATAAATACACAAAACAATAATATAGTTCTTTACCATTATCAAGCGTTATATATAATTTTATGAGCTACAATTTTATGACTGGCAGTGCAGTAGGTTTATCTACACCATCCTCATCACAAACATGTGAGTAATGCATCTCCCTATGATGCCATGATTACTATGATGTCTAGGAACATCATAGTTCTGAGGAACATCATAGACATCAAATTCCTGTTCCTAGGAATTTTTCACCTCTCCTATAATCTTATGGACTCACCATTGTATATGTGATCCATTGTTGGCTGAAATGTAGTAGGACATAACAATAAACAAGATAGAAAAATTATTATTCTGATAAAACATTCATTCTAGAGATATATAATGAGTTAGAAAAGTGTAATTATTATATGTATAACTTAAAATAGATTTAAAATGTATGTATAAAATAATCCCAAATAAATAAGCTAAACAAACCAATAAAAGCTTTCTACTTACTAAGTAAATACTGCTGTTTGAATAGAAAGGTATTTATGGAGAGATTGAGTATTGTCTGAGAAAAGGCAATAGCTATACTAATAGATTTCAAAAATTATATTGCTTAAGTACTACTGAGACAAAACCAAGTTATATCAACATAGGAAAAATGAAAAGTCAAATTTTAAAAATATGTGCACAAAAAGCAGAAGGTGAAGAACCTAATTTATAAAGACAGTTAGTTTAGTAACATATGTTCTGCCTATATGCAATTCCATATTCCATGCTAAAGTAGCTATTCAAAAAAAGTTTCATTATTGAGCAAAATATCAAGAGATTATAGATAAAAATTTGTTTTGCCCGTGCTTATTTTCCTATTCTTATTGATCTCCTACTAGTAATAGCACATAGTCCTTCTTTACATGAATTCATTAACTCAGTATAAGTAACTTTATTGAAGGAAGACTTTTTGCATATATTTTTTCTCCTCTTATTAAAGTGAAGTTTTTCCTGAATTTTAAAGTTCATAGGGCAAGTTTAATATCTTGATATTGTCCAAAGTATGGAGTTGTTTGTGTGTGAGTATGTGTAGTAGATAAGCTACCTCCTAAAGTAAATCTGGAGGAGAACACATTAAAATATTATAATTACTATCAATTGATAGGAAAAGGGATAATTAAAAGCATTTCATTTTCTAAGGTCTCAAAAAATATATGCTATGTTTATAAGCATAAACACATTTGGAATGCAGATTGGTGGCAAATGAATACTCAACAATAAAACTAAAAAAAAAAAAACCCAAGCTTAACTAATTCTTCTGACTAAAGGCAACATAATCCTGCTAAGACAATGAAGATGGGATAAAGAATTGGAGAGAAGTGATCTGAGTCACTTTGGTACTCTTTTCCATGTTACTAGTAAACACTGAATGCAGGATATAAGATGAAAAATCTAGGTTTTGCATAAGTACAGGCCTACTGGTGCGGAACAAGAAAAGCTTTTGATTGTCTTTAAAATAGGAGAAATAAAACCAAATAATGACAGCTTTAAAATCTAGCTACTTCCCCCCCCACTCAACTTATTGCCAAATGTTAAAGCTACGCAATATGATGAGGAAGGCAATACAACACTGACAGAAAACTAAATCAGCACTTGTGGTATAGTTTCAAAACTATGAATGTCATCAGTTTCAAAACACATGATATACTTTAAAAAGCTTTTTAAACAAAAATTTTCACAAATTCATGAAAAATAATGTACATCATATTGAAATTACTGAAAAGTAGAAGATAAAAATCCTCAAAGTAAGATCTGTGTTAATTTGGTAGAACTGCCACTTAAAAAATAATACACACTGGGTGGATTAAACAATAGAAATTTATTGTCTCCCAGATTGAGATGCTAGAAATCCAACATCAAGGTATCGCCATAATTGATTCCTTTTGAGGGTTATGAAAGAGAAATGTGTTCCATGTTTCCCTCCAAACTTCTAGTGATTTTCTGGTAGTTTTTGACATTGCTTAGTTTTGGCTACATTAGCTGGATGTCTAAATTCTTCACATGAAATTTTCCCTACATGTTTTTCTGCATTCAAATCCCCTTTTTTGGGGCCCAGGATTTAGCTCAGTGGTGCTGCTGCCTGCCTTGCAAGCTCAAGGTCCCAAGTTCTATCCCCACTACCAAAAAAAAAAGACACCAAATTCCCTTTTTCATGAAGACACCAATCATGTTGGGTTACAGATCATTCTAATGCAGGATGACCTAATCTTAGTTTTATCTTTTGCATCCTTACTTTGAAATAAGGTCACATTCTGAAGTGCGGAGGTTCAAATTTCACAATATAAATAAAGCAAAACAAAATTCAAAGCATAATAAAGCCCATATCCTGAAAAGGAAAAAATATATATAACTTTTAGAAGAGAAAAATGTCTGACAGCCAATTTCTCAGCAGGAATAATGGACTCTAGAAGACAGTGGAATGACAACTTTGTTGTGAAAGAAAATAAACAACCAACCCAGAATTATTCTCCCAATGAAAATTAAAAGAAGGTGAAATAATATTTTCTGATGGACAAAATCTGAAAGATTTCATTACTGACAGACTTCAACTAAAGGATGGGGAAATAGGTAGAGAAAATAACTAACATGTTATTTTCAACATATTAAAGGAAGATTTTTAATTAAAAAATTCCAGATGGAAATTTAAAATGCTTGAGAAAAATAAAATTCAAGAGAAAGTTCCACATGAGTAAATATAAATGAATAGTGACTATCTAAACAATATATGTTATATGAATATTGACTATCTAAATAATATATATGAGGCATTTAAAAAAATTTTATTTTATTAGTACATGTTTGCAGCATATGCATTTTACAACATCTTTGGGAGTTTGTACATGTAAATAAAACAGCTTGCTTCTTTTTTTAATCTACGACCTTCCCTTTCCCTCCCTCCTCCTCCAGTTCTCCTTTCCCCCTTTTCATTCTGTTATTGTTAATCTTAGTTCATGTTCATGGCATATGATAACATTCATTGAGGTTATTAGGACCTTGTAACTGGCATAACTTCACTCTACTTATTTCCCCATCCCCTTCCCCTCACTCCTTTCCGTGGCCCCCTGGACCCCTTCCCATCTGCAAGAGATCCACCCCTTTGTCTTGATCTATGATTTTATTTTTCTCTTAGTTTGCTCCTTGCTTTACTCAGATGAGAGATACCATATAGTGTTTATGTGTCTGATTTATTTCACTCAATGGTATATTTTCTAGGTGCATCAATTTTTCTTAAAATGTCTCAAATTTGTCCTTCTTTATAGTCAAGGAATATCCCATTATATATAGATACCATAATTTCTTTATCCAATCATATCTTCAGGGATATACAGACTGTTTCTAGGATTTAGCAGTTATGAATTATGCTGCTATAAACATCAATATGCGTGTATTGCTGTGGTATGATGTCTTCAGCTATTTGAGAAATATATAGAAAAGGAAGATAGTTGGGTCATATGGAATTTCTAATTCTAGTTCTTTGAGAGATCTCCAAACCGATTTCCATAATAGTTGTACCAGTTTACACCCCCACCAACAATGTTGGAGGGTTCTTTTATCACCACAGCCATGTCAGCATTTGTTATTAGTAAAAAGCATTTTGAAGGCTAAAATGTATAGAGATTTTCAATGCCTTTTAATAAAATGCAAAAAAGAAGTAAATCAATTGTAAATGTGATCATTTTTCTCAGTTTGCAATAAGTTTAGAGTATATGTTGGAATATTTAGGGTGGCTATTTAAGCATCCATAAAGAATATTTACAATTTCCTCTCCTTTCAAAAAAAAAAAGGCAGAAAAAGAAAAGGAGAAAAGAAAGGAAGAAACAAAAAAAGAAAGGCAAAAAATTTAAAGGTGTTTAAAATAGAAAATTAAAAGATTGTAGATATAAATAATGATTACATTAATTATAATTGGACTAATTACTCCAGGTAAAAGACTATCACAGGTAAAGTAAAAGTTAATTTGCAATAGATACTTGTTGATAACACTCAAAAACTTAAAATAAAATGGAAACTATATCAGGAAATATTAGTCAAAATAAAAGTGGTGTGAATAGTAAAGAACTTAAGAGAAACAACATATTTCTAACTTATAAAGATTTGCTCTGCCTTTTTTTGAAGACAAACATAAATTTCTCCCCATGTGATAACCAAATGGGCTATGTGCTTTACATTAGTGCAGAGGAGATTTGAAAGAAAGCATCCTTATTTAAAATAAAGATACTTCAAAGGATAAATAAGTCAAGACACATATAAAACCATTTGAGACCTACAGATGCCTAATAACACAGCTTCTGAGCACATACAGCTAAAATTGACAGGCCCAATAGGAGGAAGGAAAAAAACACAAAATCTATTTAACGCATACTTTTCAATATTTGTTAGGAAAAAATATAATTATGAAGGATATAGACTGTCTAAATAACATAATTAATGAAATGAATTCTGTTTTTATTACATAGAATATCTTGCAAATAACAGCAATGAAAAGTATTTTTGCAAATGCACAAGGAAAAATTACTATAATTGACCCTGAATTAGATTATAAAGCAAGTCTCAATAGTGAAATTAAGTAGGCAATCTTTAAAATAAAGATGATCAGGAAAATCTCATCAAAATGTAAGTGACATATTCTAGACAACCCCTGATTTAAAAATTATTAGAAATTTAAAACTATATGAAATTAAAAGCATAGACATGATAATGTAAATGGGATGCATTGATGTTTAAAAAGCAAAATAATACCTTAAATCAAAACATTGACTTAATAAATCTATAAAATTAAATTTAACTGTAGAAAGAAGATAAGGGTCAGTTATAAATCTTATGAACAGGGATGCTACAATGCTAAATAAAATAAACCTAATTCAAGTGAAACATAAGAACCATAATATGTCATGGCTACAGTAGTATAATTCCAGAAATACAAGCTTCATTTACAGCCAAAAAAAAAAAATCAAGCCATATAATTTACCAGTTTAACAAAATAAAGAAAATCATATAATCTTTTTAATCAATTCATAAACATATTTGATAAAATTAAAATATAATAATAATAAGCAAGTTAGTCCTAATAGTTACTAATATGATAAAGCTTTTTTAAAACCTACAGATACTCTCATATTTAATGGTGAATTACTGAAACATTTACACATGACACTGAGAATGGTTTAGGAAATACATTTTTCCATCACTTCTTTGAAGCCATTAACTAGAAATCTAGGCAGAACAATGACAGGCAAGTATATAAAAGACATGAGAACTGAAATGGAAAAAAAAGTATTATCCTCAGTGACTTTTGTACATGGAAGATAAAGATATAAACTGATTAATTACTAGACTTAACATCTGTAGTTGATAAGTTTCTTTATATATAATTTAAATGCATAATCAGTCATTCATTAATATTATCAGCAAAATAAACAGAATTCTAAAACGATATCCTTTACAAAGCATTTAAAAAGTCTATAAATAATGCAAATAAAAATGTTTAAAAGTTTTATACTAAATGCTTTCAGAAATTAAAAATTCCTCAGTAAATTGAGGACTATATTATGCTCATGGACTGAAAGATTCATTGTTATAAAGATAGTACTTTACCCCAGATTAATTCCTAGGTCCACTATTCAAATGCTGATTCTAAGATGTGTGTGAAAATTGAAAGGCCCGGAAGAGCCTTAAGGCAATCTTGAAGTAGAAAAACAAATATTTTATCAAGGCTTATTACACAAATTATGGAAATGAAGAGGATAGTATTATTGTAAATATATTAAAGTGGATCAATGAAACTACAGACAGTCTAGAAGTACTCCAATTAATACATAGCAAATTGATTTATGACAGAGATAATCTGTGCTGCAATAAGGAATGCTGATTCTCTGTCGCCCACGAGGACTGGATTCACTAGATATTAATTAGGAAATCTTATGTCTGTTCCAAGCCATTTACAAAATTCCGGTCCTCATACATGGTAGTTTTAATGCTGAAAGTAAACTTCTAGGCAAGATGGAAAGGATAGGTTCCTATTTATCCCCCTGTCTGAAATAAAATAAGGGAAACAATGAACACCAAACAGGGAAGGACAGTCATCTCTTAATATGAAAAACAAATGAGTTTCAACTGTCCCAGTTTATTGAGTTATTCCCCAAGGAAAACCATCAAGTTGTGATGCTGGGAGGATGGGAGGAGAATCCAGACATAGCTCAACAGGTTCCCTGAGTTGAAGAGCTAGAATTAGAAATACAAAGGGCATAAAATGACTAGAGATTGCAGGGCAAGGAAACAGAGATGCAGGGCCTTCCCAGAGACAGAACTCTGGATATTTGCCTACCAAGGGCCCACTCAGCAGACTCTTAATCAGCATGTGCATTTTAGAACAGTAGCAGAGGCTAAGAAGAAAATTTCTGGAAAAAAATTTAGAGAAAACAATTGTTGGCATTGATGATGAGACCAGAAATCATCCATTTCTAGCCAGATAGGAGAATCTCATGATTTTAGGGCCTCAAGTGTAATACTTAGACTTTGCCTGATAGTAGAACAAAATTAGCCCTAGGTTAAACTCTGCCTTGGTCCTTCTAACAAAGCTTGACAATGGAATCCAAAAGATTCAAACTCTTTTTAGCTAACCTAACCATGAACCACAACAAAACTCAAGGTAGAACACATAATCTCTGCCATCCAATAAAAAATTAGAAGACAGGTAAATGAGCATGAAAATACATCCCATAGTAAGAAGAAAAAAAATAGAATCTAGTCCAACAGTAAAAAAGCATAGAATTATGGGTAAGGATATTAAAATAGTATATCTATATTCAATAAAATAAAGATACTAGAGAATAGAGTGGATACATTGCATAGAAACCTAAAAATTTTTAAAAGGACCCAAAGAGATCTTTTAGAAATTGAAAAGTGAAAAGTTTCACATGAAAAGATATTTCTAGAATAAATGAGAGAACAATATTTCAAAAGAAATGATTAGTAAACATAAAGATATAATAATAGGGACTATAAAACTGAAATACACAATTAAAGACTAAAAATAATCTGACTGCATCAGGACACTATGAACAATTCCAAGTGGCTGAGTAGGGATCCTGTCTGGAGTCTCCATGGAAGGGAGAAATAAGGGGAAGGAGGTAATGAAGAAATAATAGCACAATGTTTTCCAAATTGTTGAAAACTGTAAAACTGGAAATTATAAATCTAACCAATAGTAAGCAAAAAAAGTTTCACAATTACATTACAACAAGATATCAAGGAAAAATATCCAGTATGTGCAGAGAACTGAAGATCCAGATGACAGCAAGTTTTGAGCGTACATAGTAAGATAGAAAATAATGGAAGAGAGAAGATGGTGGAACAACATATTTAAAGTTATGGGAGTTAAAACATTGTCGGAATAGAATTCTTTATCCACAGAAAATGCCTTTAAATTTCAAAAATAAACAGTTTTTCAATCTTATGAAAACTTAAAAGAACACATCCCCAGCAGGTTTGCATATTTGCAACACATGAAATATTTTAAAAGATCCTTCAGGAAAAAGGAAAAAAACATGACAGAAATCTGGATTATACAAAGGAATTATGAGTACTAGAAATAGTAGCTACAGGCGTAAATGTAAAATATTTTTGTCCTATTATAAAAATCACTTAGAAATATAGTTACTCTTTGTAATAAAAATAATACATTTTGTGTAGTTTTCAGCCAATATAGAAATAATTTATGTTCTGAATTCATAAGTATTTTCCCTTATAATTTCTTCTTAAAGTTTTATACTTTTAGGCTTTCTTATTTAGGTTCATAG
>NW_004624743.1:28390732-28452656 GCF_000247695.1 Heterocephalus glaber
TGATGATCCTCTGGATTTCTGCTGGGTCTGTTTTAATTTCATCCTTCTCATTCCTAATTGCATGGATTTGGGCCATTTCTTTCCTTTTTCTGATAAGGTTGGCTAAGGGTTTTTCAATTTTCTTTATTCTTTCAAAGAACCAACTCTTGGCTTTATTGATTTTCTGTATCATTCTCTTAGTCTCCATTGCATTGATTTCTCCCCTGATCTTTATAATTTCCTCCCTTGTATGAGCTTTGGGTTTGTCATGCACTTCTTTTTCTAGAAGCTTGAAGTTAAGCATCAGCTTGTTTAATTGAGCTTGCTCTGTTTTCCTAATATGTGTATTCACTGCTATGAATTTCTCTTGTAAGACTGCTTTCATTGTGTCCCATAGATTCCGATATGTTGTATTGTCATTGTCATTTAATTGAAGGAACTGTTTGATTTCTTCTTGAATTTCCTTTGTGACCCATTTGTTATTCAGAAGTGTGTTGTTCAATTTCCATGTGTTTATGAAATTTTTTTGGTTTCTTGTGCTGTTGATCTCCAATTTCATTGCACTGTGGTCTGATAATACACAGGGGATAACTTCAATTCCTTTGCACTTACCTAAATATGTTCTTTGAGTGAGCATGTGGTCTATTTTGGAGAAAGACCCATGTGTTTCTGAAAAGAATGTGCATTCCAATTTTGTGGGGTGGAACACTCTGTAAACATCTGTTAAGTTCATATGTTCTGCAGTTTGATTGAGTTCTAGTATTTCGTTGCTTGTTTTTTGTGTAGTTGATCTATCTATTTGTGACAGTGGGCTGTTGAAGTCCCCCACTGCTATTGTATTAGTGAGTATATGATTTTCCATGTCTGTTAGTATTTGTTTTATATAGTTGGGCGCACTTGTGTTTGGTGCATAGATATTTATGATTGTCATCTCTTCCTCTTGGATTGCTCCCTTTACAGGGATGTATTGTCCTTCTTTGTCTCTCTTAATCAGTGTTGGTTTGAAATCCACTTGATCTGCAAAGAGGATAGCTACTTGTGCTTTCCTTTATATGTGATTTGTTTTTTTTCTCTCACTGCTTGTAGAATTTTGTTCTTCTGTTGAGTTTCTGGAATCTTAATTATATGCCTATGTGTACATTTTTTTTAATCAAGGCTAGTTGGAGTCCTATATGCCTCACTTACCTGTATGTCAATTTCTTTCTCCCTGCTTGGGAAGTTTTCTGCCACCACTTCTGTGAACAGTTTTTTTATGTCATCTGCACTCTCTCCTGTTTCTTCATTCACTCCAAGTAGTCTTATGTCATTCTTCTTTGCATTGTCTAGTAGCTGCTGTATTCATTTCTCATGATCCCTTACAATTTTAAAGCAAGTTTTCTTTTCCTGGTCACTAATTACAATCTTATCTTCTGTATCTGAAATTCTGTCCTCACATTGGCTCATTCTGCTGTGTAAACTTTCAATGGAGTTTTTAATCTCCTGGAAATCTGTTTGCATCTGTTTTATGGATTTCATTTCTTTCCAATGTTGAGATTTCATCATGTTCCTCTGCTCCTCTATTTTTTTATCTGTGTCTTCTCTAGATTTATTAATTATGTTTTGCACTATGGGCACAATCTCTGCTGTTACGTGAGAAATTATTTCTCATTTCATTGTTTCCAGATCCTCTTTTGTTGCTGGTTCTGGGAGCCAGGTTGTTGAGTATCAGACTGTTCCATCTCATTTCCCTTTGGCATTGGTATAGGTGATCTGGAAGACTGGTTCTGAGGCTTGTTTACGTGTCTTCTCATTTTGATGTGGGGCGCTGCTGGCGCCCATACGGCTCACCTCCTCTTTGCTGGGAGCAGTGGTAGGTTGGCCCGGAAGCCACTTAGTCTCCACTGGGAGCCGTGGCATGCCGACCCAGAAGCCTCCTCTCAGCTGCATATATATAATATATATATATATATTCATATATATATATAATATATATATATATTTTTTTATTTTATTTTATTTTTGGTACCAGGGAGCGAACTCGGGACCTTGCGCTTATGAAGCAGGTACCAGAACCACTGAGCTAAATCCCCAGCCCTACTGCATATATTTTTTTTAAAGAATTTGTTTTTATTCTATACTTTTTTGTGTTCACGTGATGGGGATTGAACCCAGGACTTCATGCATAGTAAGCAAGTGCTCTGCGCTAGCATAAAACCTCAGTCATAATATATAGATTTTATATTTAAATTGGACACTTGGATATTGGGTTATGTCAGTAAAACTTTTTCCTTCTTTCTCTTTTCTTGTAAAACCTCTGAAAAATATAAAATATTTTCCCAGAGAAACAACTATGGGCATCAGAGCTGGAAAATAAGAGGGAGTGTTGTCAGATCTTCATCATGTGCTCTATTCTGTCCACTCTCCAAACCATAGAAATATGTTGGGAAATTAAACCTGAAAACTACAACCCCAAATTACAGGAGCATCCTTTTCCAGAAGACAGAAATAGCATTTGCAGCTCATGTAGGTGAGAAGCAGACTTTGAAGCAACCATCTCAGTGACCTAAATGCTTTGAATGGTCCCCACTCCAACAAATACTGTCAAGCTATGGAACCAATAATTACTAGAACTTAGTTTAGAAAACTATGACTGTGCCCCAAGATTCTGGTGAAAGACAATAAGAGTTAGCACCTAAAAAATAAGAAGCATAGCTTCCACTGTTTCTCAATAGCTAGCAACATTTCTCATTCTTATCCCTAAAATAAAAAGGAACAAATTGTGCTACACAGACCTAATATCATAGAAAGCCTACAATAAACTTTTTAAATGAAAAGTCAATAATTATACCAAGAATTATTAAATATTTGAGTCAAAGAATCCTAATCAAAACAAGCTCTAACACCACATGAAGTATAAGTAATAACTAGCAGAAACCAAATCCATAAAACAGAGCAAATATTTTCAACTAAAGGAGTGTTCAGATCATAATATAATTTTAATACCAGCTAGGATATTTATTGAAATGTTTAAAATAATCTTTAATTAATGATGAGCCTAAATAATAAAAGCAGGGAGAAGCAAATGGAATTAACATACAATTTAGAAGTACTGAAAAAGTACTACTAAAAGCCAAGTGGTTTTTTTTTTGCAGAAATTGATGGTTTGATCATAATATAAATTGACAATTTGGTCATAATATATACAAATTCAGTGGATGAGGACTAGTTAAGACAATTTTGAAAAAGATTAACAAAATTAGAAGACTCTACATTTTCCAGATTTCAAGCTGTAGTAATGGCATAAATGCAAATATATAGATCAATAGAATAGAATTTAAATCCAATGAAACCTGCCCATATGAGAAACTAATTTTGAATGAGTATGTCAAGATAGTTCAAGGTGGCAAACAACAGTCTTTTAAAAAAATATAATGGAGGACTGGGGATTTAGCTCAGTGGTTCTGCCTCACAAGCACAAGGTCCCGAGTTCGATCCGCGGTACAAAATATATATATATATATATAAATAACATGATACATACAAAAGAAAGGGACTACTTTTATCTCACAGCATATAAAGAAATTAACTATTATCCATCAAAGACTTTAATGTAAAAGGTAACTGCATAGAAGGAAACTCTTAGAAAAAAATATACATAAATTTTAATTACTATGAAGTAGGCAATAGTTAAGAAATGATATGGCACCAAAAGCACAAGCAAAATAAGAAAAACAACATTACATCAAAATGAAAAACTTTTGAATTTTAAATGTACACTGTCAAAAATTGAAAATACACACAACTTGTAGTAAACTTTTACAAATTATATATCTGATAGTGGGTATGTATCCAGACCACACACAGGGCTTCTATAACTCCATAACAAGCAAATAAGCCAATTAAAAAGTGGGCAAATTATTTAATAGATATTTGTTCAAAGAAGATACACAAGTAGACAGCACATAAATTATAATTCTTAAAATGATCTATCATTAAAAATATATATCCAAAATGCAATATGGTAACTTTCACATCTAGGGTGACTCTAATTAAAAAGACAAGCTCTAAAATATAGGTAGAAAATCAGAATTTTCATATGTTACTGAGTATATATAATGATGCAACTGATCTGAGATATTTTAACAGTCCTTCAAAATGTAAATAGAGTTACCATATGACCCTGTTTTCCTAGAAAGATACATAGGGAAATGGCAATGGCAATGTATGTCCATAAAAATCTAATGTTCAAATGTTCATACCAGCATTATTCAAAATTGCCCTAAAGCAGAAAGAACCCAAATGCTCATCAACTGAAGTATAAATACACAAAAGCAGTCTATCCACAAAATTAAATATTATCCAGCCATTTGAAAAAATGAAGTTTTATTATATGATAATTGTAGATGAACATTAACAACATGCTAAGTAAAAGAATACAGACACACACAATACTGTATGATTATAATTGCATGAAATATCCAGAATAGGAAAATCCATGCAGAAAGAAAATAGATAACTGCCTTCTAGGGAATAGAGGGAGAAAAAAATAGGGAATGCCGCCTAATGAGTAAAATATTTCATTTCAGATTGAGCAAAGTATTCTGCAATTAGTAGTAATAATCACACAGCTTTGTTAATATAAAAAGTGCTTGGGCAATCTTAAAAGATGTATTTTTTGGTATGTGAATTACATTTTGTATTTTTTAAATCTTCCATTAATCCAAATTAGATAGAAGAAGGTTATAATTAAGACAGCATAAATTAATTAATTACAAAATAAAATTTTGAAAAGATAAACGTTGTTTTGGTGGGACTGCTAAAGATTAAAATATTGAAATGCAAAAAATAAACAATATTAAGAAGAAAAAGAGTAATGCAGATTAAAATTATAAAGATTATTCTATTATGTACCAATATATTGTAGTTTAAAAACTCAGCAAAATGGACAGATTACTTTTAGAAATGGGAAGGAGTAGTTTACAATACCCTTAATTAAGTAAAAACAAGCCAATAAAATTTTATAGACATTATCCTACAAACTTGCAAAGAACAGATTATTCCAATATTGTGCAAAAGCCTTGAGAGAGTAAGAAATGGAACAACTTGGATAACAAAGGCAAGTACAATTTCTAAAAGAAAGAAAAGTCACAGGCCAATCCCATACATGCATATAAATGCAAAATTCCTTTATAAAACATATGTAAAATGAAAATGAAAATACTTATAAGAATAAAACATCAAACCAATTTGAAGCAATTCTATGACTATTAGTGTAATTAATATTATATAAAGAATGAAAATTAAATTATATCTCAATATTGGATAAGATAATTTGGTAAAAAGAAATTATTCATGATAAGCAGTCATAGTTAATTGAAAATTAAAGACTTATTTCTGATGAATCATATATGCTAACACTTTCAACATAAATCATTCTTATGGTAAAATATTCAAGCTATTCCCTTAAAATGTAGTAACACACTAATACTGCTTCTATTACAGTTTAATGTAGTAACAAACACAGTGATTCGAGGCAAACAAGTTCTAAGGACAGAAATGAAGACAATTCATTAGCACAAATTTCACAAAGAACACATACTGTTTGAAGAGATATCACCATGGCAGATTTTTTAGAATTCATAATAAAACATCATAATTTTACCAAAATTTCTTTACTTGTATACATTTTCAAGTTTTATGTAATACTATATTTCCTAAAATTTTTTGAATCCACCATGTACCACTTTGAAATAAATTTATATGTGAAGGACTTGGCTTAAACTAATTTGGATTGTTCAAAGAAAATGAGTTATAGGATACATAAAACAACATTTTCATGACTAATAAAGGTTGAAAAAACAGTCACATATAATATACTCTCTACTTTTCTACATAGTTTATATTCTTCCATAATGAAAACTTTTTTTTGGTACCAGGGATCGAACTCAGGACCTTGCACTTGCGAGGCAGGTGGCGGCACCACTGAGCTAAATCCCTGGCCCGAAAACTCATTGTTTAAAAAAGAAAAAAATAAATAAAAGGAAAACACCAAACAAAAATCTAGAATTAAACCCCCCAAAATGGGCTAATATTTATGGGAGAAATTTTAAAATTGTTTTGAAATTCATAATTAAATGAAAGCTTGTAACATGGCACTAGAGATAAATTGAGCTTCACAAAGGAGCTGATCTCCAAAAATTATCGATAAATGCCATTAAACTTATTTTATTAATTTTTTAATTAAATGTGTTTTTTTATTTTTTATTTTTTCATTTTTTTATTTTTTTGGTACCAGGGATTGAACTCAGCACCTTGTGGTTGCAAGGCAGGCAGCAGAACCACTGAGCTAAATCCCTGGCCCTTAAATGTGTTTTAAATGGAACATAAATTCATAAGAATTATACACATCAATGTAGTAAACTATGATTTCTTGATTCATAATGTTTAAATTGAGATAAATGTGTTTATTTCCTTAAAAATTATCATTTCTATATGGTAGAAACTTAATATCCTTTCTTCTACCTTTTTGAAATATATAGCCATTCTACCATAAAATTTCATACCAGGTCTTCTTTTCCCTTTCCAACAGTAATAATAACAATTAATCAAACCTTCCCATCCCTCTCTCCTCCTATCCCCACCCTCAGCTAACCACTATTTGCCTTATAACTTGTTTCAGATTCCATGTATTAGTGAATTCATGTGGTGTCAGGTCTATTTCAGTTAACATAATGAGCTCCAGTACCATCCATAGTTTTACAAATAGTAGCATTTCATTCACTTTATGGCTGAATAGCATTCCATGATATATAAATATCATATTATGTTTATCCATTTATTAGTAGATGAGCACTTAGGTTGTTTCTATTTCATGACTACTGTGAATAGTGCTGTAATGGACATGGGAGTTCAGATGTCTCTTCAACATATTGACATCATTTCCTCTGGTCAAATACGAAGTAGTAGGATTGCTGGATCATTGGCTAGTTCTGTTTTTAATTTGTTGAGAAACTTCCATATTGTTTTCCATAGTGACTGTACTAATTTATTTTTCTAAGAACAGCATCTAAATGTTCCACTTTCTACAAATCCTGACCAGCATTTGTCATCTTTAGTCTTTTTAAATATCATCCATTCTTACTAAGATGAGGCGATAACTTTAGTGTCATTTCAGTTTGTAATACCTAGATGATTAGTGATGTTGAGCATATTTCCATATACCTTTTGTAAATCATTTGTATGTTTTCTTTTAAGATGTGTCTGTCAAAGACTATTATCATTTTTAAAACTGGGTTACTTGCTATTGAGTTTTTGGGATTCCTTATACATTCTTAATACCAACACTTAGCAAATATATGAATTGCAACTTTTTTTTTTCATTTTGTAGGTTATTTCTGTACCCTCATTGTTTGCTAGGCAGAAACTTTTCAGTTTGGTATCCCATTGTTCTATTTTTGTTTTTATTCTTGTGCTTTTTGTCCAGAAAATCATTGCCACTTCAATATCCTGAAGCATTATTTGTGTGTTCTTCATAAAACAACATAACAAATGTGAAAAGCCAAGCTGTGACTCAGTGAATAAAATGAATAAGCCAAAAGAAAAATGGGCAAATGACAACAATAAAAATTTCAAGTTAAACAATTGGGATCTAAAGATGTGGAAAAAAGTAAACCAATTAAAAATCACTATGGTAAATCAAAACTAAATTCTGGCTCCATTACATTTTGTTGAGAATGTAGAAAAATGTGAATTCTTACAACCTCCAAAGAAAATATAAGTCAATATAACCATTTGTGGGGCAGAAACGGAAAGATTGTTTCTGTAATGCTATATATGCACATATCCTATAATCAAGAAATCCCAGTTCTATATAAACTAGAAAAACAGTACCATATGTATACCAAGAGTTTGTATCATATCAGTTTCATATTTAATAACAAAAATTTAAATGTACACTGACACAGGCACTGAAAAATTACATTATGACATATTCTCACAATGAAATATTATACTTCTATGAAAATAAATGAATTACTGTAACTTCATACAAAAACACAGAGAGTGATGTCTGAGACGTAGCATAGATCAAACAAGAAAAGTAACAAATCCTGATCACTGTATATTATAAGGAGTACTTTTATGTAGCATAAAATCAAGCTAAACAAGAAAACATGATATCCATTCACGAGGGCTGGTTGTAACTCAGGTTGGTCAAACGAAGGCTCAGGTTCCTCAGGCTCCACAGCCTTCCAAGTCTCTCCTTTATACTGGCAGATCTCATTGTCCTTAGAGAAACATTGGCCCAGGCTTTCTCAGTTTACCCCACACAGGAAAGGATGTTGTAATGTTCCTTCCAGAACTCTTTAATGGTTAAATCTGTATCTGAGACCATCTGGAAGCTCAAGCAGCTGGCATTCAGGTCGCAATTAAAGACTTGGGTCATAAGTTAAAACTAAAATTCTGGTCATAATCTAAGTTGTTTGTATGTCAGGCTGGTCGTAACGCGAGGGTCCACTGTATTATAAATATTGTACTAAAAACAAGTTAAAGAAAGTCAACAATTCAGGTTAACTACAAGGGCAAAATGAAGATGAGACTGTGGATAAGAGAACACATTGTAATTTTTAATTTGAAGTTATGTGACAGGCTTATGGGTACTTATTTTTTCAGTTTTTATTATATTAATTAAATTAATAACATTTATATTATATATTTTTCATATAGAAAATATTATACAATGTAAACTGAAGCTTTGAAAAATTAAGCAATTTTAGAAGGTCATGGTAAAAATTTTTAAAAAAAGAATTATAGTTTAAACTAGGTCTTGTCCATACAACCCAAAGAAATTCATAGAGTCAATGCAATTCCCATCAAAACACCAGTTTCATTCTTCACTAAAATACAGAAAAACAAACTTAAAATTCATAGGAAGCACAAAACACCCCAAATTGCTAAGGAAATCTTGAGCAAAACAGAACAAAACTGGATGTATCATACTGCCTGACTTTAAAATGTACTAAAAACTGTATTAGTCCAAATATCACAGGTTTGGACACAAACAGATGCACAGACCAATGGGCTAGAACTGAGTGTCCAGAAACAGCTCAATTCATTTATAAGCCCAACAGATTATTGACAAAGATAATAAGCCTATATTGGACAAAAAACAACATCTGTAATAAATGCTGCTATGAAAACTGGATATTCATATGCAGAAGATTAAAATTTGTCACATCTCAAAGCAACTCAATGTGGATCAAAGACATGAATTCAAGACTTGAAACTGAAATTATTAGAAGAAAGCACAGAGAAAGCACTTCAAGATATAGGCAATGATTTTTTGTTTGTTTTTTGTTTTGGATATGATTTCCAAAGCATATGAAACAAAAGCAAAAATAGACAAGTGAAATTATACCCAACTAAGGAGCTGTACAAAAAAAGAAACAATCCATAGATTAAGGATAAAACGTAGCAAATGGGGAAAAAATTGAAAATTCTCAACTGCTAGAGGATTAATATCTGGTATATGTAAGGAACTTTAAAATTAAGTAACAAAAGAAACATGCAATTAAAAATAGGGAAAAATTTTGAATAGACACTACCCAAAACAAGGAATCCAAATGGATAATAAATTTATGAAAAAAATGACTAATTTTCTTCTTTATCAGAGAAATAAAGTCAAAACCACAATGAGACACTACTATATTGGATCTGGAAGTACTCCCAAGGCTAAAGTGTTGAAGGCTTGTTGCCAGGGCTGCACTATCCTCAGGTGGGGCTTTCAAGAAGTGACTGAATCTTGAAGGCTCTGACCAATGGATTAATTCTTCCCCTCCACTTCTCTCCTCTCTCCTCCCCTTCCTCCCCTCTTCTCACTCTCCTCCCTTTAGTTCCTCTCTGCTCCATTCCCTCTCTTCCCTTCCCCTCCCTTCTCTTTCCAGCAGCCTTGATGCTAGCAGATTCATTCAACCATGGCCTTCTCCTCTGGTGTTCTTCTTCACCCAGATCCTAAAACAGTAGAAGCAGCAGACCATCAACTGGACCCTCTGAAACTGAGATCCAAAACAAGTCTTTTCTCTGTTAATTGTCTCAGGGATTTTGTCACAGAAATAGATAGCTGACTACCAGATATTATCTTACCTCAGAATGGCTATTATAAAAAAGACAAGAAAAAGGCTGACAAGGATGTAGAGAAAAAGGAATTCTCACACCCTTTTAGTTTGAATACAAATGAGTACATACAATGTGGAGAACAGTTAGATTGAGACTCTGAAAACAGATCAACTATATGAACCAGCTATTCCACGTCTGGGGGTATAGCCAAAGGAAATTCTGTATGCATGTCAGAGACAACTGCATACCTCATATTTGTTGCTATGCTATTCACAGTAGCTGAGATATGGAACCTACCTAGAGATGCCTGTTAAATGGATAAAGAAAATGTGGTGTATATACACAGTGGAATATTATCCAGCTATGAAGCATAATCTTATCCTCTCATTTGCAACAAAATGGATAGGACTAGTAGACATTGTGTGCAATGAAATAAATCAAACACAGACAGGCAAATAAATTCCACATGTTTTCTTACACAGGTGGATGTGAAAAGATAGATTGGAATGCATAAGAGTGATTCCTGAAGGCTATAGAGGTTAGGATGAGAGAGGATGCTCCGAGGGGAGGTAACAGGTACCCAAACACAGTCACACGGAAGTAACAACCTAGTGTTATATATAAAGTAGGGGGACTATACTTCACAATAACCTATCATATATTTTACAAATAATGAGAAGGAAGAGCTCGAAAGCCCTACACACAAAATAATGACGAGGAGATGGAAACATTAATTACTTTGATTTGATCTGTACATATTATATATGCATATCAAAATATCACACTGTAAGCCATAAATATATATAGTATTAGATGTTAATGCAAAAGTTTAAATATTGTTTAAGGAAATGAAAGTGTTAGCTGGTATGGTTTGGCCCATTTTACACCATATGTAAATATATGTATCAAATTATATAGATTTGGATAATTAAATAACATTTTAAGCTGAGTGTGGTGGCACACTCTTGGTCCCAGATCCGTGTGAAACTGAGGAAGGACACTTGATATTGGGATTTGAAGGCCAGTCCAGGTAAAAGAAAAACCCCATCTCAATAATACTAAATTATGATAATAATAGATCAGCCTGTATCTTTATGCGTCAAATTTCTCTTTACATTTATGCATTGTTTTTAAACTTGTAATAACCTAAGAACCTACCAGAATAACCAAAGGAGCTTTAAAAAATAGCAATGGCTAGATTCTGCTTCAAGAACATCTGATGTGACTGGGCTTTGACATCAAGATTTGTAAAAATTCTCCCAGGTAATTCTAACGTGCAATAAAGTATTATAACTGCAGATCTATTCTAAAGTAATCATCAAGTTCCAGGGACTACTGCACTTGGCAGAAAGAACCAAATAAAAATGTACATGCTGATTAGATAAAACATTACATTTAGCTGAAATGTCCTGCTTTGTAGTAAGGAAATGTTGGAAAAAAAAATAAAGATTCCCAGACATGAAAATTATGATTTACCAATCCAAAAATGTATGTGAAGCAAATATATATATATATATTAAATTAACCATTATAGTAATAAATGCAATATAAAATATAAAATTGAATAAATTTTTATTTGACTCCAGGAAACAAATACAGATATGGCTGACATACTTTGAGAATAAACAAAAAGAATGCCATTAACTTACTGCCACATTTGTAATGTTCATATTTACTAGAGCCTAAACGAATATGATTTGGCCTTTTTGGAAGAGTTATGATTCTATTATTAATGTCACTTCGAGAAAATAAATATTTGTTAAGAAAAATAAAAGAACAAAACTCTGGTCCTTTTGCTAGGGAACCACTAAGCTATATAATACTGACAAAGAAATAATAGAACTTTAAAGAAGAATTTCAGGCATAGAAAGGGTTATCCTTTTCCACTAGATTTTAGATTAGAAATAGTTATATATCACTTAATCTTGTGATATCTTAGGAAAAATGCATTCAAATAACAAAACTACAATAAAAATTTCACAAATATTACTGGAAATAAGAGCTTTGTTTTAAAAATTTAGTTACTTTGAGAGTCAGTTTATTTCTGGAAGACTTTCAACTTTTATATGCTGAAAATTTGAGGTTTTAAATTTACTTGTACAATTAAACAATTTAGAATGATCATGAAGACAAGCTTTTTTTCCATAAAAACAGTTGTAACTTTTTCATATTAGAATCTGAGAAAAGAAACTTCAGATAATTTTACTGAATGAAGCTCATAAATAATGTCATTCATTTAGGTTTCTGAAGTACAAGAGAATCATATTCATATCTATAAAGCCTTTTTTTACCTCAAAGTCACACTTAAAGAAATTGATTTAGGATGCCATCATGTGGTGTAATGATTATCTTTAAAAGGAAAATGCATACTAACATAGTGTTTATATCTGTTGTGGTAAGTCATGTCGTGGCTTTCTTTGAAAAAAACTAGTTCTACTTTAGAATTCACTAGAGGAGATATGGTTCAGAGGGGACGCATGTAGTTCTTTCATAACTATATTTTCTTGTCTGCAAAGCTAATAAGGGAAACTCAGTACCATAAAATCAAAACTTTAGAAACAAGGGAATTAAGCTGCCTAATAACCTCTCTGTTAGCAGACTAAAGTGACTCAATGAGGCTATTAGAAATCCTTACGATTTCTATAGAAAGATACAGTGTTTCACTTTATCTCTTTGATTCTAAACAACCTAATTCTAGATCATTCAGGTATACTAAGGCGAGAAAACAGAATAAACAGAATAAATCCATACTTTGATATTGAATTGAAAATTATTTTGTCCTAAATTTTCACGTTCCGTCTGGGTATTTGATGGAAAGGGAAGCAGACAGAAGGACTGGATTCATGGGACCTGGTCATTAACTGTTGAACTGATCAATAGAAAATCAGCTAACTTAATGGGTTGTAGTGTCCTCATCTGTCAAATCAAGAGTTTGGGTTTGCTATGTCTACGATTTCCTTCAAATCAATATACTTCCTATAGTTTTGTTTTCTTTCACACTTAACAAAACCTTATGATCATCACCAACCATAAATGAAACAGAAATAACATATGGGAGAAGTAAAAGGTAGATATTGAGAGTTGACACACACAACTCACAGTGTACAAAGGCAATAAAATTAAATGATACAATGTTTTCTCAACTATATAGACTATATAGATTTCACCAAAAGCAGAGATGGATAATGAAGACCAGGAGATTCTCCGAAACTTTGTGGGGGCAGGAAATGTGAATTAAAGTTGAGCATGGTGGATCATTCCTGAAATCCCAGCCTTCTGGAAACTGAGGCAGGAGAATTTCAAGTATGAGTCTGTTGGAAGCAAAGAGACACCCTGTGAAGGCCCTAAATTCAATACCTGGTGCCATGAGAGATAAAGACCGAGGGAGAGGGAGTGGGAGAAGAGAGGAAGGGAGGGAGGAAAGAGAGAGAGATTTCCATGAAAGTGCATTCTGAGTGAGACAAAATACAAATGAAACAACACACAGTAGAAACAAGTAAATAAATAGAAACTGCCCAATGACCATGTTAGGTATAACCTAAGGCTACTTTAATAATTAGAAGATTTCACACAAATGTCATATTTTCAGCCTCTCTTGTAAGTGCAGATCTCATAACAATGCTCCATAGCTCACTAACTGACAAAAGCCGGTGACACTGAGCCTTGGTGTCATGCTTTTTCTCCAATCTACCTCATCTCCTACAACTTTCTAATGTTTCTCCAACCTGGCCAGCTTTACATATTTGTTATTTGTCTATGCCTGGAGGCATCAATTTGAATATGTAATGCCTTTATGTAAACTCATATAAGACAAGGTGAAAGGAGCAAGAATAGAAGATAGATAATAAATAATGTTTTCTTTTAGAAATTTTTTAATATCTTGGTTAGCTGGGGATTTAGCTCAGTGGTTTTGCCACCTGCCTTGCAAGCACAAGGTCTGAATTTGTTCCCTGGTACCAGAAAAAAAAAAAAGAAAGAAACATCTTTGTTAAATGTATTCTTAAGTATTGTATTTATTTATTGTAGCTATTGCAAATAGGGGTCTTTTATTTCTTTTTCAGATACATCACTGTTAGTTTATAGGAATACTACTGATTATGTTGATTTTGTATCTTGCAATTTACTGAAATTTCTTTTTAGCTTAAACATTTTTGAGAGTCTTTATGGTTTGTGTATTTAAGATGATGTTGTCTGTCCTCCTTTCCAATGTAGATGCCCTGAATTTCTTTCTCTCACCCAACTGCTCTGGCTGGGAGTTCCAGTTCTGCGTGGAATTAAAGTGGTAAACGTGCCCCCCTTGTCCTTTTCCTCACCGGGATGGAGACCCACTTACTATGATGTTACGTGTGACTTTGTCATACATGGCTTTTATTGTGTAGAGGTACTATATCCCTTCTACACCTAAGTTACTGAGAGTTAATGATGAGAAAACATTGAATTTTGTCAGGTGCTTTTTCTGCATCTTCTGAAATGATCATATGGTTTGTCCTTCATTCTGTTAAGGGAATATGTCACTTTAAAAATTTGTATTATGGGCCCATTCCTTTACACGTGAGCTGAGACCTTCTTAATAACAGTATAGTCTATTTAATACACTGTTAGATTCAATTTGCTAGTGTGTTTGGTAGTGTTGGAAACTTTTGCATCTTTATTCTTTAGGGATATTGGCCTGTAGTTTTCTTTTTGTTGTTCACTTCTTTCTGGTTTTGATATTGGTATAGTATTCATCTTCTAGAATGAAACTGGAAGAATTCTTTCCTCTTTAATCTTCTTGAAAGTATTTGAGAATTGCTATCAATTTTTAAAAAATTTTTGGTGGAATTTAGCAGTAAAACTGTAAGATCCTGATCTTTTCTCTTAGTGATTTAATGACCTTACTCATCATTGGTTTGGTTTTTCTGGGGGTTTTCACAACTCAATCTTGGTAGATAGTATGTGTCAGGAATTTATTCATTTAATCTAGGTTGTACAATTTGTTGGTATGTAATTGTTCATAATAATCTTTTATAATGCTTTGTATTTTGTAGCTTCAGTTGTAATGTCAGCTTTTATCATCTCTGAATTTCAGTATTAGTTTTGTCTCAGTCTAGCAAAAAGTTTGTTGGATTTGTTTATTGTTTCAAAACCAATTTTTTTTGTTTTTTGTGATTATTTCATGATTTTTCTCTTTATTTTTGCACAGGTCTTTCCACAAATATAGAGTTTAGATTTTTCTTTTTATATAAAACTGTATCTTCTTTATGTTGCACACCCTAACTTTAGAATAAAAAAAATTACAATATACAATATTTAATCCTTCAGTACAATTGGAAAAGGGCCTGGCTTCTGCTGCCTTAGACAGAGGAAGGAAAGGAGGGAGGGAAGGAGGAAGGGGGAGAGAGAGAGAGAGAGAGAGAGAGCGCACTAGACGTCAGCAGAGGGAGCCAGCTAGGACAAGTCCACTGAAGGCTCCTGTAGGATCCATGGGACACTATACAGAGAGCCCATGGTTTCCAGATAGAAATTTTGAATCTACTTCTTCCATGGAAAACACATACACATTACCCTCAGAGTATATATCACCAGGAACAGCAGCACTGGCTCAATTTTGTTTGTTTGTTTTGTTGTTGTTATTGTTGTTTTGTTGTTGCTATTGTTGTTGTTGTTGTTTTTGGTACCAGGGATCGAACTCGGGTCTTTGCACTTGTGAGGCAGGTGGCAGAACCACTGAGCTAAATCCCTGGCCCCTGGCTCAATTTTTGACTTTTAAATTCCATGAGATGCAACATCATGTTATTATTTGAGGTCTTTTCTTTTTAATGTAGTAATTTATGGCTATAAACTTCCCTCTTGTAACTGCTTTTGCTGTATCCCATTGGTTTTGACATGTGCTTCCATTATTGTCTATCTCAAGAGATTTTAAATTTTACTTTTAATTTTTTTCTTGATTCAGTGGTGATTCAGAAATGCACTATTTATAAATTTTAAAAGATAGAAATACATGGGAACATATGTCGTCTTTTAATATTATTAAAACAATCATCCTAAGCAAAGTAGTCTGCATATACAATAAAATCTCTACTAAAAGTCTAATGCTATTCCTTGCATAAATAAAAAATCCTAAAACTTTTATGGAATCATAAAGGACCCTGAGTAGCAAAAGCAACCCTGAGCAAAAAATAGACAAATGACAGCAAAGGTAGAGGCATCACATTACCTAATTTCAAACTTGTCTAGAAGGCTATAGTAACCAAAGCAGCAAGGCACTGGCATACAAATAGATACATAGATCACTGGAATAGAGCAAAGGGCTCAAGAATATACCTTTTCATTTACTACCAACTGATTTTCAGCAAATGTGTCAAGAATATATATTTGAAGAAATGTGTATTCAATAAATGGTTTTGGGAAAACTGGATACCACATACAGAAGAACATTATTAGACACCTTTCACTGTATATAAAAATCAACTCAAACAGACTTACATGTAAGAGCTAACATTATGAAATTACTAGAATAAAACATAAGGGGAATACTTTATGATTTTGGCCCAGACAGGAATTTTTTAGGCCAGAATGCGAAGGGATAAACAAAATAAGCAAAAATAGACAAAGAGGATTCCATCAAAATAAAAAGCTTCTTTCCAGGAAAGAAAATGGCCAACAGAGTGAAAAGACAACTTACACAAGGGGAGATTGCATAAGCAAACTATCTGGCAAAGAGTTAATGTCCAAAATATATAAGGAATTTTATACTGAAAATAAAAGAATAATCAATAAAAGAATGATCAAAAGATGAATAGACATTTCTCAAAAGAAGACATACAGATGGCCAACAACAAATGAGTAACTGCTCAGCATTAGTAATCATCAGGAATACAGAGATCAAAACCTACAGTGAGATAGCATCTACTTTAGAATGGTTATTGCCAAGCAGACAAAAGATGTTGATGGGAAGGTTTAGATAATGAAAAGCTATATATGGAAGTTTATCAAAATATTAAGATTAGAACTACCATATGACCCAGCCATTCCATCACTGGGCATATATCCAAAGAAAATGAATTCATGTGCCAAAGAGATAACTACACTCCCCTATTCATAGAAGCATCATTCACAGTACTCAAATATTGTATCTACTTAAGTGTCTATCAACAAAAGAATGGATAAAGAAAATGTGGTACAAATGAACAATGTAATTCAGCCATTAAAAAGAATGAAATCATGCCTCTTACAAATGACCCTGGAGAACTTTATGTTAAGCAAAATAAGTCAGGCACAGAGAGACAAATGCCTCATTATTTCATTCACATGTTTAATGTGAAAAAGTTGATCATATAGAAGTAGAGAGTATAATGATGGACACTGGAGGCTGTTCTGGGGGATATTTTATAGGGAGGAGGTAAAGAGAGACATTAGAAGTTACATAATTAGAGTTAGAAAGGAGAAATAAATTTAAAAAGATATACTGTATAGCAAGTATTGTTGAAAACTATAAAAAAATGGATGTGTGCTTTTGCAAACAAAAAAGGATAGCTTTTGGGGGGTAATGTATTTGTTAATTAGCTAGATATAATCATTCTATGACATGTGCATATTCCAAAATGTCATATTGTACATGATAAAAATCATACAATTCTATTTGTTGATTTAAAAATGAATGTACACATAAGTAAAAGCAACAAAAGAGTCACTGAAGAGAGTAGGTACTTTTAAGGCTTCAAAGTTTAAATGCATCTACCTTTATCAAACCTGAGTTAGAGACTTGAAATAAACATAGAAAATTAGGTAGTGCAGATGTAAGGGATCACACATCTGGAAGCTTTATACTCCCTGATTATTATATGAACTTCATATTAAAGCAAGAAGAAAACAATAATGCCTATTTTACTCAATAAACTTCTCCCTGTAGCAACATCATTTAACTTAACATAAGAAGAAAGAAGCTGATGATGAAATTGGATTTTAAAAAACTAATTATCTCCTTGAACAGAAGCTGTGCATTGTTAGATCATATAACTTGCTACTCCCTATCTGGCTCTGAATCTTTTAGCTATTTTCACAAGGGAGTCTTAATATATTAAAAAAATCATTTTCCTAGTTCTAGTTCTAGGAATGACAGATCAGCTTAATTTGAATTAGCCTCCCAGAGGTGACAATCATGAGCTCTGGATGAAAAAAAAAAAAAAAAAAAAAAAAAAAAAAAAAAAAAAAATATATATATATATATATATATATATATATATATATATATATATATATGTATATATGCCAACTACTTTAAGCACTTTAAAGCAGCCAAAAGTAGACAGAACTTGAAGGAGATTGAACTCTTGAAAGAATGAGAATGCAACTGGGTAATATAATCTTAAATGTGTCTTCCCTTAAGGGAACTCTCCAGTCTTCCCATACGGATAATGGCTAATAAGCAAAAACCTGCACGCTTATTGCTTCAGGTGTCAGAAGAGGTTGGGTCTTTCAGGGTGGCTGAATATTAACGGAAAAAATCCCAGAAAGGGAGGGTGCCATACAGGCATCTGTATGTGAACCTACTTCAACCAGCTGGGTGATCTATGAACGGTGCAGTTGTGAAAGAGACTCCAACAAGGATAGCAAAAAGTGACAGCTGGAGGCTGAGCAGTTGAACCGAGATTCAAGCTGTGAGCCACTGCAAAAGAGTTTGGAATTTGCTCACTGCCAGTTCTGAGGAGTTTGGCAAAAACTGCTGGTTGGCATTAACTCAACAAGACCACAACTTAAGATAAAGCATATTTTCCAGGACTAAGACATTTCTTCTAAGACTAAGGATAAAAATAAATTGCCTTCTTAGTAAGGTGAGAAGCAAATGTCTACAAGTTAAAGATGATCAGCCAACAATTAAATTAGTGTCTACAACAAAAATCAAAACTCTGTATAGGAAGTTAACAGAATCTGGAGTCTATACAATGTTATTTTCTATTATGTGAAGTGGTAAAATAATAATGAGATTTTGATATGTTGAAGATGCTCCCTGTAGTAAAGTAAAAACCACTAAATATCATGAAATAAAATAGATGTATTTTTAAAAGAAAGGCCAATAAGTGATATAAAATGGAATAGCAAAACATTTCACTAATCCAAAATAAGAAAAAAAGAATAGTAGGGAAAAGAAAATGAAACATATAGGAAACAAATAGAAAAACTGGTAGATTTAAACTCACTGATACTCATTTTTACATTAAATATAAATGGATAAAAGATTCCATTTAAAAGGAAAAATATATCAAACTGGATTTTTAGATAATCCTGGAAAAGCCTGGTGGGGCTCAACAGTAATCTTATATATTAAGGAAGTTGAGACAGGAGGATTGCAGGTTTGAGGCCAGTCTACAGATTTAGCAAGACGCTCTCACAAAATAAAATGTAAAAGGCTAGAAATGTATCTCCCTGTCTCTTTATTCAATCCTCAGCAATATACACACTACACACAAAACACACAGACATCATAATTGTGCCGTCTAGAATATATTTTAAATTGAAAAGCATAGAATAAGTGAAAGTAAAAATGTTGGAAATATATAATGTGAGATAGGGTATATAATTGAGGTATGTGAGGTATTGAGGTATGTGAGGTACAATATATAATTGTGAGAGATATGATTGAAACATGAGGTGAATAACTTTTTAAAAAATTTATTGCAGTAAAGGATACATTGTCATAAATATCCCTGGCCTCCTGTTTTGAAAACATTTATTTCATTGTTCTCAGCACTTTCAAAGCAGTTCTGGAAGTCCTCTTTCATATCTTTAGTTGTGCTGTCCTGGCTGCCTGAATCCATTCAAAATGTTTTCCTTTCATGGTCATTTTGATTTTAAGGAAGAACCAGAAGTCACAGGTTGCCAGATCCAGTGGGAGAGGACCCACTGTAAAGTTTTTATGAGCCTTTATGTTGAATGGCACTCTGCAATAGCAACCACTGTATTTTTTTTTTACCATACTTCATAAAGACCCTCATGAAAGAGAGCTTCCAGAACTACTTGAGAAAGTGGCAAGAGTGATAGGAAAATTGTGTTTGAAGAGGAGAGTTTTTTTGAGGGATAATAATGACAATGCATCTTTTATTATAATAATAAGTCTTTAGTTTCAGTATCTACCCTGTATTTTGATAATACCTTATATGTATTTATGTATAGTGAGAAAGATAAGCACTGAAAAGTTAGTGTGGAAATATTCATATCAGACAAAGTGAATTTTAATACAAGGAAAATTATCAGAAGAGGGATATCACAAAATATTAAAAGTGTCAACTCGGGAAACATTAAAATCATTCATATATGTGTACTTAAGAGATTAAATAAATAGAACACAGTCTATTCAATTCTATAGTCAAATTTACAATTATAATTGGAGATTTTAAAAACATTGTCACTAAGAGAACCAAAAAGTTTAGTAAAGATCAAGAAAATTTCTATGATATCATCAATCACTTTGACCTTGCTTGCCATAAAGAGTACTATACACAATTGTACAATGCATGCTTTTTCATGAGTATCTTGAGCATTCACTAACATAGATCAAATGCTAGATAATACAAATGCACTGTAAATTTTATTAAAAATTGAGACTTTACAAAGTTTGACTTCTGGAAAGAAGGGAATTAAATTTGATATGAGCATAATGATAGCCATAAGTTCCACAAATACTGGGAAATTAAACTGCTTACTTCTAAATAACTGTGGGTCAAAGACAAATTCACAAGGATATCCAGAAAATAAAATATTTTGTGTTGAGTTATAATATAAATATAAAATTTCAAAGCAGAGCTTAGAAGAAAGTTTATAACATTTTATAATTTGGAGGACATAATTTTAAAAAGAAAAACAATTTAAAAATCAATATTCTGGGCCGGGGATTTAGCTCAGTGGTTCTGCCGCCTGCCTTGCAAGCGCAAGGACCCGAATTCGATCTCTGATACCAAAAAAAAAAAAAATCAATATTCTATATTCTCACTTTGAGAAGCTAGATGCCAGGGATGTAGCTCAGCATGCCCGCCTGGCAAGTGTGAGATAAAAAAAAAAGAAGAAGAAGCTAGAAAAGATAGAAAGAAGAAATAAAAGAGAAGAAAAGAATAAAGTAAATGTAAATGAAGAAAAGAAAATACATAATAGGCAACAACATAAAAAAATAAACCTGTCAAAATACGAGATATAAAATGATGTGGGTTTTTTCCAAAGCATTCTTCATCTACTTTTTATAAATATAAATTTTACTACTAGAATAATATTATCCCTGATACACTACAAAAATATTTCCATTAAAGAAACTGATATTCTTTCCATTTTTTCCTGGGCTCTAGCAAAACATAAAAGTATAATAACTGATAGAAGCAGCAGTTTTACCTACCTACACTGAAACAGAAAAGGACAATATGTGCCTTTTGTTATACTAAGCTTTACCAAATAAAAATGCTGAAAAATCACTTGAGCTAAAAATAAAGCATAACCCAATGCATTAAACTTTTTGAATATAAAACATTGATGATTAATCTATTAATTAGCTTCTGCTTATAGAGGAATTGCAAAAGAAAAGTAGATTATAAATATTAATTTGTCTTACTAGAATTAACAATTATACTTTATCCTTGTGATGATGTTACATAACCCTTGAGAGAATTGTAATGATATTTTCAGTATAATCAAGGTTTAAAACTTTTGAGTGCTAACATTAAAAATTTACAGGAAGACTTTTAATGGAACCAATTTATTTGGGAAAGGTTGGTATAGCCCTCAAATGAATTCAGCCTAAGTGACCATTTTAAAAGTTCTCATACTAGACATTTTTTTAAGGAAAGAAGAAAGGGCTTGAGGGTCCCAAATAGCCCCATATGAATTAGCTATGTTCCAGGCATTTCCTCATTAAAATTCATTTCATAGGTTAAGTAGCTTATGGGCTCTCAAAAGTACTACTTAAATAGTTAAGTAACTATTGAAAGAAAAATCCTTTAAGGCATTGTAAACGAACACCTCAAAAATTGTGTGAAGCTACAAAAGTGTAAAAGAGGTGATTTGTAGAAAACAAATACCACCAGAGGTGGAAGAGAACTCTCCCATATTTAATTAATTTGCTGAGGTCCAATCTGTTTTGAGCATCATGTAGGAAAGTAAAATTTTGTTTAGTTTTGTAGTGTTTTATTAGAGCTGTATTGAATCTTTCTACAGTGAGCACAATAATCTGAAAAGCCAAAGTGTAAAAGTGTATATAACGAAAAATAAATTTTAAGGTTAAGGTTAACCACTATCAACACAGGAATTTTTCTTTGTTTATTTTTGTTGATTTTGTGATAATAAGTAAAAAAGATGACTCCCACAGAAATCTATAGATTTATTGTTACTATTCAGATTGTAATATCATTATTATATAAACATAAATAACTACTGGGATCTAATTTTTCCTGAGATATTTGATTTTTTTGTGTGGGGGGGGTGGCTTTGTTTTTTTATTTTTTTTATTTTTTTGGTACTGGGGATTGAACTTGGGTCCTTGGGCTTGCAAGGCAGGTGGCAGAACCACTGAGCTAAATCCCCAGCCCTTGGATTTGTTTTTTAAATAAACACTACATTTCTTCCTAAAAAAGAAAATATATATATATATATATTCTTTTTAAAATAAATTAAATACCTCCAAATACCTACATTAACAGAAATACTTAAAATTAAAGACCAACCTTAAAAATCTGACTTTTAAGGATTATTGTAATTTAGAAATGTTGGTGTCATTTCATAATTGTTCTCTAACTTTCTTATTACTTCAATGAATTGGTCAAATGTTGCCCTCATCAGGCCAGAAATGGTTTACCAATGAATTTCTGTAGTTCCTAGCAGCTGAAATTATGGCTGAATCAAACAAACCGAAATTTCTGTCACTGACTGAGAAACACACATTCTGGCAAAGACATTTTCAACAGACAATTAGGATAAACCTCAGAAATTTTCAAACCGAGTTTTAAATCTTGAAAGGGAGATAAAGGAATAACAGGAATATTAATTTAATTCAGCCATCACTTTCAAACCATAATCCTTTCTCTTTTAAAGATAAATTGGCTTTTGTCACTCCCCTGGTTAAAACATTCCAAGGATTTCTCTTTGGCCTCACAATAAAACTGGACCTCATTTTGAACATAGGAGTTCTGCGTTGTCTGGCTTAAGCGACAGCCTCACCTCCCTCGCGTCTCCCTCACTCTCTGTTCCCCAGGCATGCAGACCTCTTTACTGACCACACGTGGTGGCTCCTTCCTTTTTCCAGTCCTCGTACACATTGATAACTTGCCCATTCCCTCTGCCTACTTCCTTCTCCTCTAGTAGGACTCCACCTAAAAACACTTCAAAGAGATCTGTCCTGGACATCTAAAAATAGAATTTTATTCCTTTTATTCTGATCATTTCTTTAGTTTTACTCATAAGACTGAGAGCAATCTGTAATTACTGCAATTGCTTACTGATTTTTCATCTAATTTAGATTAGAAACTATGCGAAGTTGAACAGCATATTATAAATTATGTGGAACTGCTCGTCACTCCGTCTCTGGTGCTTCACGTGATGAATGACCTACACTAGATATTTCACTTATGTTTAGTTTTCTATTGTTTTTAAGCATATTTCAAAAGTTTAACAAGCATACTTTAATGGCTAGACTGTGCTGCCTCAAATGTCAATTTGTTTTCTTCCCTTTTTAATCAGGTGGAAAGAGTGGGATTAGTGAAACATGGCAGGATTTTAGACATATCTGGAGGGTAAAGACTACAGCACTGTACAATAGGTTGAGCATGTGACATGAGTGAAATAGAGTCAGAGATTATTTCAGTTTCTGAATTAATGGAAGAATACATTTTCTCTTTACTAAAACATAATGAGGTGAGCATATCTGACTAAGAGGACAATGGGCTCAGTGTGGGAAGTGTTAAATTTGAAGTAGTTATATGTTCATTTAAATAAAAATAAAATGTAGGGGTTGCACACCTGAGTATAAAAGAAAAAAAATCAGGCTGGTAAACAACCACTAGAGAGCAACATAAAAATGTTTATCATAGCAAACCTTACTAGGTGGATTAGGCGAATGATTAACTCCACTTTTCACCTACACATTTCACCTATGTTCATTCAGAGACTTATCTGCTCACTTTTGCCGAAACTGAGATTCTGTGGGATTAATTTAGTTAATATCTCTGTTCTCCATGAGTGAGTTATCCTAGCTCTTTAATATAGGACCAGCCTTAAATTTTGCTGCTGAATTCACAACAAATGTTTCTCCTTCACCTCTTTTTCTGTTTTTAAAACATTCATCTTAGTGTTTGACAAATGACTGAGCATCAGATGGAGCTGTGTGACTTTTCTACAGAAAAATTATGCCCTTGATTTTTCTGTGTCTAAGAATCTGACCCTTAAAATTATACGAGAACATGGGATAATTGATCCTTTACATGTGTCTCTGTTTCTTTTCTTCTCTCTGTTTGTACTTTGCAAGTCTAATAATCTATTCCTTGCCAGTTTATTGGCCCAATTCGATCAAGGAAATTTATAAGCATGGCATAGGATGCCAGTGTGTAGCTTTAAAAGATAATACTTGTAAAAAAAAAAAAAGATAATACTTGTTTGGTTTTAGATATAATGATCACTTTAGATAATGCTATTTTAAATACTGTAGGGTTTTATACTAGTTTTCATCTTAAATATGGGCATTTTAGAATACTCTGTTGAAACTTTCCTTTCAGATGTATAGTTATAGAATAAGCAATAAATCAATAATAGAACATGTTTGAGCACAGCTGCTTGAGCAGAGGGAAGTGGATTCCTTGTCCATTTTAAATGTTGGTCTTTCCAAAAGAGGGGCTAATGCTGGGGTAGAGGAGGGAAGAGCTGGATCACTGAAGATAGTACAAAAATTACCTATATAAGTCAGGGTTCTGCAAAGAAAGAAAAATACGTATGTGTGTGTTTAAAATAAGGAATTGCTTCAAATGGTTATGGAGATTAACAAGTCTCAAGGTATGCCCTTGAAAACTAGAGATCCAAGCATGCTAAAGCATAATTCTACTTCTAGACCAAAGCCCCAGAAATAAGTTCTAAGCTGCAAGCCTCTTCTTTTTTTTTCTTGCTTTGTAATCAATATATTGAGGAGACATTCGTACATCTCAATAAGTGCTTAAATTCTGACATCCAGATTTAAGCATGTAAACATATGATGACTTTTAAACATACAAGTAAAGCTATTAATCATAATTTGCTACACTATCAACATTAAATTACAGTTACCTTGTAGCATAAGTCAAATGGGTTAAAGTAACCCTGTAACATAGCAAAGGAACTCCTTCTTACATACGCAAATTACCTTCTATGCAGTCTCTTCACTTTAGTTTCAAAGTTACCCAGCTCTGGAAGCCACAATTCAAAGGCTTATCAAGAGAAGGGGGAACTTACAACCAGAACTGGTCAACATAGCTTTATACACATATTTTAAAAGATGGCACAGCAGAAGGGACTCCAATTCTAGAAGCACAAGACCTTAAGAAGCACCATATTATGATAAACCCCTTCATTAGAAAGGTTTCATTTCTATCACTGATACCATGGCTAAACTATATTTTATGCCACTTTCAAGTAACAGTTGAGACATCAGAATGCAGAGGCATCACAATAAGTCCTACTTAATAGAAATAACTAGACAGATCAACACTTCTCTACAAACTATTTCCTTTTTCTGATTGGCAGTTAAACACAAAGGCTTAATCCGTAACTCAACAGTGAAGGGTAATACACTGTCAATACATATATCTAGTATTTCAGACTAAACTCGTCCACATATACAACTGAAATTAGTTACAAGGTATAGCCTAATAGATGCCAGAGATAGGTACTTTTACAGATATTAAATGTATTAAACTTCTTGCACACTGAAGTCATTATACATACAGGAAAAAGTCAGAGCTTTTATATTTGTGTTTATTCTTTGCTTAATTTTAAAAACACTACTATAATTGAATATAAAACAAAAACAATAGCAAGAAGTGAGCATGTGATGATTATAGTCTTTCACTAATTCAGTACTGCATACAAAATGCTAGCAGTGAGTGTTATTCACTGTCCTCATTAAGAAGTCTGACACTGAACATCACCTCTGCAATGATGTTCATCATCCTCATAGGCTTCTCCATTATAGTGGTGCCATCTTGTCTGATTTGGATCAAAGTCCACCAGTTCTACCTGATCCACTTCATCAGTCTCTTCCATTTCCTCTCAGCCTAGAGTTTTTCCAGTAAAGAGAGTTTATCAGGAGACAGAAAGCCATTTTCAGGAAAGTTTACCTTAAATTCAATTAGGTGATCCTTTTCATGAATGCTATGATAAATTGGCATGCCTTTATTTAGGACACACTTGAAGTCCCCTTGCTTGACAGTCTGACTTGGAGAGGCAAAGACTATGGTTTGGTTGTCAAGAGTGAATTTTGGCTTTTGGGAGCTGGATACAATGTTTTAATCAGTTACATATTCACACATGAAAAAGATCTTCTCATTGAGTAAAAATAGTCTTTCTGATCTAACACAATGATAAAATTTCAGCTTAAGCAATTAGGCAGGAAAAGTTTCTCCCTACTTGCAAAAGTTTGCCTTTTTCTTTTTTATTCAAGCCTTCTACTGATTGGATGAGGCCTCCTAAATTAGGAAGGCAATCCACTTCACTCAGTCTATTAGTTCAAATGTTAATATTATTCAAAAAACCTGCTAGACACATGCATAATAATGCCTGGCCAAAATCCAGGAAGCTTCTGGCCCAAGAAAGTTGGCACATCAAATTGGTAATCACATTGCCACATAAATATAAGCAGACATTTATTTGCTTGCAAGAATTCCTGAAGACTTTTAGCATGAAAAGATTAACAAAATTTAATTCATATTCATATTCATATATTCTTTTCTTTCCCAGAAAGTCTATTTTAACCTTTAGAACACTGTTATAACTGTATAAAATTATAGGAATTTTCAAAAACCAAATTGGGAATGAGAATGGTTTCTTATCTCAAGTCTGCTGTTCTGCTTCTTATCATGTGGGCGATCTTGGACAAGTCATTTAAAATTTTGAAATCTTAATTTTCTTTAACTACAAGAGAACTTTGAACCAAATAGTTCCAATGGGGTTTTCATGGGAATGGTTCTTAAACCTGGTGACAGCTCTCTTATCTCCTGCTCTGCTGTTTTGCCTGCAGTTAAAATGATGTTTAGTAGAGAAAGAAGAAGAGCAACATTGTCTACAACTTGAATTGTTCACACTGACCATAGTTAGCAATGACTCAAGAGCACTAACTTGTTTCCTTTCAAGAGTATTCTAACCACAGCAATATTCTCTGCTCCGTTATACAAAAGACCAGAACCCGACTTTCTATCACAGCTTACAGATAAAAGCAGATGTTAAGTTGACTGATTTTTTCCACCAATCTTTTTTTTAATGTTTATGTGTTTGTGCATGAGTATGTATTTTTCCAAATCTACTTTCCCTCTGATTGTTAAATCCACTTATTTTTAAAAATATACTTAAACTTGAACATACTAATATATGTATAGCCACTTTTATTCATCATTTTACTTCCCAATAATATTCAAATGAAATCAACTAAGAAAACAGTATTAAAGGCAGTTGTCCACGTACTGGAGTGAAAATATGGTAATTATCTAGCTGTTGTGATTCACTGAGGCACCCAAATAGGATCAACAAAGGCCTAATGAGATTTCAGAAGTCTGAATTACCCACTTTGGCTGTCTACATAAATTGAATTAACTGTTCTTTTATCCAATTCTCATTCATGAGGTAACATATAGATACAATTAAAGGTAAGAGTTATAGAAGAGCTTCATGACAGTGAGATTTGATCAGCAGAGCCTATGGACACTAAATAATTTCCATTTCTAATCATTGGAAACCCAACTGAGTCAGGGTTGGATTAGATGCATCTCTGACTGTAGAGGAAATGGAGAAAATGCCTTCTTTAGAACACTTTTAGTGCTTCCATTTATTTAAATATGGTTTCCTAATATATAGCATTCTGCTTATATACCCTCATGAAAAAGCAATTATATTTTTGTCTTTCATATCTTCCTGCCAAATGACCACTAACTTGAGCCTATCATTTTATCATACTCTTAAAGATTGTGACCCAGGGATAATAAAACTCTGAAATGTAGGACTAACATTATTGCTTTTTGAGCCAGAAGTAGAGAAATTTACAGTAATACTATTCACCATGCCTACTTTGGCTCATGTTTTACGAATGGATTTCTTCCACCAAAATTTAGATATTTTTGTTGTTTTCACAACATTGGATGGTAAATTGAACAGTATCTGGAACTGAACAAGAGAGGGTAAAGGAAGTTTTTGAATTATGTTTTGTGAATTTTTTATTCTTTTGGTGTGCATGTCCATTACCTCTCCTTGCTTCATATTTCTTTGCTTACCTTGTGGTGGATTCTTTGGCCAGCTGTATTAACAATTCTTCATGACAGCAAGTGCTACATGATGCCTGAAAAGAGCTAGAAGGAATATACAAGTGCTTCCAAAATGAAACAGAGAAGTTTGCTAATCCATTCAGGAAGTCCAGTTTGTTTTGTTTCTGCTGCTGTTGCCTCCACTTTCATAGCTATCTTACTCCACCATCTTCACCATCACTATTGCAATGTATTGATATGAGTACAATAGATCTAAGGAGTCTTCAGCATGGATTCATCCAACTCATACTGCACTAGAATGTGTCTGAGGGCAAGATGAAGAATATTAATAGAGAAGTCCTGGCTGAGGTTCTCACAATGGGATTCACTGCCACACTGAGGTCCAGGTGTGGGGCTATGTCACCTTGCTGATTCAGCAGGCCCCTTATTCTCAACCAGGTATGGCTGTGTAGGGAAGTTGTCTGGGTGCCAATTGGACTTTATCAGTTAAGGTCTTTCTTTCTATATTTTATCTATGGCCAGAAGGTGAAATTTATCGGAAATAGACCCACAGGCATTTGGGAATTGTGAGTTTGAGTATGTCAGATTTTTTTTAATGCTTTAGAAAAAGACTTAAAAAATCACTACTGACTGCAAATCATGCTCTTTCTAGCCCAGCTCCCTCAAAAGCTAGTAAAATTCTTATACACAACTTTTTCTTCCTATGATTCATTTATCACAAGTTCTCCTTCTTGATATTAGTATGTTAATAAGTAGTCGATTTGTCAAATAGTTGTGCTTGGAACTGTGTGACAATATGGTTTGTTAAAAAAAAAGAACAATTTCAATGTTTAAGACCGGCTTTTCTTTTGAATAGTTTTACATAGGGAAAAAAAAAAGAAAGGAAACCACTTGACAAGATTCAGGTTAGTGAACTATTGTGAACAGCCAAGAATTTAGTGACATATCACTTCAGATATGATGGATGCTTAGCAATTACTGATCTTATATTGCACTGACAGATTTGGCACTGAAAGTGGAACCTGTTCAGAATGATAAATGGATATGACAACTTATTAAAGATAGAAGGCATGATTAGTGTTGGCTGTAGATGTAGCCTTTTCAAGAGGAGACAGGAGATTAAAGAAAACAAAAAGGGATATTTGAATGTGAAAATTAAAATTTTGAGAGAAAACACATCTGCAGCACACACTAAATTCATAAAAATAGAGAAATTCTAGAAATTTAGCAGCAGTATTGCTTGTGGTCAATGAAAGTATTGTGAAACACATTTTTTTTGTATACTCATAGCCTCATCTCCAGCTCTCATGATTGGTGTTTTCCTCATATCTTCTTTCAGGTCATTGAAATTCCCCTCGGGGACTGTGCTGCTGAACATTTGAAGTCTCTTTAGAGGACCTTTGGAACCTGCTCTAAGATTTCTGATTTCACATTTCAGTCTTTGGCATCAACATTTTCACATGAAGTCTGGTTAATTTCTACGCTGAGTTTTCTTAAATGAAAAGGGAAGACATGAGGTACTGGGATATTGCTAACTTCTCAGGAAAAAATTCCTGAAATGCTTATTTCTGTGACGTGTTTGTTGGATCAAGTAATAGAAGAGACCCACTGTACCACTGCTAATGGGACATATCATGAACAATCTTATTTCTTAAAAAATTATTTAAAAGACTAGTAGCCTTTTTTTTTGGTTTTGGGGTGGGAGGTTGTTTTTGTTTTGTTTTGTTTGGTACTGGAGATTCAACCAGTACCTTGTGCTTGAGAGGTAGGCACGGCGCCACTGAGCTAAGTCCCTGGCCCTAAGACGAGTAGCATTTTTAAAGAGGCTGTAAGACTGTGAAATATCAAGAAAGGCCATTGCATTTTTATTCTAAGTGACAATATGTGCTCAATAACTTCTTGGTACAGTATTTTGATATGTGCAAATGTTTCACTAGAAATACAAATTCACTTGTTGTGTCTATATACACAGATATTATATACAGTGTACTATATTACTGCCCTTTCCATCTAATGTATCTTGCCTATGAACTGGGAAAGATTTGTGTACCACTTTGGCACTGAATGATTTGAACGTTTAGAAGTTTTTATTAGAGTGATACTGAAAGTTCTTTAGAAGTATACTTCCTATATACCTGACTCCTTCATGTCACCTGCATTCAGTGAACAGAATGTGCTGCTCAGAGACACTGAAATAGGATGTATTAATCACCATGTAACAGTTTCTTTGGAACAATCTCTCTTATCTCTCCATCAAATCATCTCCACACTTTACATTTTTAAAGAACATTATATCATAATTTAAGGTTCACAGCCTTCCATACATTTTTCTACAGTTTTATAAATCCTCATAGGCTTTCTCTTTCCCTGGCTGTTCCTAAGGTATCTTTTTGCTTTTATATCATTCTCCTTTTACAGACATTGAATGGTGACATTCCTTAAAATTCTACCCCAAGCCTGCTTTTTATCTTCTCTAACACTCTTTACCAAAGCAATGTTGCTTGTGTCTGTGACTTTAATCACCACCTTCATTCAAATGACTTATGGTCTATGTTTCTTTCTAAGCTACAAAACTGAAATTCACTGCCTACTAGACATTGCCACTGAGAGGACTCAAAAACACTACCTCAAATTCAACATGTCCAAAACCTAACTTAAATCTTCTCCCATCTCCACTATACCTTGTCCTCTTTTGGTATTCTTTGTTTTGGAGAATGACACTCCTTTTAGACTGGTTGCTCAACCTGGAAAAGAAGGAATTATCTTGACATTTTCCTCTCCTCACATTCTCTCTCATATCTATTCATTGCCTACTGCTTTTTATTCAAAATGTACACAAATTCGTCTGTCTACTTTCCATTTCTACTGCCACCAACATAGTACGTGCTACACAGGCACAGCATCCTTGCTATTGTCCCTATATAATAAAGCCAACAATAGCAATAATGAATGTAATGCTTGTGTGGTAATAGCAATAATAACAATAAATATAATTATTATACCAATTTATAGTATTATATTCAAGTACTTATCATATAATATTTATAGATTACATTGCATCATGGCATGTTTATTCATATAATAGTAAAAATATGTTTATTCTGAGTCAGGAAAGATAGTAATATTTAGTAATAGTATTTTAATTGATATGTAAAATTTATACATATTCATGTGGTATGCAATATTTCAATACATGTATGTATTACATGTTGTTCACATTAGAGTAAACATACTCTATCTCCTCAAGTAATTATTTTTTTATGGTGAAAACATTAGAAAATTTTCTCTGCATTTAAAAAATACATACAGCACATTATTGTGATCTAGGGTTACTCTAGCAGCACACATGAGCTTCTTTTTCCTAACTAGAACTTTGTACCCTTAATCAGCCTTTCCCCACTTCTCCTTCCCCCTGCACTCTCCAGCCTCTGATAGCCCCCATTCTACTCTCAACTTCTATTAGACTGCATATATGAGTGAGGTCACATAGTACTCATCTTTCTATGCTGGCTTATTTCATTTAACATAATGACTTCCAACTTAATACATGTTCCCTCAAATAACAGAAATCCATTCTTTTATGGCCAAATAGTATTCTACAGTATTCTACTGTACATTTATAAAATATTTTATTTATCCACTCATCAGGAGATGGGCATTTAGGTTGTTTCCATGCCATAAACAGAGCCACAATAAACATGGGATTGCAGATCTCCAAATTTTGATTTCATTTACTGTGGACACACATGTATTAGTGGGTAATGATCACGTTTAAGTTTTAATGACCTCATAATTTCACAAAAGTACCCTAACAACAAAAGTATTATCATTATTCCATTTTATAAAGATACTAAGATTTAAAGAAGTTAACTTACCCATGATTACTTTCCTACAGCATTTCACATCTCTCAAGTCACAATCTCAAACGCATTCACACACAACATATCACTCCTCACATGACCACATAAAACACACTGAGTACTACTTGAGGCTCTTAAGATAAAATTGAACATTGACTGTCTCTCTAACCTTATCCCCCTGTGGTTTCAGAGACCCAGCCACACCCTGGTGTTTTTAGCTCCCTAAATGCTCCATTATCCTTTCTACCACAGGGACTTTCATATCTTGTCTCCTCTGCCTGCCATAGAGTATCCTTTGCTCCAAATCCCCTCCCAATTCCATTCCTTCATACACCACACACCTCTCTTTAAGGACACATTATTGCTTGCATCATGAAGCTTTCTTTCATCACATGGATCATTATAGAGAATTAATATATATGTAAAATTGTTCATGTACATTTCTGATTTTAATTAATGTATGTTTCCTAAACTTGATTGTAAGGTCCACTTGAAAAAAATTACAATTTTTTTTCAGTGCTGAGGATCAAACTTGGGACCTTCCACTTGCTACACAGGTGGCAGCACCACTGAACTAAATCCCCAGCCCTCGAATTACAACTTTTCAGTATTTTATCAGAAGTATTCCAAAAATACTTACTGAATAAATAAATATATGAAAAATAAGAAACTATTGGATGCAAAGTTCCAAATGACTTTTCATAGCTGTAATTCTAGACAGCGATAAGTCCTACCTTCTTACAGTTTATTCTAGGACCTAGCACAATGTTTGCACACAAAGACATTCAATTCATGCTCTCTGAAGGAACATGCCACTCTATTAGAAAGTCTGTTTTCTGCTTACCATTTAAATCTGCAAGTAAGGGACTTCTACAGGAAGGCTAGCTTAGTTGGCAGCAACATTTACCCTGACAGGTAGACAGATATCTGGAAGCATTTGCCCAAATGCTAAGGTTTACATAAAATCCATATGCCTAATCAAATACCTGAATGTATTATTTTAAAAAGGAAGATTAAATCCTTTAGCTGACTGACTTAATATTTTTGAGAGTCCAGAAAGTGGGGAGGTTGTATAAATTTGACTAATGTCATATTCAAGCTTACATTCTAATTAAGCAAGCAATGCATATTTGCCAATTACTGAAAAAAAATTTCATTACAAGCTGAATACTGCCCTTTTCTTTGAAAAACCAAAGAGCACAAGAAAAACAAAACAAAAATTCAAAGCATGTGAATTTTGTTTTCTATTGAAAAACTTTTTTTTTTTGGTACCAGGGATTGAACTTGGGTCCTTGCTCTTGTGAGGCAGGTGGCGGAACCACTGAGCTAAATCCCTGGCCCCCTATTGAACAACTTTTATTTGCCCATAAGACTGTCATTTTTAGTCCAGTTGATCTGTATTTGAAATATAAAACTTTCGCCAAGATTATTTCAACACTTGTGTGATTTTTAAGATTGTGCAACACATCACACATTGTGACACTGTAAATGAAGAACTCCTAGGGTTGATGATTGTATTGAAGACAGACACCTGCCATGAAAAGTGGGAGATAAAGCTATGGGCCAAGTGATGCAAAAGTCTCTGCTAAGATCAAGGCTCTATTTCACCAATGGGAAGGCAAGAAAGCATAATAGATGCATCAGAAAGATGGGGATCAATCTTTCTCCCAGGAAAGACTGCAGGTAAACTCTGAGACATATATTGAAAATAGATATATTAAGACCAGTTCTGTCACTGGCAATTGGACTTCACCTCTGAGATACCAAGAGCATTTTAATCTCAACAAAAGTACAAATAGGATTACATCAAACTATAAAACTACTGCACAGTAGAGAAAATAATCAATAAAATGGACAGCCAACATATGCAATGTGAGAAAATAATTGCAAACCACACATGCAATGGGGGGTTAATATATCAAGAACTATACAATTTACTAGCAAAGTTTAAAAACAAAACAAGACCAAAACAATTCAATTATTGACAAAGGAACTGAGTAGACATTTTCAAGAAGTCCTACAAATGGGCAATAGTAATATAAACACATTCTCAATATCACTAATGAAAGAAATTCAAATGAAAACCACTTTCTTTTTTTTACAAAAAGTCAATAATTAGTATTGATGAGGATGTGGAGAAAAGAGAACACATAATACCAGTGGGAATGTAAAATAGTAAAGATACCGTAAAACAGTATGGAGACCCCTCAGAAAATTAAAAATAGAACTATGATATGATTCAGCACTCCCACTTAGTGGGTATATATCCAAAATAAATAAAACCAGTCTGAAAACTTTATGTGATTGACCTGAGGTGGTAATCTAATTAATTTCATAATACTCAAATATTTCACAATGATTCAAAAAGAGTTCATCTCTGAAGAACCATTGGATGCTCTTTATCTGTTTCCTGATAATGACTGTATTCAGCAAAGCTGACTGTCAATGTTTTCAACTTTACCCATCCATAATGTCTTGTCACCATAGCCCTGAAACATTTGCATGACATAGTGAAAAGCTGATATTAATTATTTTAACTATGTAAGTAGAAATAAAAATGAAACAAAACATAGCCAAAGAGAAAATCATCAAGAAGCTGTATGTTCTCCTTGAAAGTTGCCAATAGCAATTCATATCTCTAAAACAAAGTGAATGGATTAAAACTGCAAGCCCTTACTCATTTCTTACAATTTTATTAAAATAAAAAATAAAATTTATATTCTGAAGAAAATAAATAATTTAAGACAATCTACTAAATTATAGAACAAATAGACAAGGAACTAACATATCCAAGACCTTTAACTACGTTATTTCTTTCTAGCCATATTCCAAACTTAAGAGCATTGAGAAGCTTTTAAATTTTTAAAGATTAGATGCCTAAGGCTCAGAGAAGTTAAGCAACTTACCCAAAATAAAACAGAAAAAAAATCTATAAGGTAAAAATTTAATAACTTGTGAAGGAATCACAGGATTTTTTTAAAGTTTAAAATAATTTTTATTATAGTATACTATAATAATTGTATGACTTGTTTATGTTTTATGATTAGTTATTATTGTTAATCTTTTATTGTGCCTAATTCATAAATTAAATTTTACAATAGACATATGTGTATAGAAAAATATAGTATATATTTAAAAGGTCTGTACTATGTTATTAATATAAGATTAAAATTGGAGTTTTGTTATTTTGTTCTTTTTTCTATTTTTTGCTTTTATTTTTTTGTCTTGCCACATTCAACATTTTAACTAAAACAGAACAGAACTGGTACAAAAACAGACAGACCAATGTGCAATTATTACATGTTAATGAAAACATAATCACTTTTTCTTCCCTATATGAAACAGATTTAGACAGATTCATTTAAAGTATTTTACGGGTCCTACAAACACACTCAAGCCTAGATAATAACAAATAAGAAGCCAGTTCAATTTTATGGCTTTTTCTTTTTAAACTTTCCCTGTGTGTATCTATTTCTCCATTGACTTTGGCCAAAATCATACTGACTTCCTAGGAAGTGCTGCTTGATTTCCTAATACTAACTAGAGATGAGCAGAGATTTGTGGGGAATAAAGTTCCCTAATCAAAATCAAGTCCTAAAAATCAAGAGGCAGAAATAGAAAAAAAATGAATTTTTTTTCTTTCATTCGAAGATAAGTTTTTCTAAAAAATTGCTCAAGGATTTGAAATCAGACCAAGTCCACATGAGGGAGAAGGAAACAGCATGGTGGATTCAAGAGTCAGAATTTCTTCATCAAAATTTAAATTTCAAACTTAATGGCTGTGAATCTTTGACAATTCACTTCACATTTCTAAGATTCAAATAATATATATTAATTAGAGGAGAAAAGTCATGCTTAGTCCAAGGGAAGTGCTTAACACAGTGCCTTGTTTATAAAATGCACTAATGTATCATGGGAAATAGAATTATTTATCTAGGATTGTCGAACAACTTGGTATTTAGAACTAGAGCTCCTAAGTGTCTCTCATTTGGAAAAGTTCTTCTAAACTCAAGTTCACAAAGGTCACAATGGTTTCCTTATACATCCTGGATGGGTCTCTCCCAAAGGCTCTGGGATTTCAACCATTGTTTTCCAGCATTCCTTACCCAGCTGGTGGTTCCTAACCTGTGATGGCTTGGCAACAAAGCCAAAAATATTGATTTTTCCATTGAAAAGAAGCTTCACACAATTACAAGAGGGTACAGCAGCAATCAGGTAGCATCTCTTTCCTTGACAAAAAACCCAGGGAATGTCCAATTGCCTCCCCCCCAAGTCCAGCACCTCTATCAATAAGAGAATGACAAACGTTAACCAACTGCTTCCTTTTGCTGACCACTGGCTTCTAAGTCTCTCCAATAAAGCCTGTTTTTACCCTATCTCATGGGACATTGCACCATTTACCTTTTGCACTTTGCCACCATTCAGTAAATATTAGTTCAAATTCCACTGCTTTGTAGCTAGCTTCTGTTATAAAGGAAGTTGCTGAGTAAGAGCATTAGCTTTCAGTATGACCACTCTGCTTATAAAAATATAAATTAAAATGTAAAATTTCTTGCCTAAATGACAACAGACGTTCTCAGTTCATTCTTGCTGATCTGCTTTGGCTTTTCTCCAGGTACTGGTCTGATGAATAAAGTTTCTTAACATAAAAACTTGAGGAAACTAAGCATGATTAGAAATCAAGTATTAAGGCTGTGTTCTCCTAGTCTTTATACATATGAAAATAATTAGTTGTTTGTGAGTTTTTAGAGATTCAAGAAGAAAGTTTAGAAAGGAAACTTATAAGAAACCCAGAAGCAGTACCAGCACAACCAGCACGAAGGAGCAGAGCCGCCCCCAGCACCAAGAAGGTGAACTGCCAGGCGCCAGCAGCACACACCCCTTCCCCCGCTTTGAAATGAGAAGACACATAAAAGTCTCAAAACCAGACTTCCAGATCACCTAAAGCAACTTGAAAGGGAAATGAGATGGAACAAGCTAATACTCAACCACCTGGACTCCCTGAACTGGCAGTGAAAGAGGATCTGGAAAAAATGAAATGAGAAATAATTTTTCACATAACAGCAGAGATTGTGCCCATAGTGCAAGACATGATTAATAAATCTAGAGAGAACACAGATTAAAAAAATAGAGGAGCTGAGGAACATGATGGAATCCCAACACAGGAAACAAATGGAATCCATAAAACAGATGCAAACAGATTTCCAGGAGATTAAAAACTCCATCGAAAGTTTACCCAGCAGGCTGTTCAACTGCTCCCAGCCCAGAGGAAGGTGCTTTCAGGCCGCCATTCCACCACTCCCAGCCCAGAGGAAGGGGTTTCTGGGCTGCTGTTCCACTGCTTGCAGCCCAGAGGAAGGGGCTTCCAGGCCACCGTTCCACTGCTCCCAGCCCAGAGGAGGTGAGCTGCATGGGTGCCAACAGCATGCCCCCTAGCCCAACAAAATGAGAAGACATGTAAGCAAGTCTCAAAAACAGACAACCAGAACACCTACAGCAACCCCAAAGGGAAATGAGATGGAACACTCTGATACTCAACCACCTGGACTCCCTGAACTGGCAACAAAAGAGGAACTGGAAAAAATGAAATTGGAAATAATTTCTCAGATAACAGCCGAGATTCTGCTCACAGTGCAAGACATGATTAATAAATCTAGAGAGGAGCTGAGGAACATGATGGAATCCCAACATAAGAAACAAATGGAATCCATAAAACAGAAACAGATTTCCAGAAGATAAAAAACTCCACTGAAAGTCTACATAGTAGAATGAGCCAATGTGAGGACAGAATTTCAGATACAGAAGATAAGACTGAAATTAGTGACCAGGAAAAGAAAAATTGCTTCAAAATTGTAAGAGACCATGAGAAATCAATCCAGCAGCTGCTAGACAATGCAAAAAATAACATAAGACTGATTGGAGTCAAAGAAGAAACAGAAGAGAGTTCAGATGACATAAAAAAAATGTTCACAGAAGTGATGGCAGAAAACTTCCCAAGGAGGGGAAAAGAACTTGACATACAGATAAGTGAGGCATATAGGACTCCAACTAGCCTTGATCAAAACCAATCTACTCATAGGCATATAATTGTTAAGACTCCAGAAACACAAAAGAAGAACAAAATTGTACAAGTAGAGAAAAGAAACAAATCACATACAAAGGAAAGCCCATCAGAATCACAGCAGACTTCTCAGTGCAAACCCTCAAGGCAAGAAGAGCTTGGAGTGAAGTATTGCAAGCCCTAAAGGAAAACAACCTCCAACCCAGATTGATGTACCCTGCAAAACTATCTTGCAAAATTGACAGAGAAATAAGATACTTTCATGACAAAAAGCACCTTAGGAACTTCGTGAATACCAAACCAGCACTCCAAAAATTTTAGACAATGTCCTAGGAAAAGACAACGAGGATCACAAGCCCAGGAAGCCCAGCAGAATGAATCTATCAGGCAGGACAAGAAATTAAATACAACGAGGGAAAATCCAACAAAAAGAAAAAATCATGACAGTGATAAGTCAATATGTATCAGTTATAACCATCAATGTTAATGGTCTCAATTCACCAATCAAAAGAAATAGATTGGCAGAATGGGTCAAGAAGCAAGATCCAACAATATTCTGCATTCAAGAAACACATTTAATTCAAAAAGAAACCCATAGGCTGAAAGTTAAAGGGTGAAAAACTATACTCCATACAACAGGAAGCAAAAAGAAAAGTAGGAGTAGCTATCCTCTTTGAAGATCCAGTGGATTTCAAACCAACACTGATCAAGAGACACAAAGAAGGACACTACATTCTTGTAAAGGGAATGATCCAAGAGGAAGAGATCAGAATCATAAACATATATGCACCAAACACTACTGAGCCCATCTATATAAAACAAATACTAATGGACATGAAAAATCAAATGAGCACCAATACAATAGTGGGAGATCTCAATACCCCACTGTCACAAACAGATCAACTAGACAAGAAATAGGCAATGATCTACTACAACTCAGTCAAACTCTTGAACAAATAAACTTAACAGATGTTTACAGAGTGTCCCACCCACAACATCAGAATACACATTCTTTTCAGCTGTACACTCGTCATTCTCCAAAACAGACCACATACTCGCCCATAGATTGTGTTTAAGTAAGTGCAAAGGAATTGAACTTATCCCCTGTATATTATCAGACCATAGTGTGATGAAATTGGACATCAATAGCAAAAGAAACCACAAGAATTTCAGAAACACATGGAAGTTGAACAACACACTTCTGAATAAACAATGGGTCACAGAGGAAATTAAAGAAGAAATCATACAGTCCCTACAATTAAATGACAATGACAATACAACATATCAGAATCTATGGGACACAATGAAAGCAGTCTTCAGAGTGAAATTCATAGCAGTGAATACTCATATTAGGAAAATAGAGCGAGCCCAATTAAACAACCTGATGCTGAACCTCAAGCTGCTAGAAAAGAGCAGGACAGGGACAGGGATTTAGCTCAGTGGTTCTGGTGCCTGCCTTGCAAGCGCAAGGTCCCAAGTTCAACCTCTGGTACAAAAAAAAAAAAAGAAAAGAGCAGGACATGGAGAGAAAGGAATCCTTCTCCATTGTTGGTGGGAGTGCAGACTGGTGCAAACCCTGTCGAAATCAGTATGGAGATACCTCAAATAACTAGGACTAGAAGTCTCATTTCCATATCCAGCTATTCCCCTGCTGAATATCTTCCCAAAAGAATTAAAAGAATCATATCACAGAGATATACGTGCACCCATGTTTATAGCAGCACAGTTCATAATAGCTAAAGCTTGGAAACAGTCCAAGTGCCCATCAACTGGAAACTGAATAAAGAAGATGTGGTTTTTTTATAAAATGGAGTACTACTCAGCCGTAAAGAATGAGAAACTAGAGACATTTATGCTAAATGGATGCATATTGAGACAACATTCTTAAGTGAAATAAATAGGACACACATGTGTATATACTGAATAGTTTCTCTAGTGTGAGAAACTGAAAGTATAAATAAGGACTAAAAGGTATAATAGATAATGTGAAATAGGAAGAAAAAGGCAAATGGGAAGGGGAAGTGGGAGGAGTAGGGGAAAGGAAAGAAGGGAATGGAATTAATATGAGAAGAACTGGTTACAAAGTCTTTGTAAGTAGGGAGGAATGGAGGGGTTGAAGGGAGGACAGTTGAATGGGGAAAAAATAAGAACCAAGAGAGATTATGTAAAGGGGCAAATTTCCAATGATGAATGTCATTATACTGTATACTTAAAATGTACCAATAAAATTAATTTTTAAAAAAAGAAACAGAAAAGAAAAAAAGCAACCCAGGAGCAAAAAAGTCACGTGTGAAGGCTAGTTCTTAAAATATTTGGTCTTAAGAGATCTAAATTCTCAGCCTTTAGATAAACTTAAGGTAGTTTTACTGAAAAAGAGAGAAAAAGGAGCCACTATGCTTTGAATAGAAATATTATATTGGGTTTTTGGCTGCAGTTTGCATGACATAGTAAAAAGCCATAATGATTTATTCATTTAAAAAAAAGTTAAGGGGCAAAAAAATGCAACTAACAGCATGTCCCACTAACTTAAAGCAAAAGCAAATTTGACATACAGAAGCAAAACGATCAATTTTGTTTTGAAAATTTACATACCAAAGTTAAACCTGTAAGTCACATAGAGAAAAACATATATTTATAAACGTACAAAAGACAATACTCTTTTTTCAAATAATTTATAAGCTAGAGCCACAATTTCTTCTTTCAAATAATTTATAGTCTAAAAACTTAAGGAAAATATTTCTGGAAAAAAATTATAGATTTTGATATGTAGCACATGATTCATCAATAAGGATGCTCACATTGTTTTCTCCTTACTAGTAAATTTTCATATTTTTACACCAAAATGAAAACATCTTAGTGCCCCAAAGCAATGAAGAAACATATCTGAAATTTTCTATCCTCCTACCTTTTAAATGTGCCCCACATTTTTACATGCACCCTGGATGTTGGCCTCTCTTGCTATTTTTCATATTTCTATTTGTAAACAAAGCATAATAGAGATTGCCAGGCATACTTAGTAAAAAATGATAAAATAATACTCTAAACACACACCTTAAGAGATGAAAGGCTGAGCACACTGTGGAATTTAAATGATGTATTATATTTGTGTCTATGGGTCAGTTCATGTTAGATATTGACTAGTTACAGGAATCTGTGTAAAAGTGGGAGAAGGTGCACAACTAATGAAAACCAGCTAGCTATGGAACTGTTGATTCCATGAGGAACCAAACAAATGGGAAATGAGTCAATCGTTCTCTTTAAAATAATTTATTTTTCAGTACATGTTGATAGTACATAAAAATTGCATTCATCGTGGAGAATTGGTATATGTACATGATATTATTTAATCCATTTTTAATCCCTCCTTTCCTCTCACTCCCCCTCTCTGTATCTCTTGCCCCCTTGTCATGTATATATATATAATTATTCTTTTTTATACATATTTTAGTACATGATGATCACATTCCTCATAGGGACATAGTACATGTACACAACACTTCATAATCCCCCACCCTTTTTAAATCTTATCCTCCCTCATTTTTAATACATAGCTTATTTTGTTCATAACACTCAATAAGAAAGCAAGCATACCCCATACCTCAATAAATATAGAGACTCTTTGTCCAGGCCATACCTACACTTTGTATTAATGTTACCAAGCTGAAGTGTTGGGAGCAATGCTACATAATTTTAGGGAAAAATCATTTGGTTAGCTTAGTTCTCCTGCCTACAGCCCAGCTATGGAATTCCGAGACATAATTCCATTTTGGCCTCTGGTCACAACTGAGACCTCAATGATCCAGTGATGCTGTGATTCTCCAGGACAAGAAACATCCTGGAAGGAACAAACATCTACTCAGTTCCTCATTGTTTTTGGATTGTTACCATCTTGTATACGCGGATGTACCGAACTCTCTGCAAGTTATTTGTTACATTTGTTTCTCCCGATGTACTGAGCACTGAATAAAAGGTCCTGGGGGGCTTTTGTCTTTGCTGCCCAGAGCAGCACTGATCAGACCCAAAGCTCAGCTTTTTCTCAGTCTGTTTTCTACCTTTCCTGTAATTCTCCTTGTGCTGCTGTGGCTCACAAGAGACTAGGATTTACTGCAGAGGTTCTAGTAAGGTCCCCTTTCCCTGTTCCCTACACTGTGGTGCTACTCCACTCATGTCTTTGTAACTAGAGATTAGCTTGCCCTTATGGCGGTGGGTTTGTGTACAGCTCCAGGAGGCAGTGTTCATACCCTACAGTGTGAGTGCTGCATGGTGAGTGCTCCCCTATGGAGTTGTGCAGTACTTACTACTGGTACAAGAGGGTTTCTCAGGCTGCTGTGCTCCCCAGGAGCTCTGATTTGCAGCAGAAACACTAAATTTAATTGCTAGAACAATGAGCTATGATAAAATGAATAAACAGATAATATTTTTTCAAAGACCAGTGAGGAATGATTGTCATTTACTTAATGAACTATAGGCTCGGATGAGAAATTTAATTTACTAATCCTTCAAAATCTGCAAGACTCTTTGGGTCTTAATGCCTCTGTGTTACTTTTTTGCTTCATTCTTCTCTGCCTTTCTAAATTCTCTTGCCCCTCTATCAAACCCCATGTATATTCTTTTTGTAACTTTCATCATCAGTGTCTTTCCCCCTTCTCGTATCAGCTCCATTTCCTTTTAGTCTCTCTCACATTTCTTTCTGTTTATAATCTTTCACCTGTTTGTTTTATTCTGTTTACAATGCCGGGGAATGAACCCAGAGCCTCATGTATGCTAAACAAACACTACTGTTGAGTTACATCCTCATCCTTGTGAGAATTTTTATTTCTCTACTTTTCCCCCACAAGCATTCCAACCGCATCCTCTTTTCTCTTTCTTTTCTTTCTTCTCTGGTCCCAGAAGACACCATTCATCTCCATCTGCCTTCTTAGCATCTATTTACTCTTTCCCCTGTTGTTCCTTCAGTCTCCTCTTGTTAATATCTGACATTCTGTTCTTCAATTTTCTTTATTGTATCTCTTCCTATACTGCTCATGATGTAAAATCAAAGTACAGTTATTTAATATTCTCTCTGAGACTCCAGATTGATCATCTTTCTCTTCTGCGGTCCTTGAGAATATACAGAATGCACTTGAGGATTCTAAATTAAATCCCAACAGCCATGACATTTGAAGCTGGCATAATCATTGTACTTAACTATGTTATAATTTTTTTAAAATGTATAGTATATTCTTTTTTTGTTCTTTTTTTGGTACCGGGGATCGAACTCAGGTCCTTGTGCTTGCACAGCAGACAGCGAAACTACTGAGCTAAAGCCCCAGCCCTTAAAATGTATAGTATATGCTTATGTCATCATGTAATATTTAATTCTGTACATAAGACTACTAAGTCCTAGAATGCCTGAACCTTAATCCTAAATATACATATATTCCTATTGATTTTAGAATTCTTAAAAGAAATCTTAAAATTTTGTTAAAATTCATCTCAAGCATTTTTATCAACCATTTGGGGGAAAAAATTCTGGCTGCTGCTCTTGCAATATCCAATTATTACACTTGTAAGAAGTATTCCTCCTGGAATTAACACCCCTATATTTTTCAAACTTAAATGATAATTTACACAGATGCTAAGGAAGAAAATTTCTCAAATGATTTAACATATTCTTCAATAAATTACTATTTAAATCCCAAAATAACTAAGAGGAAAGAAATAATAAACTCATATAGATAAGAACAAAAATATATGAGTTAGGATTCAAAAGGTAGATCAAAATGTATAATAGACAATGTGAAATAGGAAGAAAAGGTCCAAAGGGGAAGGGGAAGTGGGAGGAGTAGGGGAAAGGAAAGAAAGGAAAGGAAAAAATATGAGAAAGGTAAAAAATAGAAACAAAGTCTTTGTAAATAGGGAAGGGTAGAGGAGTTGAAGGCAGGCCAGAGGAATAGGGAAAAAAAATAAGAACCAAGATATATCATGTAAAAGTAGAAATTCCTAATGATGAATGTTATCATATTGTATACCTAAAATGTACCAATAAACTTAATGAATAAAAAAGGTAGATCATTGAAAAGATAATATAAAGAAGTTAAAAACATTGTACCTACCAAATCAAGAGAATAAAAAACCACAAATACAAGTAGAAAAAAGTGAGACTGATCAGTTGGTAAACCACAAAAAGACAGCTAATTATAGTAGCCATAAGACTACTTTGTCCAATCATACCCAAATAAATTCTGAAAATTAGATTAAATAACACTAAAAGGCAATATAATTTGTTAAAATTTACCCTTAAAAAATAGAAAGATCTAGAGAGACTAATACCCAAGATTGATACTACAGATACTTTTAAGGCAGACACTTCAAGCAACCAAAACTCAAGCTATCCATTACAAAACACCGTATAAAACTGAGAAAAAGTTGACTTTAGAAAAAACAGAAAGCACTAATAGTTTAAGATAGAGTTCTACTGTAGCTGAAAAGAATAAATCATTCCAAATCACATTTCAAATAGAACACCCCAAATTATGTCACCACATAAAGAGATGGAAACTTTTAAAGAATAGCATTGGTAACAAAACCTGACAAAAGATAAAACCAGCCAAGCACAATTATAAACCAGTCTCATTTAGGACTACTGAAGCAAAATTTTCAGATCAATTTTGGCCAAGAGGGACAAACCAGCATCATACTACTAAATTATTATAATTAAGAAAGATTCTGTTTTATCACATATTGCTGTTTAAGAAACCATCTCAAAACATAGTGACTTAAAACAATAAACATTTGCGGTCCCGATTCTATAGGTCAGGAATTTTGGCAGGGGTCACTGGGAGTGGTTAGTTAGTGTTTGTACAAGAGCATTTTGTCTGGACTCACTCATGCAGTCATATCAGCTGGCAGCTGGGCTGGACTATAAATGTAATGGTCTCTTAGAAGGTTTAGGAAGGACCTTGCTGTTAGCTGTCACCCAGAGTGGAGGCATTGATTCTCTTCCATGTGGCCTTTCTCTCTATTGATTTTCACCTCCCTTTCTTTCCCACAGAATATCCTGATCATAAGTAATTTTGAATTCTTGCCTTATACATATTGCCAGTTATAAATCTTTGGAAAAATGTCTATTTAATATTTTAATATAGTATTTTTAAAGTAGAGTTCTTAGATTTTTTAAAAGTTGATTTTGCAGTTAAGCCGTAGGTGTCCTTATGTATGTGGGAGTTGAACTCTTTGTCAGACATATGGTTTGAAAATGTACTCTCCCATTATGTAGGATGCCTTTTCACTCCATTGATTATTTCACTTGCTGTACAGAAGCTTTTTGGTTTCATGTAGCCCAATTTGTTTACTTTTGTTGTGCTTTTAGTGTCATATTCAGGAGACTTACAAAGACTTTTGCCAGGAAGATTTGCCCATGTTTTCTTATGAAACTTTTATAATTTCATGTCTTATATTTCAGCTTTTAACACATTTTAAGTTGATTTTTGTGTATTGTCAAAGATCAGAGCCAAATTTCATTATTTTCTATGTGGATATAGTTTCCCCAGCACCATATACTACTTTATTCTTTCTGCAATATCTGTTCTTGTCATCCTTGCTGAAGGTCAAATGACCACACAAATATATTTCTGACTTCTGTTCCATTCCAGTAGTCTACATCTCTGTTTTTATGCTTAAACTATACTGTCTCTATTACTGTAGCTTTGTAATATATCTTAAAATCAAGAATTGCCTTGCTTATAGCTTTGTTCTTTCTCAGAATTGATTTGGATATTTATAGTTTTTGTGCTTCTATATGAATTTTTTTCTATTTCCTTAAAAAGATTATTGGGATTTTTATAAAAATTATATTGAATCAGAAAATCTGTCGTTAATATAAGCAAGTTAGCAATATTAAATTTCCCAACTCATGAACTCATGAAATTACAGTCCTAAAGCATTCATTTGTTTTGTGATCTTAAGCTTTTTTATAAATGCTGTACAGTTTTTAATATATGAGCCAATACACTCTTGGTCAAGTTTATTCCTAAGTATCACTTTTAGTACTATTGTAAATGTTACTGTTTTATTAATTTCTATTTGGGGTATTGTATTGTTAATGTATAGAAATGCAATTGATTTTTTATGTTCATTTTGGATCCTGCAATTTTGCTAAATGCATTTGTTATTTCTAAAAAGTTTTGGTGTTGTTTTTTAGAATTATCTGTGTATATATAAGATCATAAGTTTGCAAACACGTAATTCTATCTCACTTTCTGCTATGGATACTTTTTATTCCTTTTTCTTATCTATTTTTACTAGTGCTTCTACTATTACGTTGTTTAGAAGCAACAAGGATAAGATCATTATTTTAAGAAAAACTCAGTTTTTGAACATGATGGTATCTGTAGACTTTTTATATATGACTTTTATTATGTTAAAGCATATTCCTTTTATTTTTCCATTTATTGACATGTTTATCATGAAATGGTGTTGAATTTTGTCAATGCCTTTTCCTTATTTATTAAAATGATCATGATTTTTAATCCTTTGTTCTGTTTATGTGGTACATCACATTAACTTATTTTTGTTATTGAATTATACTTATATCCCCAAAATAAAAGGTCACTTTTGTTTGAGTCATATCATTTTTCTTAGTATTCCAAAAAGCTTACCAATTTTGCTTATTTGTTCAAAAGAACAGCTTGTTTCTGTTGATGTTTTCTTTTAGCTTTCTATTCCCTATTCCTTTATTTCCCTTCAAACCTTATTTCTTCCTTCTGCTAACTTCTGGCTTGTTTTTGTTTGTTTGTTTGTTTTTATATCTCTTTAAGTATAAAACTAGATTCCTTGCCTGAGATTTTCTTCTTTAAGGTAGGCATTTTTCAATAAATGTCCCTTTTAGTATCGCTTTTGCTATATTCATGTTTTAGTATGTTACATTTTCATTCTCTTACTGTAAGGATGTTTTCTAATTTCCTTGATTTATTTTTTACCTAATGTTACATTTAAATTTCCAAATGTTTGGAAACTGTCCAGTTTTTGTTCTATTGATTTCTAATTTTGTTCCATTAGGGATGAATAAGAAATTTGGTATGATTTTAATCTTCTTGAGTTTGTTAACCCAGGAGAAAGTCACCTGACATTTGAGAAGAACATGTACTGACCTGCTATTTCATGGAATGTTCTTTAAGTGTCTGTGAAGACCTATCTACAGTGTTGATCAAGGCCATTGTTTCCACATTATCCATATTATCAGATTTTTCTATCCATTATTGATTGAAATCTCCTACCATTATTATATTTCTGTCAGTAATTCCTTTCAAGTTCATCAGTTTTTGCTGTTTATACTTAATTGCTCTGATACTGGATGCATATATATATATATATTTATAATTGTTATAACTTCTTAGTGGGTTGACCCTTTTCTCATTATGTAATGGTTGCTTTGTCTTTTGGGACAGTTTTTTTTTAATCCTCATGTCTATTTTGCTTGATGTAAGTATAGTTACCTATGAATTTTTTTATTAACATTTTGCAAGGGATATCCTTTTCCATTCCTTTAATTTTACCCTATGTTCCCTCAAATCTAAAGTGAATTTCTTATATAGAGTGCAAATATTTTTCTAATAAAGCTGCTTAGTGAGCATAAGAAATTATAGTCCTAAAATCAGCATCATAAGTAACTGGAAAACACTAAAAGCTTTCTTAGAAACAAAGTTGGGGATAAAAGGTGCACATTCACTACTATTAAACAATAGAGCATACTGAGACATTAAAATACATGAAAAAAGTAAAAGTATAAAATCAGGAAAGGAAAGATAAACTATGTGTAATTGATGAAATTATGAACCTAGAAAAACAACCTCAGTAGGTAAATTTACTAAGCTAGTAGGGTATAAAATTAATATACAGACTGAAATACCTAGAACACATATAAGGAGCAAACTGTGAGAAGCTAAATTTGGGGAAAAGATTATATTAGCAACAAAACAGATAAATTATCTAGCAGTGATTGTACCAAGAAAAATACAAGACACATATGAAAACTTGTAGACATTACTGAAGTACTCAAAAGAAATTCTGAATAAAAGAAAATACATGCCATAAAGTTAGAGATGTTAATTCTCAAAAATCATAAAAATGTTAAGCGTTTTGAAATTAATTTAAAATTTCAAAGTGATGTGAATATATGAATAAGTTGTTATTAGAACTAGATAATATTTAGAAACAGTATTTTAACTCTCAGACGGTCAAAATCCAAATGTTTGGCCACTCGTGTACTTGTAATAAAGATACAAATTTGCATAACTCTTCTGAAAGTCAATTTTGAAATATCTGTCAATGTTACAAAGGCATATACACTTTTACTTAGAAGTGACACTTTTGAGCATTATCTTGCAGGTATTCTCCCACATTTAGAAAAAGAAATGTTGAAAAAGTTACTTTTCGTAGCCCTTTCTATAGTATCAATCAAAAACAACCCAAATGCCAAGCAGTATAAAACTGGCTAAATAAATTACTCTAATTCATGCTAAGGAAATGTTTTATATCATTAAAACTGATAATGATAACAGTAATTCTTGTTTATGTGATGAGGTTAATTGAAAAATTACAAGCTATAAGTACTATTTTAATATGCTATCTTTCATGTAAAAGTGAGAGAAATTAAACAATACTTATACCTTTTTATATTTGCATTTTATGGAGACTTTTTTATGAATGGATTTTATAGACCCAGAAAGGGTACAGAGAAAGTATTGATGCTGTTAGCCAGGGTGGGAAGGGTTGAAGGGAAAGTAGGCAAATGAGGGTCAGTAATGAGGCAGGCTTGCACCATATGCTTTTGGAGTATAGAATTCGGAAGCATTTCTCGTGAAAAAGCTTGAGAGAATATGGTAGAAGTTTTGGGGGGGTTTTAGAGGAAAAAGAGGAAGGGATCTTACAAATGAAAAAAGTATATAATACTTTTCAAATACAATAATAAACTTAGGTGATCTCTGGAAGCTAATAGCCACCACTTTGAGCATCTCTTGTAATCGTAGAGGCCAAAGGTAACTTGCATTAACCTCAAGAAGGCTCAGTAAATTTCATATTAAGATTTTATACAAGTTTTTCTTTTCCTTATGTACACATTTTTGGTGGTCTCTACATAGCATAATATACTCTTTAAATGAATTGGGCTAAAGAACACAAACTTTCAGCCTTGAATAAAACTTTGCTGAAAGATCTGCAAATGTAAAACACAGCCTGTGCTATAACCAACTGGGTGATTCTTCACCTACTTTTTAATCTGTTGGAAGAGAGTCAGTGTGGAAAATAATGAATTATCTTAAGTGGTAACAAAGATTCTAAGAAGCTGAAGTAAATTTTTAAAATATTCATTTCAATAAATCTTTTCTAAGTACCAAGCTCTCTGAAGTCATTAGACATAAATTTAAAGACATTTATAAGGGATTGAAATATAAAATATAATAATTATTATCATACCTATAATTAATTGGAAACTCACTATATTTAGAACTCTAACATGCATTTAATACACATTAAATATGTATCTACATATATGTATACAGGAAATACAACTTTAAAATTTTGAATATTGAATGAAGAAATTTTTATCTAATATAATTCTTGCAAGAATTACATTAACTTCATTTTGTAATATATAATAATACTCATTTTATCCATGAGGAAACAGTCTCTGAAAAGGCAGTATCTAGCACAGGATAAACTGTTTAGGAGGTAATACAGTCAGAATTTGAGTTGAAGAAGAGAAACTGAGTTAAATAATGACATGAATATCTGTAAATCTTGTAATTTTGAAATGTAATGCATTAAAATAATAAAACTAATAGTGCTTGACTTACCTTACAGTAGAATGTAGAACTCTCTTCTTCACAGACTCCTGTTTTTTATTTAGATATTTCATTTGATCCTGTTTCACCTCTGGTTTCTTCAAAGGAAGCACATGGACATCGAGAGGTGGAAACAGTAGTTTGGAAAGTGTGTTGGCAACTCTGCACCCAATGTATTTAGAGAAAACCTCTTCCCTTGCATTTGATGGAACTTTTGTACTGTATCTAGTGAAAGGATCAGTTCGGTCATTTAACTCAGCCTGTGGAAAGAAAAGAAAAAGAAACTATTTGAAGTAGAATTAAAGGAGAGGAAGACGATGTTATTATTAAATAAAATATAGGATGCATGTTCATTTTGTATTAATATTGTGTTTTTCCTGTTAAATAAAAATAACTTTTATAAGAAAAATATAGTTTCCCAAATCATTTAAAAAATCAACAATTTCAATAGCACAAACAACATCAGTGTGTCCAACCTCAAAATTTTCAATATGTAACAATAAAATTTACATTTTACATTTCAGACACTTGCCACACAATAATTTCATAAGCACTTATAAAATTTATTTAATAAGAAATGAAGCAATCACTTGAGTTAATATAAGCCTTTATTAAATCAGACATTCATTTTGTGCACAATCTAAACCTTCATTGAAATGAAAAGAATATTTGTATATAACAAAATTTTTCAGTAAGAAACATAGTATTTTATTTAGTTTAAATTGAAGATGGTTTGGAATTTAGATTTTTATTTATTTTTAAAATTTGTTTTTTACTAATACAGAAAAACATAAACAATAGCATATTGTAGAGTGCCATGTTATGTCTCACTACGTAAGTTGAATATGTTCTAATACCAAAAAAGAAGTATAAAAATTTCCAGAATATTTAAGCAGTTTTTATTTTTTTAATTTTCTGTTTATATTTGATCATGTTCTTAACTGAGTTTTAGTTACTTCTTTTCAGATGGCTAAAGGCATCCTTTCTTTAGCTGAAATGAGTATGAATAAATGAAGATATAAGTAAAATGTCATGTGTTACAATTTTTCTACTGTTTCAATATGTTTGTACTGGAAACTGTTTCTCATAAATAAGTTGGAGGATGCCTATTTTAATTTACATTTTTAAAAAGTTTATTGAACATTATCCATCTTCATGTAGCTCATTACCAGTCAATCAGGGTTTTAGATCTCTATAAATCACATCATAGAAAATATAGATGAAAAATGTTTTTTCTGCCTATGAACATCTAGCTTAACCTCTTTAATATTCTAAGATCATCCTTGGGTCAATGAAGTTACTGTTGAAAGATTTACTATTGAGTTATCTGAGGAAGTGAAAGTGTAACAATGAGTACAGTGTAGTATATTCTCATTATGGAAACTAGGAAAAAAGAGTTAAAGTGTTGAGGAAAATAGTAGAAGATAGCAAATATAGATTACTATGAAATCCAGAGAGAATGGGAAAGAATAGCATGAAAAAAACATTTTAAGAGGATAAAATGAAACGCATGCAAATAGGTAAGCTTACGATCTGGAAATCCCATTTTTGGGTAAAAATCCAAAGGAAATGGAATCAGTATGTTGAAGAGATCTCCACACCTCATGTTTACTTCAACACCATTCATATTGTTTAAGATATGGGTTTAGTCTATATGTCCAGCAACAAATGAACAGATAAAGAAAATGTGGTGCACACACAAAGTGTAATTCTATTTGGCCTTTAAAAAGAAGGGAAGCCTGTTATTCTAAACAACTTGGATGAACATGAAAAGCTTTAGACTACATAAAGTAGGACAGACACAGAAAGACAAATTTTGCATGAGATCACTTGCATCTGGAAACTTAGAAAAGTGGATTTCACACAAGTAGAGAGTAGAATGGTGGTTACCAGTGACTAGGGGGTGGAAGATTGAAGATACGTTGGTGAAAAAATGTAAAATTTCAGTTGGATAGGAGGAATAAGTTCAAGAGATCTATTGTAGGACATGGTACCTATATTTAGTAACGTCATAGTATATTTGTGAAAGTGCTCAGGGATTTTAAGTGTCCTGGAACAAAAATGATAATGTGAAGTGATGTATCTTAATTAGCTTGATTTAGTCATTCCACTACATATATATATACATATATATATATATATACACACACACACACACATATATTTTTGAAATCATCATAGTTTTGATCAATGATAAATGTATACAATGATATTTATATACATGATAAAGATATAAAACCTTGACAATTAAAAATAAAACATTAAAAAAGTGATATCATCAAAAAGGGCCTTTCATACCATTTCAGAAAAATAAGAATTTTGTCACTAATTCTTGTTGAAATATATTCAGTTTTAAAATATTTTTAATTTCAATTTTCTCTAGATGTTGAAATCAGTATGGAATTATATTTATACTATTACCACTGTAGTTGAATATCATGTTTATTAACCAGGAAGAAATCATCTAAAGAGTATCCAATTTTAAACAAGAAGTTAAACTACGTCTGTGATAACCACTAGCTGTTGAGACTTTGAGGACATTTAATATCGCAACAGTCTGAAGTTTCATCTGTAAAACACTAATTAAAATACAAGTACTATTTCTTCTACTTATGTTCTCCATCCTAACTTTTCATAAGAAAAGTTAATTGAACACTAATAGTAGAATAAACTGTAGCACAAATATAAGGTATTACATGAGTACTTCAATTACTGAGAGTGATCAATGAATAAATGAATGGACCAACAAGAACAATGTCTTATCACTACACAATTTCTGGTTAAAATACAATGTTATCAAAGATAGCATTACCTCATATCAAGAAATCTGGATGCTGACGCTATTTTCCTTATGTGTCATTTGACTACTTGCTTTACTCCCTCCAAGACAAGAGTCAGTAAATCCAGTCTCTCAACGAAAAGAAGGCATTGTCATGTCTTTCATAATTCCTTGAATCCAAGCCACGTAAACTTCCATTCCCCACTGATGCCAAATCCTTCAACTTACAAAAATGTAGTCTCAAATCTCAAATAAATATTTCCCTTATCTATAAAAAGTTGTGTTTATTAGTTTACCTGCAGGAAGTAGCCAGGAAGGAATATTGGCTCTACAGCACTTTAAGAGCTGAAATAAGGTCTGGCTCTTCCATTTACTAGATAAGACAGCAAACTTAGGAAATAGTTAACCTTTCCAGGCCTATTTTGTATTTGTTTCATTCTGTCTTTTTCTTCATTTGTGTCATAAAGGTAGTAAGAGCTGCCTTTCAGAGTTTTGTGTGGCTTAACTTAGCCCACTAGGATGAATGCCTTGACAGACAGTAAGAAGCTGAAAAGATACCAATTTCCAACAGGGCTTCCTTAGGAAAGAGCACACTGCTCTGTCCTTTGCATCCACTCCTCACCCCAATCCAAGAAGACTGATCCAAGCTCTGCCCCACCCAAACAAATTTGGTCCTATCATTACTTTTATGTCCACAAATGTATCAAATAAGATCATGATTAGACCTTTGTTACCATGTTCCCTCTTTAAAGTCTTTATTCTAATATATTACAATTCAGAGGCTTAAATGTCATCTGTACATAAACTTAAGTAGTGACATCTTGAGAGCAGATTTAAAGAAAATATTAATTACTACACATTACAATAGATTTCAAGTTCATAAGTTCCCTATTTAGGTTGCCAATGAACACCTCAAATTCCACCTTCAATCACATATAAATATTTACATTTTTAATATGTGTGAGTCTTCCTATTTTTAATGATGATGATGTAGGCTCTAAAATTTAGAGGTTTCTTTAATATTGCATTATTGAAACTTGACATTTATTAAGAACCAAATTTAAAGTTCTGAAATCCATATTTAATGATGAAAAGGGACTTCACCTAAAGATATACCTTACCATAGCTTCATCTGCTCATTCAGATGACAATTTTCTCCAAAGAATATCTACAGATTCTGCCTGGAACCCTGATATTATTACGAACAGGATTTTTGGTTTAAAATAATAATTATGTTGATGTACTACAAGCAACATGGTTAATATGTGCAAATAAAATGTCTTGACTGAAAATGTTCAGGAAGCTTTGGTTATGCATGGGTTAAGTTATTAAACCATGAATTTCCAACTCTCTTAACTGAGAGACTACATGAGATGTTCTTTAAAATCCTTCCCTGGGCTGGAGATTTAGCTCAGTGGTGCCAGTACCTGCCTGGCAAGCACAAGGTCCTGAGTTTGATCTCCAGTACTGAGAAAAAAACAAAATCCTTCCCATCTCCAAAATGTGTTCAGTGCAGGCACCAAATGAGGATTTTTAATTAAATATGGAGAAAAAAAATCCTTGTTTTCACACTGAATCACTGTATTTGAGAGAGGAAAAAATATTTCCCATCCATGAAGCATACTCTACTTTTAGATTATAATATAAAAACATCATGCTTAATTTGTAACATCTGTGATCACAGAAATATTATTTAGACCAAATTTATCTATGAAGTTCTTTTCAAAGAAATGAACCAACGAAAAATAATTACATAAGCATTAGGAATACAATACTGAATATTTTGTACAAATGAAAGCATAGTGTTTTGTTTACTTTTTCAAACCACTTTCATATCCATTGTTTGTGATACATTGTGTAAAATTTAAAACTTTTCTCCTGTTCTTACTGTGACACAAATTTTATATCAAATAATACTGTTTCTCAAAAATAAACAAGTGGCAATTTTTGAATATCCTTGTCAACCTATAGATTCCTTATTAAAATTGGAAGACTGCTGTTATTAAAGGACATCTCTCTCACATACATATTCTAACTACAGCCAAGAACAGATGCTCACCCTTGGCTTCTGTACTTGGAGTAAGGAAGGTTAAAAAAAAGAACAGCATTAATGCAGGCTAGCAGGAAAAAGATGGATAAATCAGCACAGGGTTAATTCCCTAAGGAAGTAAGATGTAGTAGCAATAAGAAAGAAAGAAATCATGGATGCATATTGAGGCCATACTCTTAAGTGAAATAAATAGGTCACACATGTGTAAATACTGAATAGTTTCACCAGTGTGAGAAACTGATAAACAAGAGTTAAAATGATTAAAATGAATATTTGATAATTTGAAATAGGAAAAAAGGTCCAAAGATGAAGGAGTGAAGGGAGGGGAAGGGGAAAGAAAAAGAGGAAAAGGAGAAACTATGAGAAAAGAAAAAAAAATGGAAATGAAATCTATGTAAATAGGGAAGGGTGGAGGGGGTGAAGGGCACACAGATAATGGGGAAAAAAATAAGAACCAAGATACATCATGTACAGGTACAAACACCCAATGATAAATGTAAATGTGTATTGTATACCTAAAGTGTACCAATAAAATGTACCAATAAAATTAATTTTTTAAAAAAAGAAAGAAATCCTCTCTAGAACTCTGAATTTTCCATCAATAATCAGGAAAATATGGCAAACACATCAAAAGTTGAGCTAACATTATTCTTGACATGAAAGAAAAAACAAAATAGAATACTGAACAATTGTAGAATAGTTTACAGTAAATTCTCTCCCTTTCTCTTATTATTTTTCTATTTTTAAAATGTCCCCACATTTCCTGAAGTAATATTACAGCTGGAAATATTTTACTTGTTTTTGGTAAAAAATTTTTTCTTTAAATTTCAAATTTTCAGTGACTAGTTGGTAGTCTCTGATGATTATTTCCTATTGGAATTATACTATTTCACAAAGGGGAACAGCATGATTAATTCCTTAATATTAAAATTTTGTTCCTTAATGTCATTCTCATGACTGAAAAAATATTATAAATTAATAACTCAAGCCCTCCCCTTGTAGATACAGTAAAGTTTGAGAAAGGCCAATGTGATAAAGAAAGAGACAAGTGGGAATATCATTTTCCCACTTACTAGTTGTGATCTTGCACAAGTCACTTAACCATCTTTCAGCATGTTTTCTTATTGTTGAATTTGAATAATAGTAGTCTCCTTCAAAGAGTTGTAAATCTTAGACAGCAAAATTGAATATATTCTCTAGTCATTTCTAGCACACAAAAATCATTCAGTAAAGGTTGGCTCCTTGTTTATATTTCACAATACAGAGAACATGAAGCAGTAGAAATGGCAGAATCTCTGGGTAAAACTCATTCACAGTCCATCCACCTCCAGCCCATTATTTTATCTCGTTCAGACTCACATCTTTGATGTACATGTGTGATGATGATTGTAGGAGAGCTGTGGCACCTAAGAGTTAATGTATATAAGATACCTAGCACAGTGCCTGATGTAAAGGCTCCACAAATAATATTTTTGTTTTCTTAAAACAAAGTATTAGCTACTTTGGCATTCTATTTAAATATTTTAATATTTTAAATACACCTTCTTTTCAACACCCTGAGTTTCCACTGATGTCAGAAGAAAAGCCACATGTGAAGGAGGAGAGAGACAGGTGATGAGAGAATGTCGACTACTCATGTTATTTCTTTTTTCTGCTTTTCTTCTCTGGAAAGTACACTGGGAGTATGAAAATATCATTAAGAATAAAAACAAATTTTATTTTAACCACCTCACCATGAAAAGTTAACCACAAAGAGCTTTACCTGATAAGTCAAAGGTACTCTGAATAAAGTCACAAATTCATTTCAGCTGTACATATTTCTTTTTGATATTTTAGGTCTATGCCAGATGGTAGAAAGCACTTATACATAATGACTTTTCCTGCATGTGCCAACATATGCTGCTGAATTGCCTATACAGGAAAACCTTGCTCACTGCAAGTCTCCCTGGAAATATTTCAAACAAAGCACATCAATTAACTTTTGTTTATTATGCCACTGTGAGTACATGCCAGTTTTTATTTCTTTCCCAAATACTCAGGCAACAGTTGAGTTTATACTGAATTTGTCAGATGAAGGGCTCATGTTTCAGGATCTATTCAGAATAGTTTTTCATTTCAAATATTCTTATCAAATGTCTCACCTCACCTCCAACCTCCACAAGCATCACATTTTATGAAGAGGTATAAAAAGAATCATAGATAATAGAATATTATTACAGATAAAAGAAATACAAGATATGAGAGTATATATTGTATACATATGATATATATATGATATATCTCAAGATATGAGAGTATATATATGTAATGTAGTTAATGATCAATTTACCAATCGAGATAAATTAAAGCACTGAATATAACATTTTGTCATTAAGTTCAAAAATGTAACATGAATTGCATATTTATTTTAAAGCATATAAACCAAAAGCTCCTGCTTATCTCGATAAACATTAAAGCATATTTAATCTTTTTAAAGTAACTCCTCCCTCTACATGATATAGAGAAGTTTATAATTAACACTCTTCTCTGTGTAGGTAATATGAATGCACTATTACCTTACATGAGGAACAGTTTCGGGAGCAAAGAATTATGAAAGAAAAAAAGGTTTTGGAATAAACACTATCATTTGTAGTAATTGAAATAAGAATGGAATATATATCAAACTACCCGAGGCATGAACCTTCACTATATCTGTGATTTGTAAGTGCTCTCTATTCACAAGGAGTAATGAGGAGTTCCCAAACACTAAGCTTTTAAATACGTATAAAAGATGTCTTCTAACAAGTTTATACCATAGAACTTGTCTAGAGAAGGGAAAGGAAAAAGTGGAAACAAAGTCTTTGTAAATAGAGAGGGGTGGAAGGGCTGAAGGGAGGGCAGGGCAATGGGGAAAAAATAAGAACCACCATATATTATGTAAAGATACAAATTCCCAAGGATGAATGTCATCATATTGTATACCTAAAATGTTCCAATAAACTTAATGTAAGAAAAGGTATCACAGGACAATACTATAAACTGGCTTGATGGAATCTGAGAATTAGCATGTTATTAAGGAATTTAAGAACATTTAGGAATAAATATCTAACGTTTGAAGTTGAATTATTGTAAATACTATGTCATCATGATAGTGCCAAAAAAATAGATAGAGCAAAGGAAATCTTGAGTCAATTATGGTTATATTTATTATAAAATTAAGCACACTTATGAAGATAACTTTGTGTAGAAAATATTTGGACTAGTCTAAGAAAACACAATTTTAATAGTATCATAATATTTTATATAAAATATACATATAGACCCAGTGTACTAACTTTACTACACAAAATATTGAGAAATCTAACAAACATAAGCTTAACTGAAAGAAGCCAAACAAATACTACTTAATGCACAATTATATTTACATAAATAAGATTTGACAATCAGATATTAGGATAAGTGATTAGTATTTGTGTGTGTGTGTGTGTGTGTGTGTGTGTGTGTGTGTGTGTTTGGTACTGAGGATTGAACCCAGGGCCTTCACACTGAGCTACATTTCCAGAACTTTTTATTTCTATTTCTATTTTTATTCCATCGTGTGACAGGATCTTGCTAAATTGCTAAATTGCCCAGACTAGGATTGAGCCTGAGATTCTCTTGCCTCAGCCTCCCAGAGTGTTGAGATTATAGACATCAGCCACTATACTCAGCTGTAAGTGGTTAGTTTTAGGGAAAATAACACAATAATTACAAGGAGGTGTAGAGAGGATACCTAAGTCATCAAAATATTTTCATAAAATATTTCCTTGTCTTTTGCATTACTGGGGATTGAAACCAGAGCCTCTGCATTGAGCTAAATCCCCACCCCTCTTTTTTTTTATTTTGAGAGAGGGTCTCACTAAGTCTTTGATAACTCAGAATTGTACACTTTAATGCATCTCTTTTCTGTATGTTTTTATTTCCATCAAAAGAAGGAATAAACATAAGGCAACAGAATATCAGAAATAAATCATATTGTGCTAGAAATTGCTCAAAAAAGGGAAGAAAAGAAAAATTGCAGAAGAAAATCAAAAAGCACAATGACTAGGGTATATATTAGTCAGCTTTCTCATTGCTACAAAACACTAATCAACACCCTCAACTTCAAGGAGGAGAAATTTAGTTTGCCTCACCTGTATAGGAGACTAAGTCCATGGTGGGCTGAGGCCAAGGCAGAAACATCATGGCAGAAGGTTGAGGCAGCCAGGAAGCAGAGTTGAGGACAAACCAGAGAAGAAAAGACGAGAAACCGGATGTAGTACCCAAGGTCAGGCCTCCATGACACCCCAGGCACACCCACAAGTGTGCCTCACCAATTCCCTAAATGACACCCAAGTCAGTTAAGTTGACAAAATGAAGCTTAACCCTCGCAGGGTATATGAAAGGCACACAGGAATAAACTGATAAAGTTCTCAATGGCCACAGCTGGAACCATTTGAACTACAACTACATGGTATCCAATAACAACTAAAGACCACTAAAGAAAATGTTATAATAGCTAGAGTTTATAAAGTTCTCCCTACAATCAATACTAGTGAGGTAATGGGGGGGGGGGGTTGCTCTACATTGTTGGTGGGGTTGTAAACTAGTATAACCCCTTGGAATCAGTGTGGAAATTTCTCCAAAATATAAAACTAAAAATTCCATTTTACACAGCTATACCTCTATCTTTCTGAAAGATTTTTTAAAAAAATCATACTATAGTGTCTTGGTCACTTTTGCATTGCTCAGACATGATACTGAACACTACAACTTAAATGAGCAGGGGTTTATTTTGGCTCAGGTTTTTAGATGATTCAGTCCATAGTCAGCTGGCTCAATGGGAAAGCAGCATGGGAGAAAGGCCTGGAGAAGGAAAACTGCTCACATCATGGCAGTCAGGAAGCAGAGAAGGAAGGGAGAAGTCAGGAAAGAAGACAGACCCTTCCAAGTCATGCCTCCAGTGACCACCTCTTCTGTCAGATCCCACCTTTTCACAGCAAGTCAGCTGTAGCACCCCTTTATCCAATCATCCTCCAAAACCCCATCTCTGAATACATGAGACTTTTGGGGGACAAGCCAGATCTAAACCATAACATATGGTGACACTCGCATACCCATGTTTATAGCAGCAAACTCATAATAGCTATTTTGGAAGTGGCCTATATGCCTACCAACAGATAAACGGATAAAGATAATGTGACATTTCTATACAATGGAGTATTCATCCATTAAAAAGGAAATATTTGAGTCATTTGTAGGAAAATGGATGCACCATGAGACCATAATTCTAAGTAAAATAAATCAAACATAGACAGTTAAGTATTGCATGGCTTCTGTTATATGAGATACTAAAAAGATAAATAATATGAAGAGTAAATTAAAGATAGATGAAAAGAAACAGAAAGGTAGACATTGTGGAGATTGGAAGGGGATTTGGAAATTGAGGTAGATGAGAGGGAAGGAAAGGTAGGGGAAGTTAAAATGATTAAGATATAAATGTAACAACTCCCCAAGAAGAATATAATTACTTTGTATTACAAACATACACTACTACTAATAGTAAACTCACAAAAAATTATAAGAGAATTTAAGAGAAAAAAATGTGTAAATTTTTTTGAGTTGGTAACTCACAAAAAAGGAAATTCAAGTAGTGAATAAAAAGTGAGAAAACACTGCTTGAAAAAATGCACCTTTAAACCACAATGAGCTATCCTATCCCAGTACATCAATGAGACTGGCTGTCTAGTAGTCTGTGTGGAAGCTAGTTCTACACCAGGTGAGTTCTCAACTGCCCAGCCCTAGCTAATGATTCTGAAAAACAATTTCATCTTTTGAAGTTTTCTCATAGTCTCATACGTGATTATGATCCCAACTTTAACATCTATTGTTTTGTGTTATTACTATTTCATTTTTCAAAGGTTTGAAACTCAGAGAGCATCATATGTACTATAGAAAAATATAAATGAAGAATTAAAATAAGTAAAATGAAGTTGGAAGCAAAGTTAGTATCCAGAACTTAGATATGAAGTTATAATCTTTTAACCTATTTTAAATGTTCATTAATATTCATATTTGAATTTTTATACCTTTTCTTCAAATAACTCAAAGATTAAGTACAGGAGAAAAAAGCTCTGGGCAGAATGCTTAAAAGGACTGGCTACGCATTTGATTCACATATGCATTTGAATCCAAACGATACTGCCAGCTTCCTATGCATCCATGGGCAAATAAAAGCCCTCATTTAAAGTTTCAATTTCCATATCATTATATATATATTATAAAAAATATACTACCTGTATACATAATGAGAATTAAATAATTAATACATAAAAATGCAAACATATGGCACACAGTGAATGCTTAACAAGTCTTAGTTATTATAAGTACCCTTTTACAAATGATAAATATGGAAAAAATAAACACATTGAACAATGTGTCAGACTAAAAACCCACTTATTGAGCTCTCAACAGTAAAGTCCTACTGTATAAAAATTTTATTCAAAACCTCAGAGATTTAATTCACATTCCACAGTTATTTGAGCTGGGCATACCAGAAGGGTTCTTCTGATCCTACTGGGCTCATCCAGGCATCTACAGTCAGCTGTTAGGTCAGCTGGGGACTAGCTGATCTTAGAGAAGAAAGTGGATCAGCTAGGATGGCTTGTTTTGGTCCAAGTTATTCATCTTCCAATTGGGTGATGGGCTTTCCCCTCCCCATTAAGTTTAGTGGTACATTTTAGGTATAAAATACATTTACATACATCATTGGGATCTTGTACCATTACATGAGTATCTTGGTTCTTATTTTTTTCCCCTTTCCCCAGCCCTCCCT